>JARYZH020000044.1:0-502500 GCA_030021035.2 Notholithocarpus densiflorus
GAAGAAAAACCTTAGGATTTCGGAGTCATCAGAAGAAAAAGAATAATCGATGGTCCAAAGCCTCAAGTACACTGCTACTCCCAAAAACATTGCCACCACCAAACCCACCAAGATTTTCTTTCTCTGTCCTCCCCCCATGATCATACTCTCTCTTTCTCTCTCTAAAACACACACAAACAGAGTGACAGAGAAAGAGAACGGTCTCTCTCTCTCTCTGTGCGCTTCGGCGAACAAAACAATAAAGACAAGCCGGTCACTCACACTCTAACAACCACTTCTTACTTCGGGTTTCGATCTAGTGTCGCCTCGATAAGGCTGCTTTTGTAACAATGTTTTGTTAAGCCAAAATTCGTCTCCATATACCGCTTTCGCCTTAATAAATTAAGTTGTTCTTATTTTTGATAAGCTATTAGGTTGTTCTTAGTGTGCGTTTGTATAAGGTTGGAAGACTCTTTTTTGAGTTTAAAATGAGCCAATTTTGGGTTTTAAAAACACTTTTTTAATCTCCTAAAGTGTCTAATCAAACGGATCCATTAAAGTCAAAACTAACCAAACTAGCTTTTAATATTTATTTTTTCTAATTTCATTATGGGAAAAGTTAACAAATGCCTTAAAGACATTAGTTTAGTATTTTTTTAAAAAAATTTAAGGAAAAAGAAAAAAAAATTAATTTTTTTATATTTTTCATAAAAATAGTATTAAAACTTTTTTAAAATGACCATTAACAAATGGCCTAAGGTGACTATTAATTGAATCATTTTATTATTATTAAAAAAAGGGTTCCTACAAGGATGGCAAGATGTAAAGTTGTTCTATTGATTTGCCTAAAGATAATAAATAGAGAAAAAAAAAAATTTTGTTCTCACCTCTATTTTAAGTTCAATTTGTTAGGATTTATATTGGCAATTTCTAATGACTTTGTAGTTTGTACTCTTAAAAAGAGTTTGTAACATTTGGGCATTTGTGAAAGATATGTTAAGTCATCTTTTCAAAAAAAAAAAAAAAAGGTTCAGTCATGGAACTTATCTAAGAAATGCAATCTAAAAAATATTGCTCAAGCGAACAATAATTGAACCACAAAGTTCACCGGTCCCTCATTCCAGGTTTGCTTGAACAAAAATGTCAGACTTTGTTTTTCTAATTCCCTTAGAAAAATAATTGCACAATTTTATTACAACTTTATTTAACCTACTTATAAATACAAACAAAGCACAAATCTTTATACAAAGAAGGTTGTTGTACCATTGAGCATCTTGAGAGTCTTCTTTTGGTTTCAAAACCAAAGAAACATCCTTCTAGCTAGTTCTAGTTATTGGCTTTGCACCCTCAAGATATATCAAAACCAAGAACTTGAAGAACCCATGCATATTGAAACCACTAAGTGCTTTGTCTTCTATCAGTGCATGCATTGATAGATTAAGGGAGTCAATTTTGGACCGAAGCTTGTTTCGATTTGATTAGGAGAATGAAATATTTCAGTACTGGTTGATACTTTATACCGGTGTACAATTTCGAGATTACCATTATTTATATATTTCTATACATATATATTTGTTTGTATTTATTTAGGTAAATATGAAATTATTAATTATTATGTTTATCAACATAAAATTTAAAATCCACATATTTGATAGTCTACATATTAGCCTAAGTACATTAATTAATTTATTAGCTTAAATAACATGTTTTAAAAAATTCAAAATTTTTTTAAAATTTTTATTGTATTGGCCGAAATGCCAATAACAGCCAAAACATCTAAAATTTGCCCTGTACAGTTGATACAACTGTACTAATACTGATTTAATGGTCGGTATGATTGGTATCGATACGGTATTGATTTCCTTGATTGAGATCCTAAAGTTCCAATTTGAAGCAAATATGTGATTTGTGAAGCAGTCCATATAGAAGAAGTCCTTATTGGGGTGAAGTCAATGAGTTGCCTATTGGGTCATGAAAAGTCTAATTACAAATGGTCAAATGCTATTTGAGTTTGTTTGTATACTTCTCATTTTATAGTGAATTGGCTTATAAGGTAGGTCACCCTGGAGTAATTTTCCATTTAAGAGGTTAATCTATAAAATTTCACTTTGTTACCAAATCTCTACATTATTTTTTTTTATCACTTTATTATTATTGTGATAAATTTGATGTTTGTGGTTGGATTGTCTACTTGTTTTAATTCATAAATAAACTTGTTGAATATCCGTTGATACAATTGTATTGAGGTTAAAACAAACTTCCCATTTTTTCAAGCCTGCATCAAACATGTTAGATTTTTGACAAGACAAAATAGGCAATAGTGTACTACCCATTATAATGGTAAGGACTCCCCCCCCCCCCCCCCCCGGCGGCCCTCTCTCTTCCCTTATGTTTGTGTTTTTGACCAGACAAAATAGGCAATAGTATACTACCCATTATGATGGTAAGGACACCCCTCTTGCCCTTATGTTTGTGTTTTACACCATGTTTAGTTGTGGTGAAACGGGAGATGATGGAAAATTAGAGAAGAAAAAAGGAGAGAAAAATGAGGAAATAAAATAAGGTAGATGGAGTTTTCCACGCAAACCTACCATTTTTTTATTCAAAAGTGGAGAGAAAAGATGAAAGAAATTGACAATAAGAAGAAAAGTGCAAAAATTATCTCACTTTTCTATCCTCCTATTTTTAATAATAAAGAAATAATAGTAATTTACTCTTTATACTTCTACTTTTTTTACCAAGCATGATGGAAAACACAAGTATTTTATATTTTTCCAACCAAATAAAGTCTTGAATTCTTCTTATCTTAAGTTTTAAAGTGCCTTACTAAATTTTGGACTGTAGTTTTCCATTTCACACTCTTCTAATAAATATGTGTAAGAAGAATTCTTTGAGGGATGATCCCAAGATATTCACTAAAAGAAACATAAATCCAAGATCTCATGAATGACCTCATGGATGACTAGAACCCAAGTCCCAACTTAACTCACAACCTTGAGTAGGGTAACCAAAAATGTCCCCTTTTTTTGGGGGTGGTAAAGAGTAGTAAAAGACTATGAACTAACCCATCTCTAGGCAAATCCAGCCTGTACCATTAAAGACTCATGGAAGACTTCTTTATAAACCAAACCAACCAAGCTGGTTCGTTACAGTTTACACCTTCCGAGCTTGTTTGAGCACCATTAAACCTCATTCATTAGACATTGAAGTTTTATGGAGCTCCATGGATCATGACAGCAACCTGATATGGACCATGTTTAAACACTTGTACCGTACCTTATAGGACCACTGGCATGAAATAAGAAGAATCATATATATGGGTACAGCATATACCTCAAATTCTACGGGTTTAAAACTCTAACAGCCTGCCAATACCCATTGAATAAAGCCCATTGCTACAACACCCACCACAGCAGTCAACATAAGTTCAATTGTAGTTTTGAGCCACACAGACCGACCTTAATTTGCACCCACATTTCTCAGTTGACAGAGGAAGGAGACGAAGGACCTTTTGAATAATGTAACTCTCCAACTTTATTGCAGTGTAACAATGAAGCAGCCTAGCTATTAATAGGTTGCTTTTTTTTGACAACAACAATGAACAACCTACAAATGCATATATCATCAACCATGAAAACTACCCTAAGGCCTTCTAGTGGTCCAAAAGCTTAAGAATTATCCTTAAGAAGCAACCTAAATATTAATCAGTGTACTAATGTAAATAAACAGTGGGAAGAGAATCAAGTGGCGCCCCTTGTTTGATAATTTATTACCACCAGATAAATTAGTTTCAATGTGTTTTGGATATAAGTTATTGAAATTAATTTGATTTATCATCTATGGCCTATCAGTCAAACTCAGATATGGACAAGGTGTCTTCAAATTTATGGATTTTCTTTTCTTTCTTTCTTTCTTTCTTTCTTTTTCCCCGAAGTTTCTCCCAATGTGAACTTTTAGGAAAAGTCAAGATATAGATACACTGAATATGGTGAGCATATTGTTGTTGCTGAAGCTTTTCTAAAGTTTTGGCATTTCATGGAAATTGAAACGAGTCCAATCATGTATACTCCTCAACATGGAACTCCACTCACACGTGACATCCAAGCATTCTAATTAGGTCTTAATAAGGCAAGCTCCATGTTTTCTTACAGATACGTTCAATGCTTAAACTCTTTGTTATCTTTACAATTTAAAGTTTGAGAACCAAAAAGAAGTAAAAGTTAAATGAGTACTATATCTTAGCAAAAAAACGAAGAGACCACTATATAAATTTTAAGATTGCCAATATCCTTGTTGAGGTTCAAAAGGGCTTAGATTGAGGGACAAGAATTTGATTCCAAGGTTTGTTCTAGCTAAACTGTACTTTTCTTACCAACCGCTAACCATTTGAGTTCACGTCACCTTGCTCATTTCCTTTGCAATTTACTTTCATCCAATATAACCCCAAAAAATAGCTAAACACAAAAATGAAATACAACATATAAGGGGAAAATAAAAGGGAAAAGAGAAGAAAGAAACAAAATTTGGCCTTATGAAACCGTGATGATGATCATTGGGATTTAGCTTCGATCACAAAGTTAGAGTTACATGCATGAGTGATCCTCTTAATAAAACTCAGACACTCAAAATCCACAGGAAAACAAGTAAAAAAAGGAAAATAAAAATAACAAGAAGCTTAAATTAGTCCTCCGGAAAGATCATAAGAGATCGAAAAGAGTGAGATTTGACCTTAATTTCTGGCCTAACAAAATACCCAACAATTCTAATCTCTCCTTAATTACTCTATTAATTGCATGAACCAAGTCCTTCTCTAGCTATAGCCTCTACTAACCTTCAAACCCAACTTTCTCCCAAATTGCATTCCTCACACGGCGCAAGTCCATGCCTTTCAAAGTCCTACCTTTCCCTTCATGAACAGAAAAAGAAGCACCTCTAGTCCTTGCTAAATACTCATGAGGAGGAAACCTGTAATCTTGATCTTCATGCTCATCATCATCATCAACAACAACATCTTCATCACTGTCTCTCTTTCTATGGTCTTTATAGTCATCTTTAAGAATCTTCGACCAGTCCGGTATCTCCATAGGCAATGATGTTGATGCCACCATGGTCCTGTCCCCTATGTCCCTCTTCCTAGTCACTTTCTTAGGTTGCCGAGGGGTTGGCAATGTTTTCTTGGTCTCAAGTGGTGAGACATGATTGGAATTCCAAACATCAGCCTCATCAAACTCAAAGAGACTGTCGGAGGCAACTGGGTTGTTGTTATTGTCACTCTCCGAACTGGTTGATGAGTAGATGTTGTTGAAACTGGGTTTTGCATGGAAATTTTTCCAAGTTGCCATTGATGAAAACTTTGAAATGGGGTTGCAACACACTTGCAAATGTTATATGGGTTTTTGTTTGTTTGTTTTCTTTCCAGCTAGGCTGTGTTTGCTTTGTTGTAATCCTTGATTGTTCAGCATTTTATAATGGTGTAACGGATAAGCTCATTTCTCTTTGCACAGAGTTCAAACAAGTAAGTTACTAAAAAGCCAAACAGAAAAATAATAGAAAGTGGGTGCCCTCATGTGTTTAGTATGAGTATGAGCCCCTTTTTATTTTTTAATCAGTTAATCTTTACTATCTGCTTTAAATTAAAAAGTGATCATGCAGCATGGGGTCCAATCCCTATAGGTTTTGGTCACATATCTATCGTTTCAATTTTACGGGATATGTCCTCGAAAGAACTATAATTAAGCCAATCTCACTTCTTTCATTTTGGCCCTATATATATGATTGAGAGGCAAGTGGGAGATGTACAAATCAAATGGAGTTTTTTTTTTTTATGGCTCCTCTAACATAGGACTTTACGAATATATATATATATATTTTTTTTTTGAGTAAAAGACTTTACGAAATTAAAAAAAAGGGTTTTAATTAACAAATTTAACTCTTAGGTACATTGTTATGTAAATACCATTTTATCCATAAATTTTAAGTTTGAATGATTACTCATTTGGACATCATTGATTATGCATCACTTTTTTGCATCATTTGTATTTCTCTAATGATATATTATTTATTATTTAAATTAAAAGATTTGGTTAACAATTTTTTTAAAGCATTTGTTAATGAGTTATTTTAAGTAAATTTTAATATCATTTTCATAAAAAATAAAACTGTTTAAAATTTTTTTTTTTCCTATAAAAAATTTCTAAAAATATTTTATATGTCAACTCTTAAGAAATAATGTTAATTTTTCCTTAAGTTAAAAGCAAATGAAAAAAGAAAAAGAAAAAGGTGGAGTGCAAAATTGATTGGTTAACTTACAATGAACTATATAATACCAAAAAAAAAAAAATCCCACTAATATATACAAACTAAATTGACACAAAAGGTTTCTCAAAAAAAAAAAAATTTGATACAAAAACATAATAAGTGCAAAACTAAAAAATTGATTATCCCAACCCAAAAGTCCCATGAAAATCTGAAGAAGTTTTTTTTTTTAAATCTCAAATTTTTTCTCCAAAAAAAAAATCTCAAAGTAATATCCCTAAAATACCCTTCGAATGACACGCGTATGTTGTTTTGTCGATTTTCAATTACTAAAATACAAAAATGTCATGTCAAATTATGACGTGGGCATAATTGATTAGAAAATTTCAAAAAATAGATAACATAATTAGGAAATTTTCTATTTATAATAATAGGAATAGAAATAGATAGCAACGAATTTTTATCCATTTATGAGCGAGTCCACACGTGGGCCAATCAGGTCATTCGTCCAATCAACTACTCAAATCTCAAATTCATTGGCAGTTAAGAGCTTTATGACACACTTTTTCGTCTAGTCTTTCACCTACTGCAGGTCAAGTTTTTTGGGCCCCACACCCCCATCACCTTTCCAATTTAGATCAGATTGTCCATATCGTGCCACGTCAGGTACGAAAATATTTTCCACTTGGTGAAATGAATGAGTGCATCTTTTGTCGTCACATGTCAAGATTGTCCATATCCTACCCTTTAATAAATCTGATCACACCATTTACATCCAAGGATTACAAATTTTTGTCGTAGCTTGTGTATGTGGCAAATAGTAAGCGACGGAGTAAATAAAATGGATGTTGGAGTTTATAAGTTTACCACTCATAACTCGTTACTTAAATAAGTTATAATAAAGTTATGGTCAAAATTATGATCCTAGTATATACTCGCTTTTTTTAACATTCATATTATATTATTTATTTTATATTATATTTTATTAAAAAAATTACTTATATATTTTTATCATACAATAACCATCTTTATTTTGGGACATGTAAATAAATTTAAAAAAAACCAGATGATAAATCAATAGTACTTATGTAAATTTATACAATTAATTATTGTAATGACTATATTTTTACACAATTTTATATATCTTCATATGAGTAAACTTTGAACTTAATTAACTAAAATGTAGTTATTTTTATATTATACAAATGGTTGCCCCATCAAAATTGTCACAAAGTAGTATGCTTCTAATTTTTTTTTTTTTAATTCTTCTTCTGTGGTAGAGACTATGGGCCCGTTTGGTACATGTACTTAAACAACAGTTTTCAGTTTTTAAATAACATTACACGTATTTTCACATACTTTTTCACCCACACATATTTTCAAAAAATATAAACAACATTACTATAATAACATTACCCCTATATATCAATATGGTTCAGTGACGATTGCCGACTGGTGTGTTCTAGGGATGTGTGTGTTAATTTATTGAATATATTAATTATATATTCATGATGATGAAATTATCCTAGGACAGTACATGGAAAATTATTAGTCACACTCACGCGTAAATTCCAAAAATAGTGTATATAATTGAAATTTTAGACGGTGCAATGTCGTGTAAGAGAGAGCACCTATTAATTAACTTAACAACAGTTGCTACCTAACAATTCCACAGTGTTTATATACAGCATTGAATGATGATGATTCAGTATAGGATGATTGTAGATTACGATACATTAGCGTAGCATTCCAAGGTCATTGATTTTTTTTCTTTTTAAGGAAACAGGAAAAATACAATAGAAACTAAACAGCAAAGGTCAATAATGGATTAGCAACTGTGGAATTCTATTATTACTCCTCGATTCACATAAACAACTCCAACTCGTGTTTCATGCAGAGTGAGAGTTGCGGACCAAGCATGGGTTTATATAATTTTTAACAAACCTTTCATTATGTCTACTTACTACTACCTTGTTTTGGGGTTTCTTTTTATCCATTTTATCGGGAGATGTATGATTTTATAATCATGAATTTTTTTTAATCAAAAAAATGGGTTCGCAAGTGTGTGGGGTGGCTATGCAGGTATTGTCCACGCATTACGTTATGGCGTGAGATTACTTGGATGATAATAGGATTTGTAACTATTCAAATTCATAACTCCCGAACTCGCAAATACAATGAATTATAAGAACTTCTTACTATTAAGTCATATTATAATTATGAGTGAATTATAGTTTTTGGTTCTTGAATTATATGTCACAATTTTAATTTTATCCATGAATTATTGTTTGTTCAATTTAATTAGTCCCTAAGGTTTTGAAAATTGTTAACATCTTTACTCCTATTTCCATTTTAGAAATCATTTCATGAAATTGCTTTACAAATTAAGTGTTTCAAATTGTAATTTAACTTAATTCTTACTATAATAACGGCAACAAAAGAGTGCAAATGAGGCACAATTTTGTACGATTTCCGCAATAAGCTTTGATGACAAGCAAGAGCAAAGGTAACATGGAATCTTATTTAAGAATTTCAAGGACTAACTTAACATAATTGACGGTTTTGGCAATAATTTTTTAGGTTTTTAGGTGAAATTCTATTTTTTTTTTTTTTTTTTTTTTGTGGGGGGTGGGAATGTAAATAATATTGTTCATTGTATTTTCTTTGTAGCTTTATTCAAAGCTATTATCATAAAAGTGTACATAGTCAAAAAGAGTTAGATATGCTTTATATAGTTGTCAATAATATATGTATAATAGATGGTAGTTTACTATTAAAGGATGCGTATTGTCCTTACGAGTTTTTTTTTTTTAATCTTTTAGTTTGTCCTCTTATAAGACAACTTTTGCTATATATAGTTATACCCATTTTGTAAGAGGACAATGAATAATAATAGAACTCTTTCTTCAATTATTTTGAAATCTATATATCCAAACCCTTAAGGGTAGGAAATCCAATTAAATTTTCCACATGTCTTGAAATTTGATAATCTTATTGCTCGAGTATGATAGACTATTTACTCATTAACTTTCCAAGCTTCAATTTCGCTAATGCTTGTTGATAAGTTGGTTTGTTCTAGCGTTAATGAGAAGTGTTTCATTTTATACTAGATTTATTACGCTATACCATATGTTTGATTATTTTCCTATTTTGATAATTCCAGTAAAAAAATGACATATGTTTGGTTGTGCTGTTCTAGTTGGTGAAATAGAAAGTAGAGCACTAATAATTATGTACGGTTGAGGAGAAAAGTTCGACCGTTCAATTTGGAAAAAAAGAAAAAAAGAAAAGAAAAGACAACGAAGGTAACTTTAAACCTTTTTTTTTAGAAAACTTTTTACCTTTTGACGTTTTAACTTTTCTATGTAGTGATCCATAACTATTGCACTCATTGCAATATATCCCTTAGAAATTGCTCCCAATTTGAATCCAGATTGAGGCATATGATTTAAAAAAAAAAAAAAAAAAATCCATTCTAGTGTTTATTGAGTTATGCTAGGGACACAACAAAAGTTTATAACAATTTCACAATATTTTTCATTTTTTTTTTTAAATTGTACATTATGGTGGACTTATGTATGAGGTGGTAGGTTATTTTAAGAATGTTATGAAATTGTTTTAATTGTTTTGTTGTTTTTCTAATTTTATCTATTGCATGTTCTCTTTTTTTTCCTTTTTCCTTGGAGGATATTCCGTGTAAGTTTATTGCCAGTGTCAGATTCATTCCAAGCATCACTTCCCATCAAATTTGTTACCTTAATGATGTGCAACATAATCAAACAAAGAGAATAGACATATTTTTCTTCTAGATTTGATATGATATGCTCCCATTTACGTCTCCTGTATTTTGAGCTTATGGACAAAGTTTTGAGAAAAAGTAAATATATATAATGATATCATTCATAATTTCTTAGACCACCCTATGCGACTATTTTG
Organism: Notholithocarpus densiflorus; assembly: GCA_030021035.2. Classification (NCBI taxonomy): domain Eukaryota; kingdom Viridiplantae; phylum Streptophyta; class Magnoliopsida; order Fagales; family Fagaceae; genus Notholithocarpus; species Notholithocarpus densiflorus. The sequence continues at coordinate 10,171 of JARYZH020000044.1, forward strand.
CATTATTTTGACTTGTTAATTGCCTAGGCCCTAGGTACGTACGTATCATTGGGTAAAATATAATAAAATACTCTCGAGGGACTCAAAAACCAATTAGAACAAAAAAGAACATGGTTTGCACCAATAATAGTGTTCTTGATAGTCATTTTAAAGTCCATGGATAATGCAATTCTGGTAATTAGTGTGGGGCACGTGGCACATAAGTTAATTAGAGAGTAGACTAAAGGCAACTAGGGGTTGGAAAAATGAAATTGTAATTGATCTTGATTGTTAGAAATTATAGAATAGCAAGGTTACTATGGATCATGTTTTATATAATATCATAGCTACAGTGAATTTGTAATTTTATGTGTTACAATGACTTTTGGGTTGTTATATTTGTCATATTGTGTACCTAATATATTTCATTCAATTAATGAGTGCATTATGGGGCAAATATGAATTTTGAAGATTTGGTTGTTTAAGGTTTTATAAGACACATGAAAAACTAGTAAACAACTTACAATAGAAACTCTTTACTGCTCCAAAATATTTTACTCTTCAAACATAAGGATGTTTTCACAAATGACACATCTACAGTAGGATTGCAACCTCCAACTGACTCTAAAAACTTCTTGGAGTGTCTTTTCCCCCATGGCAACAAGTTTGTGGTAACACATTGACTTCAAATTATTCACTAATTGATTTCTAGATCTACCTTGATATCTCTAATATGGTGAAATCAAGAGAATTAAGGTTTGGAATCTTTTTATGTAATGCAGTTCTTTATCTTTGTTAAAAATACCAAAAAATGCCAATTAAGTTATAATGTTTTTGGCCTCTCTCATTTCTTTAGTAGATCATAATGTGTCCTTATGTAATCTAGCAAGTAGGGCATAAATTACTGTTGAGGTATACATCTTAATGGGCTTTGATTAAAAATCAGATTTCGGCACGTGTGTGAAGTCTCTTATCGGGCAGGTAAGGTTTCTCATAATGCATTTCCTTGTGCGTGAAGTCTTCCAACATGTTCACGTCCAAATTCATCCCCTATCAAGTTGACAAAGACTTTTTATTTTTGAGCTGATATTGAATCCTCTTCTTGATCTCAAATTACAACTCTAAGATGCAAAAAAATTCACTATTTGACACAATTTGTCAACACGAATACATGTAGACCTCATAATGCATTTTCATGTGCGTGAAGTCTTCCGACATGTTCATGTCCAAATTCATCCCCTATCAAGTTAACAAATACTATTCATTTTTGAGCTGATATTGATTTCAAATTACAACTTTAAGACGCAAAAAGACTCACTATTTGACACAATTTGTCAACACTAATACATGTAGACCTAATAAGGTGAGGCCACATTTATCTTATTTTTTTTGTCATTCTCATTTTTTTAATATTTTAACATTCATGGATTTAAAAATAGTTTTGTTTTGATAGAATGACTTAAAAAAAGAAAAAAAAAAGAAGACCCGGCCTATACAATGATATCCTAAAATTATCCTAAAAGCTCTTTTCAAACAAGATTTATTTCATTTTTCGAATCCTTTACACTGCAACACCTATACACACGACACATGCCAATTATGATGCTCTTAGTAAGAATACTTTTATTCTTCAATGATCATTTGTGGTATATATATTAAAATATAGAGAAATATGTTAATAAAGTTTAGGCATCTTATTATGTCGTTATGGATCACTCACTGCTTCGTGAAGTTTAAAATATGCATTTTTTGCGTGAAAGTCTCTTATCAGGTAGGTAAGGTTCTCACAATGACTTATCCAGAAGAACATTCCTGTTAACTTATTGACCACAAGAATTGCAGCTTTTGTTTTTTTGTTCATTTCACGTTTAGTCCATGGATGGTTTGATATTGTGGGGGCCAAACATGCATGCTTTTTGTGAGTTGTGTGTGAGTTTAGGGTTCATGGTTTTTTTTCTAAGTTCAGGCTGCCTAACAGATATATGTCAAAGTATACACATCAGACTGTGTAAATAAAGTGAGAATTACGTGTGGGTGTTTTATATGGTTGTTGGGTGCGTCAGATTAGAGTGGAAAAATGAACTTTTGAGTTCAACTTCTTTCTTTAATCCAGGTAGAGGAGAAGTTCGAAGCCGTTTGATTAGTTTAATCATTGCTTTCCAAAAAAGTTTTAGTTTTAAACAGAGGATATGAATTATATTGAAGGTGGCCGGTGCAGCATCCAAATTGGCAATTAATTAAGAAGGCGATAAAGCATATGGATTTTGATAAAATAAACTAAAAAGAATATATGTAGTCAATCTTGACACTAATCCATAGTTGATCATAAATATTTGGATTAAAGTTTGGTTTCTTTTTTTATTTTATTTTATTTGGAATGGTTAAAAATACTTAGATAATATAGATGCTACGATATTTGGCAACTGAAACTCACACCCCCTACTAATCCAAGCATTTAGTGACTACGGAAGTGCCAACTTGTCCAACCAGGCAGTGGTCCTGAACTGTTTTTTAGTTGGCCATACTTATGAACCATTTTTAGAGTAATGGAATAGAATTAACTAAAGATTTCGAATTTGATATGGATGGAGTGTAAAATCTATATTTTATATCATTCAGAAAGTGATTGTCACATCTGTTTTTTATTTAAAACTTAATATAACTTATCACACCAAATAACATCTACATAAACTTCTAATTGGGTTGGATTTTTAGATGAGTAATAAAACTGATTAAGTGTAGTTATGTCTATTCTTTAGTATATAATAAGATGATGTGACATGTTAGGACTGGAGCGTATAAAACTTTTATTATGATTACTCTTTACTAATAAGTCGAAATTCAAAATACCAATAAGCTTCTTTTTAGCTTTTAGTGTCGGCGAGATTCAATTCTAAAGTTCTTTATTCATTTAAATCCACTCCTCCCAATGGTATCTATTGTAGATAGAAATGTAGAACGCTAACAACTCATGCAAAAATGCATCCTTATCATGATTTTGCTCTTTTTTATTCTTTTTTCTAATGTCATGTGAAGTGTCGCAACATTGTTCATCCCTATCTGTTATCCATATTTCTTTTATCCTAATAATTTCATGTACTTGTCACCCATCCAAAATAAATAAATAAAAATTCATGTATTGTCACCTTATTCATTGCACCAAGCTTTCAAATTTCAATCCAACCCATTAGGCACGACCCAATGGTCCACAAAGGTCCACTGAAAATTAATGGGCCTATACAAAAAAGCCCAATAAAACCAAGGACATTTTGGTCATTTCACTAAACCCTACTTGCAAAACCCTAGCATATATGAACCCTAAAAAACCTCACAGTTTCTCTGACTCACTTTCACAGCGCCCCCATAGCTATTTCATACAAGCTCCTCAAACCCTAAGCTCCGCCACCAGAGACCCCGAAAATGCCTCCAAAGCTCGATCCCTCACAGGTGGTGGACGTGTACGTCCGAGTCACCGGAGGTGAGGTCGGAGCGGCGAGTTCACTCGCTCCGAAGATCGGTCCACTCGGTCTCTCCCCGAAGAAGATCGGAGAAGACATAGCCAAGGAAACCGCCAAGGACTGGAAGGGCCTCCGCGTAACGGTCAAGCTAACGGTCCAGAACCGTCAGGCCAAGGTGTCCGTGGTGCCCTCCGCCGCCGCGCTGGTCATCAAGGCGCTGAAGGAGCCGGAGCGCGACCGGAAGAAGACGAAGAACATCAAGCACAACGGTAACATCTCGCTCGACGACGTTATCGAGATCGCTAAGGTGATGAAGCCTAGGTCTATGGCGAAGGATCTTAGTGGGACTGTGAAGGAGATTCTGGGAACTTGTGTCTCTGTTGGGTGTACTGTTGATGGTAAGGACCCTAAGGATTTGCAGCAAGAGATCACTGATGGTGATGTTGAGGTTCCTTTAGATTGAAAATCAGCTATGTCAGGGGTTTGAAAACCTTGAATTTACTTTTTTGTTTTTGTTTTTTGTTTTGGGTTTTGTTGTTTAATCAGTTTTGAGGATGGAAAGAAAATTTTATCGTTTTTTTTTTGTTATGATTTAATGGTTATGTCTTTGAATTTTTAGGGGTTAATGTTAAAATGTTTGGTAACAGGGTAGAGCGGATTGGAATATCATAATGCATTTGCTAATGCAACCACAAAGAAAATGTGATTATGATTTAGTTTCTTTTTTGTTTTTTTGTTTTGTTTTTTTTTGTTTTGTTTTGTTTTGTTTTAATAGTTTCTATGCTTGTTAATGAATGCTTTTAAGAATCTAATGTGGGAAATGTAGATAGGCTCAAAATGAAATCTTACAAAGTGATTATTATCAAGTAGTTTTGAATGGGTATTTCGACGAGATTTAGATGCATAATTGAGCTGAATGGATATAGAAGGTTAATTTCGTTTTGACAACATAACTTTTAGTTTAGTTTGCTAAGCAATAACAAAGAAAATGTGGTTGGATTTAGTTTCATTTCTGATTTTTGGTTTCTGCACTTGTTGATGAATTTCTTGAGAATATAATGACATTAAAATGCTCAATTGAGAAGTATTATGAAATAATTCTAATCAAGTAGTTTTTAATGGGTTTTGATGATATTGAAATGATTGAGCTGAATGGATACATTCCGGTAGGTAGATTGTGATATTTGTAGGTCAATTCTGTCGCACTTTTAGTTTAGTTTGCTAAAGAAAGAAAATGTGGTTATGATTTAGTTTCATTTCTTGGTTTTAGATTCTATGCTGGTTGATGAACGTCTTTTGAATTTAATGACTTTGAAATGATCAATGTGGATAATGTAAATACCTTGGGTATGTCCTTGGGTACTTGGAAGTATTGCTGAAATGAGAAATGTGAATGGTTTGAAATGGATTCTGATAAACGTTATAAAGTAATTCTAATCAAGTAGTTTTGGATGGGACTTTTGAGGTATTGAAATGCATAAAATATCATTTGAGCTGAATGGATACATTGCCTGGTAAATTAAGGTATTTGTAGTCTCATTTGTGTAGCTTGATAGATTCGTTTCTGGTTGCATTTTGTTTTGGTTATGGTATTTACTCATCAGTTATAGAAATTTGTTTCGTTTGTCTTAGGATCTCAAGGAGTTTTATGTATGCTGATTAGGGAGCCCTGAGCTAAATGGATACATTCTTTCCGGTAGGTAGATTGTGATTTTTTTTTTTTAATAGGTAGATTGTGATATTTGTAGGTCAATTGTGTCGCACTTTTAGTTTAGTTTGCTAAAGAAAGAAAATGTGGTTATGATTTAGTTTCATTTCTTGGTTTTAGATTCTATGCCTGTTGATGAACCTCTATTGAATTTAAAGACTTTGAAATGATCAATGTGGGTAATGTAAATACCATATTTTTAGTCCTTGGGTACTTGGAAGTATTGCTGAAATGAGAAATGTGAATGGTTTGAAATGGATTCTGATAAACGTTATAAAATAATTCTAATCTAGTAGTTTTGAACTGAATGGATACATTGCCTGGTAAAATAGATTCGTTTCTGGTTGCATTTTGTTTTGTTTATGGTATTTACTCATCAGTTATAGAAATTTGTTTCGTTTATCTTAGAATTCTTAGGATCTCAAGGAGTTTTATGTATGCTGATTAGGAGGGAGCCCTGAGTAGTCACATTCATTTCCTTCGAATTTTTTAGCATCTCAAGATGCTAGAGAATTCTTTGTTTGTTGCTATGATCTTGAATAAACCAGGTTTTTGCCATGATCTGGAATAAACCACCAGGTTGTTTTATTGGTTTATGTTAACTGATTTTAGGTTTTAGGTGTAAGCTACCATGGTAGCAATGTCTATCACATTGCCTAAGGGTTAACAATGGGGGTTCTTAGTGCTTACTGGTAATGTTTGTATGGTGTTTGTTGTTTTGGTTTGAAGTTGTTTTATTGATTTTAAATATATAGGGCTCATAATTCTGGTTCACCCAGTGTATATGCATATAAATACATGTCCTTTTTCTTAACATGTTTATATTCTGAGGATTACTATGTCAATACATGAGCTTGCCTGGCTGGTTGTAGAAATATAGAAAACAAAAATGATCCCTATCACCGGTTCGGAACAAAATTGAAAATTCTATAAGTCAGAACAGAAGCTATGTTGTCAAAACTGTATCTAACAAGCTACACAATTGAGATTACAAACTGGATTGCTTTTCCAACCAGTTGAAAAGGTCCAAGCAATGGTCTCTTAAAATATTGTGCCTTTTACCCCAAAATGCTTAATTTTGTCAGATACATTCCCGTCACATCCCAACCTCATTGAATCTCTCCCGGTGTTCCCTTGGTGTTGATATCCGCCTAAAATCAAATCTGCGAAATAAAAGTTCCTAGCTTTCTAATTTGAAGTATATGGAGAATCTTTTATAAACACTAGAGCTTTTGCTGTGGCTTTGTTCTAGTGCATTGAGCTAATTAAAAGACTAATACTTTCGAATCCAAAAAACAAAGAAAGAAAGAAAGAAAGAAACGCCCAAATGGAGTTATACCAACCCACACTCGAGACCCTCCCAAGTGGATTGAAATTCCAGTTTGGCTATTTCCGAAAGCTATACCAACCCACTTCAGTTTCCATATATTTGAAAAATCAATCAAGTGATCCATATTCTCTAGTGACATGAACGTGAAAATCCTAAAACTGACTGACATACTACAAAGTAATCCAAACATCTATAATCTATTGCTCCAAAGACCCGTTAAATCACTAGGTACCACCGATCATCACTTTAGTTGCTACAAGATAAATTCCCCATAATGCACCTCCAAATTAAAGACTTTCAACGTTGCCTCTGCCTAATATATCTGGAACTCCTGACAGTTAATTGGGTTATACATAAATTTATGTGCAAAGTATTAACAAGAGATAAATAACCCTTTTTTTTTTTTTTTTGAGAAGTAGATAAATAACCCATATTAATAGCATTTGAAAAGACAAACTAGAAAATATCATATGAAAGATGATGAAAAAAATCTATAATTTATAAGGTTCAGTTACACAGTCCACATCATTTAAAGAAACATTACAAAAAGTGAGAGCTATCTAGATGCGATGATTAATACAATAACCCGAACTCCTAATTATAAAGAATGTGTTGCTTACAACTTCTATTGCACAATCAAATGCAAATTCCTAGGGTGTACTTTTGGTTTGCTTTTAAAGTGATCACAAATGCATGTGTACTAGACTACCAGGTAGTCTTAAGAGCATCCACATCAGCCTACTCAATTTTTTAACTAAATTAATCCGAAAAACTTCATTTTTTCTAGTTTAACTATCTATTTTTATAGACATACATCAACCTCAATTCTCTATCACTATTCAAATTTTATAAATATTATTTTATTTTATTTTTTATCCATTCACATTTACAATCCAAAAAAAAACAACCCTCCCCCAACCACCCAACAAATCCCTTTCACCTTGTCTTGCATCATCCACAAATAATTTTACATAATTAATATTTCAAAACATATAGTATCGTCTTTATTTTTCCTTTGCAATATCAATTAATATATACAAACAAAACAAAACAAGATTAAGACATTAAAAAAAAACTGATTAGTTTATAAAACTTGCAAAGTATACAAGTTTTTTTCTTTGTTTAATTTTTTGTACTTAATAGTAGCATAACTAAAGACCAAAAGAAACAAGGCATGAAAAGCTACAAACAAAACAATAAGAGAAGGACTAAGAACAAGAAAAAGAGAACTCCAATCACAATATTATCATTCACTTTTTACTTAATACCAAAAAATGGTGCACACATTTCTATACAACAAAATTTGACAAGTTTAGAAACACCCTAACAACAAAATCCATGCATTGTACAAAAACGTTGCATGACTAGCTTGCTACATTGCAACAATATTCATCAAATACTGTTCTCTTGACGTTGAATGATTTCTTGGTGGAGTTGGCTGTTATTGCTTTGGATCCAAGTTTGTAGTATCCATCATGGTAATTTCTAATTCTTTCATCATTCGTTTTAATTGAAGCTTCTCTCCATTAACATGAATCAACTCTTCAATCTCCATTTTCTTGATCTCCACAAGTTCTTGATGCTTCATTTTCTTAATCTCTATGAGTTCTTGAGTTTGAGAAAATTCCCTCTCAAGAGGCATTTTTTTTCTCATTAGATTTTTTGTTCTTCTTTTCTGCCATGTCATTCAATATCCCTTCAAGATTCAAAATCAAACTATCATTACTTTTTAGTTTATTTAATCGTTCCTTTTCAGCCTTCCTACTGGTGGTCTCTCCAAGTCTACAAAGAAAGCATAGGAGACCTCATCTTCCCCTAGATGTATCGATTGCAAGGTAGAAGAAAAAGATGTTGTGGTTGATATTCATATTGTTAGCTTATGAGGCTTCGCAATAAATTCCAACCATTTTGGTTGATACCTCAAGATATTTCAACAATGATCAAATCGGAATGCGGTATTTTGGACCTTTAGATATGCTTCCTTTGCCTTATTAATCTGAAAAATTGACAAATAAAAATTGAATTTAATGAATAAATAGTATTGGTACATTAATTCATTGATACTACTTTGAGCAACAATTTTTTACCTTGTTTTGCTCATTCATGCCACTTGGATTAGTCATCTCAATTGAAGCTAAGAACCCAACAACTAATTAGTATGGAGTTGAATTGTTGACCAACTATTCCTTAGAGAGTTTGCATAACGAGTAGATGCAAACGTCTTCTCTTTATTGAAGCACTCCAAAACTCTATTCCAATATGTTGTGTTTTTGTTCATTCCCTTGCACCGCATCTACTGAAACATTGAGCCATGCTGACACAATGAGACAGTCTTCTTCTACCATGAAATTACCACCCGATGTGTCTTCTTAGTAATGGATTCCATTTGAACTTTAGGTGGAAACTGTAGGGTATGGACTTCATCTTGTGGAGAGTCCATCATTAGTTCATTATTCATGTTAGACCCTTCTTCTAAGAGCTGTGTGAAGTTCCAATCCTCCCTGCATTTGTGAATCCATTCCTTAATAACAATAACATAATAAGCATTTCTATTGCGTTGCTTTCTCCAATTTCTCACATATTCATCTCAGAAACTACGCTACTTCCATACACAAGCATCCTTAGTGCTACAAAGGATCTTCATGAAGACAAACCAAGCACTCCTATAGCATTTCTTTTTGAACAAAATATCTATCTTTCTTCTAGATTAGATTTTTAATACGTAAAAAGAGAACGACTCATTCAAAACCTCCTCGAAATACATTAAGAGGATATACCGTGATTCGGCAAAATAGTCTTGAAAAGTCTTTGGTGGCCTTGCCCATGATCACGTTGGATGAACTTACGACCTGTGAACGTAACCACGATGTGATGTCAACGCCCTCTCTTTCTAATCGGTTCTTCTTCCAATGCAAGAAGCGCAGCTTATCTCAAAAATCATCATCAAAATCCGAAATATTTAGAAGCATATTACGTGCATAATTTGTATTACGACCTATGGAACAAATTTCCAAGTTGCCGCCACAAAAAAAAAAACACTACAAGAATATGCTGTATTTTATCTCCAAACAAAGGGGTTGATTTCTAATTGATGCATCTACGTAGCCTAAGCAAGGCTCTTGTAAGCTTGGGACTGTTAACACTTCTTACAAAGTTTCATTTCATGTCGAATTTCCAACCTCATCAGAACAGAGCAATGGGAACTTTTTCTATATATTCCTACATGCCACCTAAGCAACTAATACCTCATTTAGCAAGACTCCAAAAATGCAAACAACTACAGCCATTTAATGCACAAAGTAATAGAGATCAACTAAATTATCTTATATTTCGGGTGAGAACATACACACAAAAAAAAAAAAAATCACTCAAGAAGCAGATCCAATGGTGCATACAGAATTGGTGAACTGAGAGTAGGTGTAATAACTCCGCTTCTTTTCTCGAGCTTAATGGTCCAATACTCCAACTTAAAATAAGAAACTCTAATCCTGCAATTACAAATGCACTCAATGATGATTATGACTAAAATTTGTGCACAGAAACACACATTCACGATTATCAATGAAAATCATTCAAAACAAAATTCACTAATCATGGAAATTATGACAATGCTTTTAAAAAGAACAAAAACAAGAATTCCTGTAAAACATTTTCCAAAACCATTCCAACCACATAGATATCAAAACCCACCAAGCAAAATGACAAACATGCAAAACCCAATATGAATTCATCGATCAAACATCATTGCTATCATACTTTCAAATACAAAAACCTAGAATTCGATTCCTCAATATTTCCACACCAAAAAAAAAAAAAAAAAACAGACATAATAAGATTAAAGTTTGGGTAATGATATTCGATTCTCAATGTTTTGTTTGGTTTTTTTGTTTTTCTTGGTTTGGGTAAACGATATTCAAGGTTGAGATTAATTTATCACTCTAATAAGATTAATTAAATAGAAAAATAGAGAAAAGATCAGAACAGAGTGAAAGCATGCAGAGAGAAAAGAACCAAAACCCAAAACCAAACCTGTGGATAAGGGTTAAGAACAATAGAAAAGGTGAGCTTCGAACTCGTACGATAAACTAATAAATTCAAAAATGACAAAAACCCTATTAAATCAAAATTGGTACCGATATTCAAGGTCGAGCTTCGTAACTCTATTCTTCGTCATAGGTGGCCGAGCGAACTTCGATTGAAAGGCACGGTGCCAATTCTTTGCGGAAAGACACTAAGGCGAGATTTTGTGAGAGAGAGCAAATATGAGGGTTGATTTCGTGAGAGCGGCATTTTGAAGAGAGTGAGCTTTCGTTATAAACTGCATAATGTAGAGAAGATGGAAAACGTTTGGGAGAGAGAAAGAATTGTAAATTAAATGCCACTGCGATTTTTAATATATAATAGTGGAATATTACAGTGTTCTAAAATAAGAGAACTACCGTAGCAACTTCCAAAAAAATTTATAACCCTTGCGGCGTTTGGAGCACCGGCCGAGCGTGAATAAGAATGGCTGTTCAAAATGGCTTTATAAACTGCTCGCGACGTTTTATCCATCTCCAAGATTAGTTTCGCTTGTCTCAAGTTACTCACTTCTTTAAAAGCACAGAATTTGTCTTTTTATTACTTCTTACGTTTCCTCTCAAAACATAAAAAACTAAAAATCGCTATAGTTAAACATCTAAAAGTTTTAGGTTTTGTAAAAATTATAACATAAATCTTTCACATCTTCTTTTCTATTTATCAACTTTGATCTTTCTATTTTAACACATTAAAAATTGAAATGGTGTATCATATATAAATTAGATGGTGTACTAATCATAATCTACCATCGCAAGAAGTTCTGAAATTTGTGTAGTATTATTGAGAATTATAACGTTCTTGAACTTGTACCGAACACCATCTTCAACCAAAAAATCTCTAAAGCCCCATTCAATAATGCTCATGAAATCAGTTTGAGAGTAACACCATGATTTTGGCAGAAGCTTACAAGAAATTCTCATAATGAAAACCATATTATTTTTTTCTCAAGGTACAGTAAGTCATGAAATTTTAAATCTTCAAACTATTGCTAAAAGAAATAAATAAATACACACTGTGATTCAGTCTCCCTGTAACTCAAGTCTATGGTCTTGTACCCATCCCTGGTTTCAATCCACTGCCCTGGGCCCCATCCACACTATCTTCCCACTCGACCATATACCAAACAATCCATCACAAATTACAAAATGAATTAAAGAAATGATGATTTAACATTTGAAAAAAGAAAAAGAAAAAAGAAAGTTCTTCAGACCTACATAGGTTTGATCTTGCACTCTAATTCCAATAACAAACCATTTTGAGATATTTCATAACTTCTGACTTACAATAATTTGATTTTTTATTGCTCTAGTTTTGCTAATTGATTAGATCAATCTGGGAAAAAATTGGGTGTTAAATAGGATCATAGATTTGAACAATTTGAGACTCTTGGTCAATATAATTGCAAGGAGCTCTTTGAGACAACACAATCAGGGAGTTAATTTGGGACAGAATAATGAAATTATGGATGCCAGCAAACTGTATCTCACTCAAAAAAAGAAAACTCTATACCTAACTTTGTATTCAAGAAAGAACCATTGCAAACCAAATTCTTCCTCGGTCTTCGTGCTCCATAAATCTTCCATTACCGCTTGAATCTGCTGCCATCCAGGAAGTCTTGTGTTCGGACATACGCCAACTTCAATTTATAGTTGTCTCTAATATCTCTTGGTTAACATTCACAATCAGTTATACATGGTCTTATTCTAGTACAACTTTAAATTTCACGAGATCTGTAAAAGTTAGATTATAATTTTACAAAAAACCTAGCTTTTAGATAATCTCTTCTCATGATTTTTTTAGATTTTTATGTTTTGAGAGGAGAGAGACATAAAAGCAAAGAATAAAATACAAATTTACCCCTATTTTTAATAGAGCGATAATCAAGATAAAGAAACGTAAGCCTAACTCTCGCTTTCAGAAAGTTTAATTTTAAACCACAAGAGGTGAAAATGTTTTTCATGTAAACCAAAGCAGACAGCTACTCTAAATTTCAAGCAATGCAGCTCCAAATTAAAGACTTTCAACGTTGCCTCCGCTCTTTTTCTTAATATATCTAGAACTCCTGGCAGTTAATTGGGTTATACATAAATTTATGTGCAAGTATCAACAAGAGATAAATAACCCTAATATTAATTGCATTTGAAAAGACAACTAGAAAATATCATATGAAAATGATGAAAAAAAAAAATCTTATAATTTATAAGGTCTGCTATTACAAACCACACTACGTAGCAAACATTACAAAAAGTGAGAGCTATCTAGATGCAATGATTAATACAATAACCCGAACTCCCAATTATAAAGACTATGTTGTTTGCAACTTCTATTGCACAATCAAATGCAGTTCTTAGGGTGTACTTTTGGTTTGCTTTGAAAGTCAGTCACAAATGCATATGTACTGTATCATCAAGTAGCCTTAAGAAAGATCCATACACGCCCCTCATCAATTTTTAACTAAATTAACCCGAAAAACTTCACCTTTCTACTTTTAACTATCTATTTATAGACATACATCAATGTCAATTCTCTATCACTATTCAAATTTTATAAATATTATTTTATTTTATTTTTTATCCATTCACATTTACAATCCAAAAAAAAAAATACAACCCTCCCAACCACCCAACAAATCCCTTCAATTATGTCTTGCATCATCCACAAATAATTTTACATAATTAATATTTCAAAATATTTAGTAATGTCTTTATTTCTTTTCCTTTGCAATATCAATTAATATATACAAACGTAAACAAAACAAGATTGCAAACATTAAAAAAACTGATTAGTTTATAAACTTGCAAAGTCTACAGTTTTTTTCTTTGTTTAATTTTTTATACTTAATAGTAGCATAACTAAAGACCAAAAGAAACAAGGCATGACAAGCTACAAACAAAAACAATAAGAGAAGGACTAAGAACAAGAAAAAGAGAACTCCAATCAAATATTATCATTCACTTTACTTAATACCAAAAAATGGTGCACACATTTCTACACAACAAAATTTGACAAGTTTAGAAACACCCTAACAACAAAATCCATGCATTGTACAAAAACGTTGCACGACTAGCTTACTACATTGCAAACAATATTCACCAATTACTGTTCTCTTTATGTTGAATACTTTTGGTGGAGTTGGCTAATGTATTGTTACTGCTTTGGATCCAAGTTTGTAGTACCTGTCATGGTAATTTCTAATTCTTTTGTCATTCGTTTTAATTGAAGCTTCTCTCTCTCTCTTTAACATGAATCAACTCAATCTCCATTTTCTTGATCTCCACAAGTTTGATGCTTCATTTTCTTAATCTCTATGAGTTCTTGAGTTTGAGAAATTCCTCCGAAGAGGCATTTTTTTTTCTCATTAGATTTTTGTTCTTCTTTCTGCCATGTCATTCAATATCCTTCAAGATTCAAAATCAAACTGTCATTACTTTCTAGTTTATTTAATCGTTCCTTTCAGCCTTCTCCCTACCGGTGGTCTCTCCAAGTCTAAGGTGCTGAAAGCATAGGAGACCTATCTCCCCCTAGATGTATCACTGCAAAGTGAAGAAAAAAAGATGTTGTGGTTGGATATTCATATTGTTTGAGGCTTATGAGGTTTCGCAATAAATTCCAACCATTTTGGTTGATGCCTCAAGATATTTCAACAATGATCAAATCGGAATGCGGTATTTTGACCTTAGATACGCTTTCTTTGCCTTATTAATCTGAAAAGACAACAAAATTGAATTCAATGAATAAATAGTATTGGTGCATTCAATTCATTGATACTACTTTGACCAATTTTTTACCTTGTTTTGCCTATTCACACCACTTGGATTAGCTAGTCATCTCAATTGAAGCTAAGAACCCAACAAACTTATTAGTATGGAGTTGAATTGTTGACCAACTATTCATTAGAGAGTTTGTATTATTATAGATGCAAATGTCTTCTCTTATTGAAGCACTCCAAAACTCTATTCCAATATGTTTTGTGTTTTTTGTTCATTCCCTTTGCACCGCATCTACTGAAATATTGAGCCATGCTGACAATGAGACAGTCTTCTTCTACCATGAAATTGGCTCACCTGATGTGTGTCTTCTTAGTAATGGATTCCATTTGACCTTTAGGTGGAAACTGTAGGGTATGGACTTCATCTTGTGGAGAGTCCATCATAAGTTCATTATTCATATTAGACCCTTCTTCTAAGAGCTGTGTGAAGTTCCAATCCTCTGCATTTGTGAATCCATTCTTAATAACAATAACATAATAAGCAGCAATATGATGAGAAGTTAAGCAAATCAACTTACATACAGCAACAAAAGATCACAAGATTACCAACAAGTAAGGCAAATCAATTTGTTTATATGCTGAAACCACCCACAAATGACGATTTGGTTATTAAGAATAAGGAAGCTCAGCCTAGTCTTTTAGCTTTATCCTGCTAAAACTTGGGCACAAATTAGAATGAAACAATTACAATTACTGTCCAAATCATATTTCTTGCTAATCATACATAGATGACATGATCCAAACAATGATCATATTAAGTTTATTAATTCATACTAATAAAGCCGACTAAATTTCAGAATGGCCACCAACCTACTGCTACTCTCCTTTTCTGCATTTGTAATAGACCGCAAACAAAAATATATAACACTAAGCACAGAAACAGGCATGAGTTATACTAAATTATTGATTCCTACCTTAAAAACAAAACGGACATATAAAAGGTAAAACTGCAAACACTACAAATATGAGCAAACACTGAAGAAGAAACTGATTGCTCTCTCGATTGCCACGGGATAACTACTAATAAGCAATAATAAAAAGACAAATAAAAGACTGAACTATATTATCAACACTCAACAGACAAAGATGAATCCAAAACCAGAGAGTGAAAATCCACATTATATTAAACCCCAAAAATCATATTACCTTGTTTATTTTGGATCGGAAAACTATAAACCACCAAGATTTCTGAGCTGCTTCAAAAAAAGTAAAGAGTATTCAATATTAAAATCTTCACAGATTCAGACTACAATATTGTTTAGCAGGTTGTTTACAAAGAACAGAAAGTACAAAGCTTATGACTATAATCATCCTGCATTTCAATGAATTGAAAAGAGACTAACCAAACACTCAAATATAGAGCTTTGCAGTTGAAGCTCTACTTCCTACATGGCACTATTTTTTCCTTCCTTTTCCATTTTTTTACATTTACTTATTCCCCATTTATCAGTCATCAAACAGAGCATAGAGTATGAAATCTATTCATGCTGCACAGCAGTACCAAGTATAAAACACACAAAAGTCATCCATGCCAATTCACACTTACAAGAAAAGTGAGTTGTACTTGTAGTATTCTATTTTATAGTATTCAATTTTATCCTAGATCTTCCTCATTGACCGTTCTTTATTTAGGTCCGATCTGAGCAGAGAAGAAATGAATATATAAAAAAAAGAAAAAAGAAAAAAAGAAAAAAAAAAAAAAAGAGAGTGAAATAGAATCTACTGAACAGATACTCTAATCAGATGTGAAAATGGGTAAAGAAAATGATTACTTTGAGCAGCAAATCACATCCTTGCTACTTCAAGATTAATGAAAAATAAGTCATAATACCTGAAGCTGACACCTGTTCTGAGCACACCACACCATGCCTGCAGGCCGCAGCCCCCCAAACCCACACACCCATAGACAAACAATCCCACTAGCCGCTGACCACTCGCCGGTATATGGTAGACATACCTACACTCAACTGGCATCATACCCATCATCAAGCATTGGGGAAAATCAATGAGCACAAAGCACAAAAATGGGAAGAGAGAGAGAAAGACATCATACCTGAGTCCGTGAGTTTCCAATCTATGCCGTGCAAAAACCTCCTTCCCTGCACCGGTGATTTCGACCATTTCCTCCTTGCTGAAAACCAACTCGAGAGTGCCAAAGTTTACAGTGAGTAAAGGGAGAGAGAGATACAGAGAAAGGCAGAGTGAGAGAAAATGAATGCTTTATCATTTTTATTGTCTAGAGAAGAACAATGCAATGCCATTTGTAGTGAGGACAAATGAGAATGATGCGTGATTGTTTTACTTGAGTTTTGCTAAAAAAGAGTTGAAATGTAAATTTAAAGGATGATGCGAAAGCCTGGGGCACTATATCTCACCGTAAGAACATCTAATCTAGCCATATTAATTTAAACAATGCCTAGAAATTTTCCTGGCAACCCCTCAACTGGGGATTCATTGATCATTCTATACAGCCTAAAGAATACTAGAGTCTACAAAGCTTTGAACTGCAGCTCCCACCCCACCCCCATCCCCACTAAATAGTAATCAGAACAGGACTATTAGCGAAAATTTTTTTCTTTTAAACCAGACAAATAGTTTTTAAACATATCTTCAAATGAATTGGTTTAGAAGACCTTATTAAAATAATTTTTAAAGAATATACTTAAGGATCAATTAAGCAAGATATGTAATAGATGTTTCACCATCTGATAATATAACTCAATAGATGAAAGACTTTGGACATATTTTATCACATAAAATTCTACAAAAACCAGCCTGACCAGGTATACCTTGTTAATCTTTGACCAATTTGGTACATCCATCTCAAAACTATCATTGTTCCTTGGCAGCTGAACCTGTTCGAGCTTTTCCAGAACCTCGCACAAATAATCTAAATACCAAAGTTGTATTAAAAAGAGAAATTTAGAGAGTTGATAGGATGCTCATAATAAAAAGAAGATACTATTAATGTGTGTCAAATAATATATATTTATTCATTTACACCCGTATCCGTGAGTCCTGGAACCTACTACTTCCAATCTTGGACCTGCCTTTCAAAGATATTTAGTTTTAATTATTTATTTATAAATAAAAGAAATGGTTGGTAAAATGAAAGGAATTACAGCATGTTCATACAATGATGAGCATAAAGCACCTTGAAGAAGTATGCAAATCTCAAATAGGAAGATCGAAGAAAAATTGAAAATAAAAATGGAAGTACAATTAGTAAACCTCAAGCTTGAGATCATTCAAACAAAGTGTGAAGTAGCAAGTGACTTCAATTTCCCTAATAGATCTCATGCCATCCTAAAAATATGGTTGTTGCGCTCTTTCCAAACTAACCACAACACGTACATCGACACCAAGTTCCATACATTCGAAGATTACTTTGACATAATATAAAAATAATATATTCACAAATCATGTCTATGACATCACATTGAATGAAGGGGGAAATGTAGAATTATTCTAACTAATGCACTTAGATAATCTCAAGAAAATGCCCTCTTTTCCCCAAAATACTGACTCAAGAAATTGCCCCCATCATATGAGTTTCCAATTATGAAATATCTAATGGAGCTAAACCATTATCTTTTCATCTTCATACATGCCTTATATAATACACAGAATTGTATGAAGCATCCAACAATAATTTTTGTTTACCAAATTCTCTAAGGGAAACTTAATTTTGGCACTAGGACCAAAGTTCTAATGGTGAGTGGTGATGTGAACCACATTGCATGAGCTAAGTCATAGGCACAAATAAGTGGCTCAGGCATTCCTTCTGCATCCCATATATTGGGCAAGAAACATCAATGGTGAGATTCTAAATGCTAATCTCTTCACTAAAAAACCATCATTTAAGAACATAGGAAAAATAATGGCTTTAAAAGGGAGTTAAATTCTCACTGGAGTTAAATAGGCTCTCTTGATTGTAAAGAGACCTGACTGAGCATGGGGCCAAGTCAGTTTCCTTGTACTTCCAAATCAGTTATAATATTGTATTCCAATGGCCACATGCCTCGGAACTACTTCGAGAATTTAGTTTGTGCTTTTAGAGAATGGTCTATCGATGCAAACAGAACCTAAAAGATAGAAATTTCATTTTTAAGCACGAAAATTTACTTAAGGGATAAAGAAATTTTATCAGCAAGTACAATTGCGATCCCAACAATGATGAAGTTAAAGAAATCCATCCTCATTGATTCAAATATCTAATTAACACAAAAGAAACAAGTAAATAATAACATGTGATTTTATACTATGTTTCTAAAAATAACTCCTCAACCAATCATATATAAATAATATTCTTAAAACACCTCCTGTGATGTCTAGCATTGGGGTTCCAAACCCTCCCCAATTTACCTAGAAAAAACCTTAAATATTACGATCAAGAAACATGTTCTCATACATATTAAAGCAAATCAAAGAAACTAAATAAATGAATATGACTCCTATCCTAATCAAACACTCCTTATTGGTTTTGCAGCCTGAGAAGTCTAATGAACAGACTCTGTAATCCCAATTCTTCAATTGGCAAATACCTTCCCTTGGCAGCCTATTCCAGTTCAGCAGCTTTAGAACCTCTGTACTATTGTTTAGCTGTTTGAATAGTCTTGCTGACAACCATATGCCAAACTCTTTTCAAGTGCAAATCATTTAGCATTAAACAAAACCAAAATCTCAACAAACACCTGTTTGTTTTTTTGTCAACAAAACTAACCAAAGATTGTCATTTTGATTAACGGTCAACTCATTATCTTAATATGTGATCCACAAATTTTATATAATTTTTAGAACATTAAGAGCAAGGTGCACTTTCAAAGATGCATTTCCAAAAGTATTTAAATGAGTTACCTACCTTTTTAACTGTAGAGAGTACATCTTATGACCTTGACATATGATCTAGTCCTTAATGACTGCTCACATTCCTAGACAAAGGCCCAAATAAAGATTTGAAACAATTAATTTGTATAAAAACTATTTAAATCTCTAAATCATAAGTGATAGCAAATAAAAAAATTTTAGTACATGCCATAGCAGATGAGTCTACTCTTTACCTCCCAATCGTAGCTCTTGAAGTTAAATCTAGGCATAAAAAGGTATTTTTAAGCAATTGGAATGAAAGGGGAAATTATTTAAGATATTTTCAAAGAAAACAAGGGATTTCAATACCACTGAACTATTATGAACCAGTTGCAAAATAACATTTCCAAGGTCTTACATTTGAGGATTACTTTGACATAATATAAACTTATTTTAATTAAAAATTAAAACAACTACACAGTTCATGACATCACATTGAATGATGGGGGGCAAATACAGACCCATTCAACCAATTCACTTAGATAACCTCAAGACACTGCCCTCTTTTCCTTAAAATACTGACTCAAGAAATTGCTCCAAACATATGAGTTTCCAATTATGAAATATCTAATGGAGCTAAACTGTTATCTTTTCATCTTCATGCACACCACATATAATACATAGAACTGGTGTGCATAGCATCCAACAATAATTTTATTTTACCAAATTCTTTTATAGGTTTTTACACCATCATATAGACATATCATGAAAAGAGAGAGATCTATACCTCCAATATATGATCATGTCAAGTGCAATACTTCCAAGAAAACTGCTGAAAGAACACCAGATGGTTTAAATGCAGTGTCCACTTCCCATGTGTTTGCTGCATCCCCACAAATAGAAGAGCTAAGCACTATGACTTGGGGATTGTGCAATGCACTACTTGTTTCTATGTATTAAAATATCCCAAAGAGTGTTGGAAAAGATGACAGTGAAGTGATAGCACTGGTCTTGTGACTGACACACTCTTCCCAGCCAAGAAGAAACTTAAGGTTGACTTGACTTGACTCTAGGACCTAAGTTCTAATTGTGAGTGTGATGTCAACCATCATAGGCAATAAATAGGTGGTGTAGGCATTCCTCTTCTATAGCACATAAACGGCAAGAAACATCAATGATGAGATTGCTAATTGCTAACTCACTTCTCACTAGAAACCATCATTTAATAGTTTCCATTGCAAAAATAATGGCTTTGAAAGGGAGATAAATCTTTCTGCCAGGAAGCCCACATCTGAGAACTATATCATCTTCCACAGGGCAGCCACATCTGAGAACTATATCTCTGAATTATGCTCCTTCCATCTAAGTATTCATTATGGAGGAAGCCAATAGGTTCTCTTGATAGTAAAGAGACCTGACTAATCAAGGGGCCAAATTAGTTCTCCTCTTGCACTTCCCAAAATTAGTTATAATGTTGTATTCTGGCAACATGACTCAGAAACTTACTTTAAGAATTTAGTTGAGCTTAACGGTCAATCAGATTCAAACACAGAAACTCAAAAGATAGAAAGATCATTTTTAAAAAGAAATTGAACTTAAGGATGAAGAAATTTATCAGCAAGTATAGTTGCAATCCCAACAATGATGAAAACACGTGATTTTTTTATTATTTATCTAAAAATAACTCCTCAACCAATCATATATAAATAATGTCCTTCCGCAGATCCCAACCAAAGGTTTTTGGACAGAATATATTAAATGATCAATCACAATCACAGGGGTTGAAGGGATACTCTAGTGGTTCCAACGCCTCTAAATATTATGGATCAAGAAACATGTTCTAATACATATTAAAGCAAATAAAATAAACCAACAAATGAATAAGCCAATCTATGACTCCTTATCCTAATTAAACACTCCTTATTGGTTTTGCTACCTGAGTAGTCTAATAAACAGACCTGTAATCCCACTTTTCCTCAACTGCAAAATACCTTCCTTTGGCAGCCCATTCCAAATTTGCAGCTTTTAGAACCTCTAAAATTACTGTTTAGCTGTTTGAACAGTCTTATGACAACTATATGCCAAACTCTTTTCAAGTGCAAATCATTTAGTATTAAACAAAACCAAATCTCAGCAAACACCTATTTGTTTTTGTCAACAAAACTAGCCAAAGATGGTCATTTTGATTAACAGTCAACTCATTATCATACTATGTGATCCAAAAGTTTTATTTAATTTTAGAACATTAAGAGCAAGGTGCACTTTCAAAGACGCTTGTCCAAAAGGCCCAAATAAAGATTTGAAACAATTAATTTGTATGCTAAAAACTATTTAAATCTCTAAATCATAAGTGATAGCAAATAAAAAATTTAGTACATGCCATAGCAGAGGAGTCTACTTTACCTCCCATCGTAGCTCTGAAGTTGAATCAGGCATAAAAAAAGGTATTTTTTACAAATTGAATGAAAGGGGAAATTAGTTTAAGATATTTTCAAAGAAACAAGGGAGTTCAATACCGCTGAACGATTATGAAACGGTTGCAATTTAACTCATCGACCTTGCAAAAACCATCCTCACTACTCCAAGAATATTCACCAAAACATTGATCACTAAAGTAGGGAGATCCAATAAAATAGCATTTCCATGGTCTTACTCCCTCAAAGGTTTTGAATTCCTGCAAACACTTCAAACCTAAAAAGTAAAAAGAAATAACAAAGATAAACCTTAGACCAATAGGACTCAACATTTTACCACACTATTAACCATCACATGATTCAGCTTAAGGATAGATCTAAAGCATTTTTCATTTCTGAGAGTTAACTTGAAACACCTAAATCTGTTTTACAGTAAATTTTATATCTTAATAATGTTGAAAGAAAATATACAAATTGGATTCCCAATTAGGGAAAAAGGATAGGATTGCATAGCGCATAGAAACTTCTCAAACGTTGCATATTCTTATGTTTTCCATCCAAATCTAGAAGTTCTCAATAGTTAAACCGCATTAAAGAAAAAAAGAGAAGTAAATGGAAAACGCAGTAGGCAATTAATAAAAAGTTACTTTAGTTAGAACATTAACGTTTACGCAAATAAAATTCAGGTTTGAATTCACACTTTCTTTGTATTTTTCTTTGTTTGGCAATGTAGAAAATGAGTATGTGAAAATGGTCAAGGTCCTCAAGTAAAAATCATAGATTATTCTTTTTTTTAAAAGAACAAAATGAATTTACAAACAGCAACACCAGTATCTAAAAGCTGTAACACTCCAACAACAAAAACAGAGCGAGAAGGAAACTAAATAAAAGCTGCAACTAAACTTACAAAAGAATCAAACTAAAACCCCTCAATTATGGCAAACTCAACCGAGGCTTTAATGTCTTGGGGCTGCCTCCCTGTGACTTTTGACATTGCTGTAGAATTACACTCATCATTTCTTCAAGCCAAACATAATAAATCACTACAGATGTAGCAGTTTTTCTTATGGAGCCTTTGCATACCTCTCAACTTATTTTTACCTCAAAGAACCACTTGGTACCAACTATATGCCCAGGGATTATATTAGACACTGTGACTTAACTTAAGCGTCAGCATCTTTGAGAAAAGAAGATACTCTCAAGGATTCTGAGTCCATAGTTTAGTTGCAAAGTTGATTTTTATTTCTCTCGGTAATATGTTCGATGCATTCTTGTTCTGCTATCACTTACCTCTCAATAAAATAATGAAAAATCTAAGTAATATTATTCAGTAAATCAATAAAAGTAAAGAAACATCTATGACAATTAATAATATCAAAAGTTTAAAAGACAAATACTATAATAAATGAAAATCAAAATTGCAAGGTGGAAATGGATCTGAACCTACCAATTACTTCAACAGCAACAACTGCATTAAAACAAATTAAATTAAATACTTTAGAAACAGTCCTATGAATTATAAAGGCAACCAAAGATGAATCCAATAATGCAACTAAAACAGGCATACCTTGGCATCAAGGCTGGGCTTTCAGGTGAAAGGACACTTGAAGTTTGATCAAGATGTTCTTGCCTTCTTTGATGGTGAACTGATTGAAGTCAGAATTATTGCTGTCAAAGGCATGGGCCACTGAAGAGGATCCTTGATCAAACCCATCACTAAATCCCCCAAATCTTGCCGACCCAAGCCTAATTGGACCCACTTGTATCCACTGAAGCACATCAGATGGGAAAGAATGGTGAATGATGTCTTCAGAAACCAAAGAAGTGTTGTCTCCATTTGAGTTATTATATCCAATGCTTAAAATGATTACAATTACGTCAAACCCAAATCATACCCATTACTATGAACCGTCGAGTCAAGTCCCAAGTAGGAATCATTGTTGTCAGCTGCATGGGCCACTGAAGACCAACCCAGATCAAACCCATCACTAAATCCCAAATTTAGCCGATTCCAATCCTAATTTGACCCATTTTGTGGTATCCACTTGAAGCACATCAGATGACAAACAATGGCGAATGGTGTCTCTGAACTGAAGGAGGCCAATGTTCTCCTACATTTGAGTTATTATATCCAATGCTTAAAATGGATTGGCAATTGATGTCAAACCCAAATCATACCCATTACTATGAAACTGTTGAGTCAAGTCCCAAATATGAGTGAAACATATCAGATGGCAAAGAAAGTGAGCTCAATGTCATCAAGGACTACCCTCCAGTGTTGGAAACCCTCTAAGGATCTAAATCTGAACCATATGAGTGGAGAAACTAGCTGGTAAAGGCGGTAGTTCAGTGTTATCACAAATCCGGGCAATTGAAGATGAATCCAGATCATCCAACCCATAAGTAAATCCCAAACCTGGGTGACCCATGGTAAGTCGAGCCCATTTGTGGTGTCCATTTGAAGCCCCACATCAGATGGAAAAGAATGGTGATTAATGTCATCAGGGGACCGAGGAAGACCCACAACCATGCCTAGCACTTGGATGCGTACAACAGATGCAGTCTACATGGACTCCCCAACCATGTAATTTTTGGGGTCATCAGAATACTTGATTTCAACTGTAATCGTAACGTGATTCTGTTCAGATGGATTTGATTCATTCCATCCCCAAAGAAATACAGGACGTAAGAAGAGATTCTCAGAACCTACTTCCGTGAGATAATTTAATGCATCTCTTCTTGAAACCATTGGATGGAAACAACAACAAAACAAGCATCCTTAAGTTTCGCCTCCACCGATCGAAAAGCAAACAGACAATTAATTTATGAAATTCACGGCCAACCACGAATGACAGAATTTCCAACGCTTTGATGGTTCAATTGAACCACTGGAATCTCAATTCTTGGTAGTACAAGATGACAACTATCGTAATCAGAAAACGAGGTATCCATGAATATTTCTTGAAACTGCTTGCATTTAGCAAATACAAAAAACTGAAATTTAGAGATTCTCGTAATATATATATCACTTAAACTTTCATATATAGAGAGAAGGGGGAGAGAGCTCACCTGATTCAATAATCTGTATGATGATGGTAGATCCAATGACATGCAGTCTGATGCGTCCACTCTATTATAGACTGTGGAAGCCTTGGAATTTCTGTAGGTTCTTGCAATCACGCACGGTAAGTCATTATAATGTAGTAACGAATAATGCTTTCCGGGATTGTAACAATATTAGAGCCATCTATACTTAGATTTTCTAATGAGGGAAGGAATCGGGTCACATCAAAATATGTGATTCAATTATATGTCCGCTCACAATCAAAGACTTCCAGTTCCTCTCAAGTTCAAATCACATCCTGAAATGCTAACAAGAAAATCCCAACGTTTTGACAATTTTTAGGCTTAAGTAAGTAAGCCTACTAATTAGATACTCCAGTGACAAAGGCCATTCTCTAATATTACTATCATCAATAACTAAATTGTAACATTTCATTTCTGGGTGAATATTGGAAACTTTTCAGCTTACACACCGAACTATATCAAGAAAATTAAGAGATTTCAACCTAAGGGTGCTGGGAAGAATTTGAAGTTTTTGCAACTTGAGCACCTACGTCTCAAGATTATCAAGATATCCAAAGGCCTCATGAATCTCAATTAAATTCTTTCACAGATCCATGAATGTACAATTCTTCTAAGTTTGGGGCGCACAAGTCTGGTAATTTTTCAAGACGTACGCAGCCATGTAGTTCAATCCTTTCTAGAGATTTCCTCAACCTAAAAGCTGCCATGAAGAATTTGGAAGTTTTTTGCAATTTCTGAGAGACCACAATTTGAGCTTATCAAGAGATCCAATGGGCCACATGAACTCAATTAAATTTTTCACAATCATGAATTTTCAATGTCTCTAAGTTTGGGGGCACTCAAGTCAGGTAATTTTTCAAGACTTACGCAGCCATTTAGATAAATTTCTTGAAGAGATTTCAACCTAAAGCTGCTAGGAAGTATTTGAAGTTTTTGCAATTGCTGAGATTCCACACCATGAGCTTATCAAGAGATCCCATGGCCTCATGAACCTCAATCACCCTTTCACAAACTATCAATGCCCAATGACCCTAAGTTTGGGGCACCTAAGTCAGGTAATTTTTTCAAGACTTACGCAGCCACCTAGGATCAATATCTCAAGAGATTTCAACCTAAAGCTGCTAGGAAGAATTTGAAGTTTTTGCAATTGCTGAGATCCCACTCTATGAGCTTATCAAGAGATCCAATAGCCTCATGAACCCTCAATTAAATTTTCACAATGACTAATATCCAATGTCTCAAGTTTGGGGCACAAGTCTAGTACTTCTACTGGATATACAACTTTCCCAAATTGATACTTTTCAAATTATTGTACTGGCCCCCCCTACAAGGAAAAAACCCCAAAAAATTCTTCAACAAAATTTTAGAAATAACATTCAAAGAAATCAAAATTCATTAATACTAGTACTCATACCTGCTTGAATAGCTTCTCCAATCTAATGCAACTACACGGCATCTTGAGTACAACAAGTTGTTGAGGACACAATTGACGGCAAAGAAAAAGCGATATTCACGCCATTCAAGAATCTCTTAACCTACTCCAAGATATTTTTAAGTCGTAAACGATTACATTGCGAACCATGCTAAATTCTGAGCATTTTCCATCTTTTTTTGAAAGTCTTTAGCATGTAATCGCACCGTTATCGGGATTGCTACGCCACATTATACCGAATTTTGTCTCGACTCTAATCGATAAAGAATTACGAACATATAACACAATAGAATTTGCCAATTCTATAATAATCATGAAATTTTAAGCAAAATGATATTGTTAAACTTATATTTACCATAATATTAAAGAAAAATTATCAAAGAAGAAAAATTATCACTTCTACTTGATAAATCTAAAGAAAAAGAAGTTATACTCATTCCGCTTAGTACTTCAAGTGCATCCTCATAATGCCATAACTCACATGTGTTTTGAGGACTTCGCGATTCACAACAATTTCCGCCCATTCCATTACTCAAGTCACGATCCACGATGCCATACGTAATTAACATATGACATTTATTAACAAGGTTTAATATTAGATGTTGATATAAATTGCAAAGATTCATCATATTTACAACATTATCCTTGTTCCTTCCCTGAAGAAACATGCACATCGAAGAAATAACCTTTCGTATCTTCCAATCCATCATAACTTACTTTAAGATATTATGAATATCTCCTTCTTTAGGAATTTTTCATATTTCTGTATTGCATTACATTTCCATTCGCATCTGTTTTTCCACACAACCGAACCTATTATCGTTGGGAATCAATGGTAGGCCATTGGGCATATCATATGACCGGCTCTGTAGTAATAATCTTTCCCCAAGTTTATTTCCTCTCAAAGCATGTTGATTAAAGAGTTTTCAAGAAACTTCATATGTTCGCCCACTCTATCACCTTGTAAGTTGTACAACTTTTCCAAGATTATCGAAAGACGCGACCGGTCTCTCTTGTTGTTATAAGGACTCTACTCAAGCAAACCAATCACAATTTCCAAACAAATTTTCTATTTGCTTTGATTTATCCACGCCATCAAGAATTAAAAGAATTCTTCTTTTACCATTAAGCATTTCCTATCATATTGATTCGTGGCTACACTCACCACCTTCAATTGTCACTTCAAGATATTAGAAAGGAGTTTCTCTTGTAGTTGGATCATGCCATCATTAGGCTCTGCATTTTCTAACATTTTCTAGAAAGCAACTTCCTTCAAAATGCTCAAAAATTTCGTTATAAATACAGAATAGTTGTCTTACCTTATTCCCCAAGACCATGAATCCCTACCATTCGAACATCATTTACCTTAATATTCAAAAGTGATTCTATGGCCTTGGCATGAGAATTTACTCCAACAGGGTATTTAGTAACAAATAACTCGTATGCCATTTAATTTGGCATACGATATATATTCACAATTTGTTTGATTTAATTTGTATTCGCGATCACCAATCACAGCATACAAGACATTAAATGAGTTGGACCTGTTGAAAATATGAATATAAAAAAATAAAAGACCGCATGTGCTTCACAAGGTGATACATTCCTACTTGATATGATATCAATGAATTAAAGGACATAATTCAAGTATTTGAGAAGATTTCATTTATTTTATTTTATTATATATTTTCTTATCAAGATTATTTTCCATACTTGACCAAAAATAATCTAGAAATTTTGGATTTTAAAAATGGTGGAGAAACTTTAACATTATCAAGTCTTCGAAAGGTATATTTTTGTTTCTTTGCCAAACCGGAAACGACATTCTGTACTTTATTCAAAACTTTGATTTGGATTCATTCTATTTTTTTCCCTAGTAGGAAATTGTTTTAGGCTTTTGACAAGTACTTGCATGGAAACTTCACCTTAGGTGAGATAAAAGCCGGTTGAAAACCCATTTATAACACTTTGAACGAAATGTTTGAAAGGATCATGTGGGTGAGCCTTGATTCAAATAACACTTCCTCCTCTCACAAGTGTGGGTGAAAGAGGTCATGCGATTAAAGTTCGTTTGATGTGTTTGCAACTTACTAATAGGGGAGAAAAAACTCAAAATATGTTAGACAAATTCTTTAATTGGTACATCCAAAAGGTCGTGTGATTATTGATTCAAGAGAAAGAAAAAGCTTGTCAGTACTTACAGCAGGCCTCTCTAGATAAGTTACTTGAGGTATTTATATCTTATTAATTTTTACCACTAATGCATAGTCGCTGATCATTGGGCTTCCTGATATGCCTTAAATTGATCATATACATGAAGGGTGAAGAACTCATCAAAGTAAATAAGTTAAAGCAACTGTGTTAGATGATTAATTTGCTATGGAAGCTGGTCTGTTTTCAAACATAGTTAATAATCAAGCTGAGTTTGTATGCTGCTTTCACAATTAAATTACAGTTACAATCCTGAATTAGCCATTGCATTCCTAGAAAAAAAGATTAATAAAAAAAAAAAAAAAAATCTTCTATTTCTACTAACCTAACTGGACTTAGTAATTGAAGAGATAATCATAAATACAAATTTTTTCATATTTGGCATTTGTGGTTGTAATAAAACCATTAGAAGTCTAAAGTCATAAAAGCACATAATATTAGCTATTAGATACGTACCCATCCTCATAATGCCATCCAGACAACCAGCGGGCTTCCTTTAGCGCTGCCTTCCACCTTGCACCTTCTCTATGTTATTCTTGAACTTGATTTCTGTTCAGCCAGTGCTACTTTAAAAATTACCTTCTCGCTATTACTCGGGACGGATCCACTTCAGAAAAAAACAAGTGAAGAACTAATCGTCCATTTTCCTCAAGTAGCTAATCTCGCCAAGTTCATCCAAACACCAAGCAGAAACTGCAGGCTTTTGAGAGACATGATAATCAAATCCTTGACGATTTAATAGCTTTCAGAAGTTCATCTGAAATTTCTTTCTCTTGGAGGTCATTATTATCAATGTGTCATCTGAAACCAGTCACACAAAGCTTGATATAAATGGCCAGTAAAACCATTGCGGGTATCTTCTACCTCTAAAGCTCAAGAAAACATCATAGTTGCATCGGAGAGTGGAAGAAGAAAATAGTCTCCTTGATTGATCAGGATGCCATTAGAATCTCAAGCAGAAGATTGAGAAGAAGAAAGATGTGATGAAATGAGAATTACAGGATGAGGAGTAAATCTCCAAGTTCTTTGACAGAGCAATATTTGAATGGAAATGAAGGCCTTGAAAGAAGGAAGTCCTACTTCCACGAAAGATTCCATGGTGCAAACTTTTGAACAGAGGCTTTTCATTTTTCAAAAAGTGAGGAGAAAACAATGATTAAAATGACTTTATTGACAACGCGGAATTGATTTAGAAATCATTGTGCTTACTCACACATACATCTGCTCCAATCAACACCATCCACCAAAAAAAGAAAAAGGAAAACATACCATACATTCTCTCACACACAAATGAAAGAAAAGAAGATGGAAAAGGAAAAGTAAAAAGTAGAAATAAAGACAAGGGAATCACGTGGGAGGGTAGACTTTTTCAATTTTTAAGTTGAAATGAAACTTCTTGAAGGTGTCTTCCTTACAAATACAATTCCATGCATATTTATTTACATGTCATTTTTTTCCTTGTATTTACCAATCAGTGTGGACTGTGGACTGTGACTGTGGTGGAATACAATCTAAGGACAAATGTATGATTTTTTTTTTTCTAAGAAAAAATGAGTAATTTTATGGTTGTATTATACCTCTCCTGACAGTACAGACGGCTTGCTCTCCACTGCTTCACCAAATCATAATTTGGGTATGACAAATGTATGATGTGTGCAATTAACCAACTTTTACTTTTAAAAAAAAAAACCATATCCACCAATTCAGTTCATTAGAATTTTGTTTATTCTATTATCAATTTAAATTTTAGCTCAATACTAAGAAGTAATAATATTTTTATTATATATTTATATAATCAGATATTGCATTAATTTTGAAATAAGAAACTGATATTTACCCGTATGAAAATATTCTGATCCTGTTATTAAAAGCAACATCAACAAGTAGCTTTAACATAGAGACGAGCTTACATTGATTGCCCCTCAAAATTTTTTTTAAAAATATTAGTATCTGACTACTTCTATCTAAACTTAAGTTTATCATCTAAACTTAATAGCTCTTTAGTTGAAGTTTCTTCTTTGTCTAAACTTCAATTTCTTATCCTACAACACACTTATACATTAACACATTATATAGTTAAAGTGCTAGATTATTCTTTTTGTCAACTGGCAACTTATGCTTTTACAAGTTCTATGTGCCATGATTAAAAGACTATTCGTACATGCTACTCAATAAAAATAAAAGCTTCTTCTTATTGGATCGATTGCACTTTTAGGGTGAGCCATGATAAGCAAATCTAACACCCATTAAGAACACTTTTATAATATAAACGGAGAATGCATTTATGTATGCTTTTGACGACTCTAAGACATAGACCTGGTCAGCGATCAATCGATCGAATGCGGCACAAGATCAAGTCAAAACTAGTAAAACCCAATGGGATTTACAAATCATGCGACCTAACGACGTGTGAATTGTGTAAAATTACACTAATAAGTCCACCTCAATGACTTTTTATCATTTAATGTATGATAATACGATAATTTAAATAAGAGAAAACCCAAAGAATTTTTAAAAAAATGCATTTCTCTCCTCACTCCTTTGCCGATCTCATGCTAACGTACCTATCACTTTCAATCGTTTCAATTCCCCAAACCTGCGCTTATGCATCAATTTTCCGCTCTGAACATATCACTTTTCGCTCACATGCCTAGTTGCAGGGGTAGGCATGAATATATCAATATATGTTATATAGTTTATTGCTTAAACCTTTCTTTTTCTTATTTTGTTTATATTTTTATGCTTTATTTGTTTATTTCTTTAGCTTTTGCTTCAACATTTTATTTTCTCTTTCTTTTGTTTACTTAGTTTGAGATTTGCCTTTTTTTATTTTTTTTAATATACATAATTTTAAATTCAGAATAAGATTTTATTTAGCAAAAACTTAGTCATAATCTTATAACATTCGTTTATTTCGCTTGTGAATTTTGATAAAATTTCTAATGCTATCAGTTAGAAACCTGATTTTGAATTATAGTTCGCAAAGTTTTTAATTTAGATATATGCCTACTTTTTTAAAATTTACATATTCATGTTATGATTTCAAACTTACTTCTATTAGTTTTTATATATATATATATATTTAATTTTAAAAAAAAATTATTTGATCAAGTGATTTGATAGATGAGCCAGTTAAGCTTATAATCTTTTAATAATACCTACCTCAGCTTAATAATCCATTTGCCTACCATAAAACTGGTGATTCACATTTCTTTATAAGCATTTTTCGAAAGAAATGCGAATACTTATTAAGACACCAAATAGCATTTGGCTAACTCCATTATAATAATCGAGTACAACTACATCTTTTATTTTTTTAAACAATAATACTTATTCGAACACAATACCTAAAATAAGAATACTAAGTATTTTAAACCCAGCTTATAATACATTACATAACTAGAGATAATTACAAAAGAGCCCAAACATTCAGGAATAGACTCCAGCTTATAAATGTACGAACACTGTACAATAACCAATGCCGTGATAAAGATCCCTATTTTTTTTTTTTTTTTTATATACTAATTCACTTGGATGAGAAGAAATTAATGAAATAAATGTAAGTGAACTATTTCTATATTATTAATTGGGGTAATTTAAACACATCTTCAAATAAGTGATAATAAATGATTATTTTTACAAAATCCCCAGAAATATTAAGATTGACAATTTTGGTGTGGGTCAGAGGGTGTATTATTTGTGGCCCCCATTTCCCATCAAATTTCTTACACGTTAAGTTCTGTCTATTCTGTGAAGATTGTTCAGTTTTTTGTTACAAAATTTGATGTAAATTGTCATATACATTAATACAATAGAAGTATTTATTGAAGGTTTTCTTATTTTTCCTTTTAAATTAAGTAAGTGGCGACTCCATGTAAAACCCTCGATCTAGGGGGGAGTACATTTTACAGACAGATAAGCCAGTGGCTTATAGACCGGGTCAATATCCAGTCTGAGTTTAATAACTATTGTCTTACCATAAATGGTGATTCACATTTTTTTTTATAGAATTTTTTTTTTTGAGTAAACAGTAATACTTATTAGAACACACGAAAATCGTAATATTAGTGTTTTAAACCGGGTTTATAATAATGAGTACAACTATGAATGGGATAAAAATCTTTAATTTTTTTTTTAGTAAACAATAATACTTATTTGAACACATACGAAAATAGTAATACTAATGTTTGAAACCGGGTTTATAATACATTACATAACAAAAGTAACTACAAAAGGGTCAAACCTTTGTAGTTATAGACTAGAATTATGAATAGCGAACATTAGACATACACAACTAATGTGGGATAAACATCCCTTTTTTTTCTTTTTCTTTTTTTTTATAGAAGAAATTGGTAATTGACTTGGGTGAGAAGAAATTAATGAAATAAATGTAAGTGAACTTTTTTTTTTTTTTTAGAATACTAAGTATTTTTAACACAGAGAGAAAGAGGGAAGAAGATATTTTAAAGAAAACATGTAAGTGAACTTATTTCTATATTAATTGGGGGTAATTTAAACAACATTACACACTTTTTCACACACTTTTTCACTCACATGTATTTCAAAAAACTACAAATAATAATTCTCAAACTATTCTACTAAACACCCCAATTTTGGTGAGGGTTAGAGACTCAGAGGGTGTATTATTTGTGGGCTCCCATGTCTCATCAAATTTCTCACACGTTAAAAGTTCGTCTATTCTGTGAAGATTGTACAGTAATTCTATCATGATACGAATTTTCCTCTGTTCCAACCTCCAAGCCATTTTCATTTTCAGCATTGTCCACATGGACTCGTGTACAACCGTCAATTAACTCCATGACTGGATTCTCAAAAAAAAAACTCCATGACTGAGAACTTTCTTTGTTTCTTCCTTCTAGATATTTTTTTTCCCAATTTGTTTACTTCCTTCTCTTCCTATATTAATATCTGCCTCCACTTTCACACTCATCACAGTCAATTTCTTATCCTCTGTATTATACAAAGCCTCCCTTATATATAGAACAATTCTAAGGAAAATCCCATCTCTCTCATCTTTCTTTAGATACTAGGAAGAGAAAAAATCATCAACATAATTTGATTTTCTTTATATCAAGCTTCAATGGCTAAGGAGTTCATAAACTTGAATTCTTGGATTGAGGTTGCCCCAGCTCCTATTATTAGCCTCAGTTCATAATAGGATCATTTCATGAACATTCTATTTTGCTGTGTCCCTTTTGCTTTTATTAAAATGATGGGTCCTAGACATCATATTTTAATTTGGTCTTAATATTTTAATTGTGTCAATTTAGTTTCTAATTTTTGAGTTACATGTCAATTTAATCCTGCTATTTTATCTTAGATGTATCTTGGATGAAAATGAAAGAGTAAAGCTCCAAGTTTTTTGACAAAACGATATTTGAATGGAAATGAAGGCCTTGAAAGTAGAAAAGTCCCACTTCCACGAAGATTCCATGGTGCGAACTTTTGAACAGAGGCTCTTTCATTTCTCAAAAAGTGAGTGAGAAAACAATGAATAAAATAACTTTTTTGACAACACGGAATTGACTAAATCATTGTGTTTACTCACATACATTCTCTCCAATCAACAAAAACCAAAAAAAAAGGAAAACTTACCATACATTCTCTCACACACAGATGAAAGAAAAAGAAGATGGAATGTCAAAGAATTCGGAAAGGAAAAGTAAAAAGTAGAAATAAAGACAAGGAATCACGTGGGGAGGGTGTCTGTCTTACAAATACCGTTCCATGGGCCAAAATGACAGAATACTATTGTTTGGCAAAATATTTAGCAATATATCACTATTTAGTAATATTTAGTAATTTACACTGTAGGGACGAGTTTTGTAGCCCAAGCTCAAGATGTATGGGGTCTTGGCCCAATGAGCTTGATACAATAAATTTGTAGAGAGTGAGTCGAAGAACTAGTCCCTAATGAATTTGACAACGGCTAGTATAGATTTAAAAGTGATCAAGCAAGAACAAGGAAAATAGAGTTGAATGAATTCACTGTCCGAGGAGGTATTTTGTCATACTAATCAATTACAATTGGGTACAAATATAATTTTGATTGCTACAATGCTCTCTGATGAATTATCGATCCTCTTCTCATGGAGGGTCTCTCATATTATATAGCTCCCTTTGGACCATCTTAATCCTACACTTGTTGATCATCTGAACCCTTACTTGAGTACCTGTCCCATCAGACACCCTCTTTGGTTTTCTGTGAGTTGTGGTAGCCAAGGCAGCACTATTCAGGGGTCTTCTCCACATAAATGCGGCTAGAAAAGTAGCTGCAGTGCATTCAATGCGGTGGTAGCAGTTTTTTCTTAGATATTTCTAAGTTCCCATTACCCTTACACGTGTCTGATGCACGTCCTTATCGCTGGAGCTTCCTGAAAGGTCACCCTGATTGTTGGAATACAGATTTGAGCTGTACTTATCGTATCCGAGGAGTTATTCCTCTTCGGATCACCTTCCCAATTGTATCTTGCTCAGTAAATTCTGAGTTTGAACCATTCATTATCCTTTGTTCCTCCTCGGACTACTTATGCTCTCGGCCAAGGCCCAAGGCCCACAATATGATTTGGGCCCTTAACTCTACAATAACCCCTTAAAACTCTGGTTTTTTCCCTCTCATCCGAGGAGAAAAGTGGGGTTTTGATTTTTCGTGCGCTAATATTATTTTGCCCTTTGATTTGCACACGTGGTAGTGCCGTTTTACACGCCCCATTATTGACCCTAACGCTTCAGAGCCCGCGAGGCGTCATTAATTGCTCCAGGATGCGTTATGTTCCCTGCATCCAACGGTGAGGCATTAATCCAATGGCTGACATTCCTCCTTGGGTTTTGAGCGGGATAACTCCCACTCATTTTCACCCTCTATATAAAGCCTTGAGGGAAATTATTCCCCTCATTTTACAAGTCCTTAAGCTCTCCAGAGATCTCAAGTACTCCAACTCACTAAGCTCCATACATCCCTAAGTTTCCTTAACTCTTCCTTAAGAAATTCCCTAAAAGTTTTTCTAAAGGTTCAAGATTTGACTCACTCACTTGTTTTCGTAAGTATCTATTTTTTCAAAATTTCTTTTTCTCCTTGGCCGAGCTCCTCGACCTTCTTCCTTATTAGAAAACTTTCTCCTTATCATCCACGTTTGCTTAGATGGGTAGATTTAAGCACTTAGTGGATTCTCTGGCCGGTATGGAGGGTTTTAGGGCCAAATACCATATCCCACAGGGAGTGGGCTTACAATATTGTCCCCCAGACCGAATACTTACCAATAGAGAGGTGGGTGAAGTTGTCATTCCAATGATCGTTTTTATAGAGGGAGGAATGACACTTCCTATGGGTAGAATAACCAGAAATTTTCTGCTTAACCACAGGTTATGCCCTCATCAGTGCGCTCCCAACATGTTTAGAGTCTTAGGGAGTGTAGATGCCCTAAACGACCAGATGAATCTTGGGCTTACATGGCACGACGTCACTCACATGTACAAGTGTCATTCTCTCGCTGGGGGATATTACCTCAAAGCTCGGTCCGAAGATGTGAGATTGATATCCTGCCTTCCCAAGTCCAACAAGGGCTTGAAGGACGATTACCTCGTCATCTCCGGGGAGTGGCATGACGGTCTTCACTGTCCAGTTAGGGCGGGAACACCAGGTGGGGTACCCTAGGATTAGGTCCCTTGGTAGGGACCTTAGTTTTCCAAGTTTTTCTTCTATTCATTCTAAGCCATTCGTCTCATCGGATAATAGTTGTCATTGATCTAACCACAATTTCCCTTTCGGATGTTTTTGCAAATAAAGATCACATCACTCCGAAACTTAGTCTTATCAACGTTCCATGACTCAACTACTTGCTAAGGTCGAAAATATTTGCAAGCGAAGACGGACAGCTATGGGCTGCTCACCTGATCTTAGATTACGAGCCCTTGTCGCGCATATTTCAAGACGCAGGCCAAGCATTAAAAGCAAGTAACCCTAAGCTTGCTCGAATAGACGTCTCTAAGCCTAGGTTCTTGGCTCGGAGAGACCTTCCCCCTGTTGAGTTGCCACCCCAATTTGTTCCTCAACAAGTAGCTGCTCTGAGAGAGGAGTCGGCCTCGTCCCACCATTCCCTAGACGCCGAGATCGACCAGTTCCACTTCGAAGAAGAGGAAGGGGCACTGGAAAGGCTTGTGGAGCTCTCAGATTTTGAACAAGAGTCCAACAGGTTTTTTGCTGCTTATCCTCCAAAGCTAATTGTTGCTTAGGTCGACACTAGCTCAGAAGTCGAAGAAGAAGGCATAGACTTGAAACCAAGGACCGGCTTAAAGGGTTTGCTGGCAAACAGGAACAAGGGGTCAACTTCAAAAGAATTTCCTAAGACCCAAGTTCCTCCCAGTCTTCCTCCTCTTCCCCCCTTGGCACCTACTGACCTCGGACTGAAGGCCAATCCGAACTTAAGGAAGAAAAGGCCAGTTGAGGATCTGGAGGAAGGTGAGGTGGCACCTCAAAAGGGCGCTAAGCAACAGAAGAAGGCTAAGGACCCCAAAGATAAGAGGGCCAAATCAGTGGAGAGCTAGGATGAAGCTGAAGTGCATCGAGGGCAACGCTCCTGGGCCCCTCGGCTTGAGGTGGAGGGTGCTCCCATTCCTTAGGATGCCACGATCTGGGAGTCTTAGAAGGGGCACACCACCATTCATTGAAGAGGGACCTCGCGATGGTAAGTCAGTCAACATCTTTTTTTTGTCAAACATTAGGATGCACATTTATTCATATATGTATATATTTTTTATGACCCCTTTGCTACTTATACGCAGATTACCCAGCAAATCTATGTAGCCGAGGAGTGGGTCAGGAACGCTCATGATGAGGTTAAGGCTGAGGCCCATTCCCGCTTTGAGGTCGAGAAGGCTCTCGGAGCCCTTAAAGAAGAGCACACAGAATTGCCTGAGAAGTTGAAGGAAGCGGACAAGACTCGCCTAAGTGCCGAAGCGGGTCTAAAGACCACAGAGAGGCAGGTAGAGAATATGTGCCAAAAACTGCATATAACTGAGATAAACCTGGCCACCGAAAAATAAACTATTTTGGATCTTAAGGCGGAGCTGCAGAAAGTCAAGGATGCAGCTTGGGTGGCCAGGGAAGCTACTGAGGCCATGGTGAAGGCATCCTACGAATGTGGGGTGTTGGACACGGAGACTCGGCTGGCAGAGGAGGTGGCCGTAGTGTGCAGGGATTATTGCACCGAGTCATGGGGAGTAGCGATGGACCGAGCGGGAGTCCCTGTAAACTCTGAGCTGAGGAGGGCTGAGAATATCTTCTTCCCAGAGGATATTCGAGAAATTCTGGATATGGTCCCTCCTCTCGAGCAACTCCTTACCACTTAAGCTCCCCTTCTTGATGCTAAAGTTTCTAAAGGGGCTGGAGTGGGTGAGGAGGCTTAGCCTCCAATGAAGGCCAACCCTTCTAAAGATGCCCTTACAATCAGGGATGTGGTCTCCCAGGCCAAGGATCTAGAGCTCAAGTCTCAGGCTGAGGATGGCAAGCTTAAGGCAGCTGATTCCAAAGAGGGCCCTCAACCAGTAGAGAAGTAGTTGTAGGATTTTTCTTTATTTTTTCTGTCATTTTCTTTTCTGATGGCTTCTGCCACCACTTGTAATGCATCTTCCTTTGATTAATGAATAGACTTTCCTTTCTACCTCTTGTGTCTCTACTTTATATGCTTTCAAGTTTATAACTATTGCCAATAAACTTGAACTGTTATAACTCTTTCTTTAATAACATCTAATAACAACAACTTGTCATCAGCTTAAATAATTTGACTAGATATCAGCAATAAAAAGATTTTCCTCATACTAGCACTGTGAATTGATCCTTCTGTAATGAAGATCGAATCTAATATAGGTAAGTAATTTACTTTGTAAAAAATAGAAGGGGCAAACATCCTACATTCTGCCTAACATTTAGACAAACAAATGAGGACATTTAGCCTGTTCAAAACCAACAATCCGAGGAGTTTGGGCGTGATCCTGGACTTGTTTCACCAATTAGTGAAGGACAAATAAGTACCCTTAGTGTTAATACTTAGCAATATATCATCAAGTATTGATTTCCCTTAAGTATATGGTCTGGGGGATCAGATATTGAATGTTAATTTCAAACAAGTATGTGGTCCGAGAGACCTGACATGCCTTAGGATCTGTCTAACACTTATGAAGATGCCATTGAGTGTTAATTTCACCCAAGTATGTGGTCCGAGAGACCTGACATGCCTTAGGATCTGTTTAACACTTATAAAGATGTCAATGAGTGTTAATTTCACCCAAGTATGTGGTCCGAGAAACCTGACATGCCTTAGGATCTGCTTAACATTTATAAAGATGCCATTGAGTGTTAATTTCACCCAAGTATGTGGTCCGAGAGACCTGACATAACTTAGGATCTGTTTAACACTTATAAAGATACCATTGAGTTTTAATTTCATCCAAGTATGTGGTCCGAGAGACCTGACATGCCTTAGGATTTGTTTAACAATTATAAAGATGCCATTGAGTGTTAATTTCATCCAAGTATGTGGTCTGAGAGACCTGACATGCCTTAGGATCTGTCTAACACTTATGAAGATGCCATTGAGTGTTAATTTCACCCAAGTATGTGGTCCGAGAAACCTAACATGTCTTAGGATCTGTTTAACACTTATAAAGATGCCAATGAGTGTTAATTTCACCCAAGTATGTGGTCTGAGAGACCTGACATGCCTTAGGATCTGTTTAACACTTATAAAGATGCCATTGAGTGTTAATTTCACCCAAGTATGTGGTCCGAGAGACCTGACATAACTTAGGATTTGTTTAATACTTATAAAGATATCATTAAGTGTTAATTTCACCCAAGTATGTGGTCCGAGAGACCTGACATAACTTAGAATCTGTTTAACATTTATAAAGATGCCATCGAGTGTTAATTTCACCCAAGTATGTGGTTCAAGAGACTTGACATGCCTTAAGATCTGTTTAACACTTATAAAGATGTCATTGAGTGTTAATTTCACCTAAGTATGTGGTCTGAGAGACCTGACATAACTTAGGATCTGTTTAACACTTATAAAGATTGAATAATGGGAAGTATAATGCCTTTAATAAATGAACATGTTGACAAAAGAGACTTTCATTAATAATAATACATTTTCAGGTTGTTTACATTCCACGGGCATGGTATTATATGTTTATCGAGGTTTTCAAGAAAGTATGCTCCTATACCAACCACCGAGGTGATGCGATATGGTCCTTCCTAATTGGGCCCTAGCTTTCCCCTCGTTGGGTTCTTCGCAGTACCCAGAACTTTTCTCAACACCAAGTCACTAGGCACTAATGGTCTTAGCTTTACGTTGGCATCATAATCTTGCTTGAGTTTGTGTTGGTAGTATGCCAATTGAACCTTTGCACTTTCTCTTCTTTCTTCAATAAAGTCTAGGCAATTTTCCAGTAACTCGTTGTTACTGCTTGGATTGAATGAGTTGGTCGTTAATGTTAGGAAGCCAGTTTCTAAAGAAATGACAGCTTCGGCTCCATAAGTCATTAAAAAGGGGGTCTCTCCTGCGAGGTGTAGT
Organism: Notholithocarpus densiflorus; assembly: GCA_030021035.2. Taxonomy (NCBI): domain Eukaryota; kingdom Viridiplantae; phylum Streptophyta; class Magnoliopsida; order Fagales; family Fagaceae; genus Notholithocarpus; species Notholithocarpus densiflorus. Next base: position 50,036 of record JARYZH020000044.1, read on the forward strand.
TCTATACATCCATTAGACATGTGACAACTTTTCTACCCATCTTCCCTTCACGTCATCTAACCTTTTCTTCAGTTCGTTCACTATGACCTTGTTAACAGTCTCGGCCTATCCATTTCCTTGGGGATAAGCTGGAGTGGAATACCTATTTGTAATTCCAAGATCACAACAGTATCCCCTAAAAGATTTGCTGTTGAATTGAAGATCATTGTCTGAGATGAGGGTATGAGGGACCCCGAATTGTGTGACAATGTTTTTCCAAACAAATTTCTTGGCATCCACGTCCCTGATATTTGCCAAAAGCTCAGCTTCAACTCACTTGGTAAAGTAGTCTATGCCGACCAGCAAATATTTCTTGTTTCTTGCTACTTTAAGGAAATGGCCAACAATGTCTAAGCCCCATTGAGCAAATGGACAAGGGCTGGATAGGGGGTTAAGGACTCCTCCTGGCTGATGTATATTTGGTGCAAATCTTTGGCACTGATCACATTTCTTCACATATTCTTGCGCTTCTTTTTGCATATTTGGCCACCAATAGCCTTGAGTGATGGCTCTATGAGACAAAGATCTTCCTCCTATATGATTTCCACAAAATCCTTCATATAACTCCTCAAGGAGTAGCTCTGACGCCTCAGGGTGAATGCAGAGTAGGTATGGCCCAGAAAAAGAGCGATTGTACAGTTTTTGGTCCTTGGATAGCCAGAAACGAGGCACCTTTCTCCGTATTTTGTCAGCCTCTGACTTATCCTCCGACAAGATGTCCTCTCTCAGGAATAGTACTATAGGATCCATCCAGCTAGGCCCTATTCTAACTTGATGAACATGAACCACTTCTCGGTTCACCTCTGTGGGTTTGTATAAGTCCTCTACAAGGATGACCCGGGGTAAGTTTTGTGCCGAGGAGGTTGCAAGTATGGCTAGGGAATTAGCATGTATGTTTCCACTTCTGAGGATATGCAATAGGTTGAAAGATTCAAAGTTCGATTGCAGACGTCTAACCTGGCTCAAATACCCTCGCATTCTTTCATCTTTGGCTTCGAATTCTCCTTTCACTTGGCCAACAACCAATCTTGAGTCCGAAAACATCTATACGGCCTTTCCGTCCATTTTTTGAACCATGACCATTCCCATCAGCAAAGCCTCATATTCAGCTTCGTTATTTGTGGCCGAGAAATCCAACCTTAATGATTTCTCGATGGTAATCTTTTCGGGAGATACTAGAACTAGCCCCACTCCGGACCCCTTCTGATTTACTGCACCATCAACGTACACTTTCCAGGATAAGGGGTCCTGTTGGGAGATCATGCCAACCGATTTTCCATCTATGTGTTTGCTTCTATCACTTTTTCTAATGGGAGTTCAGTGAACTCGGCCACCAGGTCCGTGAGGACTTGGCCCTTGATAGAGGTACGAGGCATGTACTTGATGTCAAAGCCCCTAGGACCTTGCCTCATTTAGAAATTCTCCCTGTATAATCAACACTTCAAAGTATAGCCCTGAGTGGAAGATGAGTTAGGACGACAACTGTATGCGCTTGGAAGTAATGGGGAAGCTTTTGTGTACCATGCACCACCACCAAGATGGCTTTCTCCAGTGATAAATAACGAACCTCAACCTCATGTAGTGATTTGCTCACATAGTAAACTAGCCGTTGTATGCCACTGTCAACTCGTATCAACACCAAACTTATAGCATGAGGGGCCACAGCAATATAAACAAATAGGACCTCATCCATCTCAGGACTAGACATGATAGGTGACCGAGATAGATATTCTTTAAGTTGCTGGAAAGCCAATGCACACTCCTCGGTCTACTCAAATTCCTTCCACTTTTTCATCAAGAGGAATAAGGGTTTGCACCTATCCGCTGACCGAGAAATAAACCGGTTTAGGGCAGCAGTCATTCCGGTAAGTTTCTGGACCTCTTTGGGATTTCAAGGTGGTTGTAAACTGTTAATGGCCTTGATTTGTGTTTCCTCAGAATTTTAAAGATGTTTCCGAGGTCTCCCACGTGCTCGGACACCACCTTGCTCTTCACCACCATGTCGTCTATATAGACTTCAATACTTTTGCCCAACTATGGTTCAAACATTCTCGTCATCATCCTTTGAAAGGTAGACCCTGCGTTTTTTAAGCCAAAGGGCATCACCTTGTAGTGGTAGTTTCCAATGGGAGTGACAAAAGCTGTATTTTCTTGATCGTCTAGGGCAAGTGGTATCTGATGATACCCTTGAAAGGCGTCTAAGAAGCTCATCCGAGGATGGCCCACCGTTGCATCCACTAATTGGTCTATTTGAGGCATAGGGAACGGACCTTTTGGGCAAGCATTATTCAGATCTGTGAAGTCTACGCACACTCGCCACTTCCCGTTCTTCTTTTTCACCACCACAGTATTGGCCAGCCATTCAGGGTAGAAAACTTCCTTGATAGCCCCTGCTCGCTTAAGCTTCATCACCTCGTCCCTGACAGCATCTGCATGCTCTTTAGATGGGCGCCGAGGCGATTACTTTTTGGGAGTGATGGATGGGTTAACATTTAAATGACGACAGATAAAGTTCGGATCCACCCCCAGGGCCTCATAAGCATCCCATGCAAACACATCAATGTTTCTTCTAAGAAATTCTACCAGCTCTTCTTTCTCTTGAAGAGGCAACTGAGCCCTGACCTGAAAAAATTTCTCCGGATCATCACCTATAACAAACATTTCCAAATTCTCACACTTCGGCTCCTCGGCTGATTCATAGGCTGGCAACTCTGGAGTTTTTGAGTGCTATAAGCCCCTTTCAACAGAGGCCGAGGAACTAGCTTCGTATTGATGTGAGATAGCCGCCACAAGGCATTGCCTAGCCATGGATTGACTCCCCACAATCTCTTCAATGCGACCCCCTGAGGGGTATTTCACTTTCTGGTGCAGAGTAGATGAGATGGCTTCCAAGGCATGAAGCTAGGGTTTGGCCACAATAGCCGTGTAGGGGGAATAGGCATCCACCATGATGAAGTCTACCTCCACCACTTCTGAACCTGCTTGTACTGGTAGCCTGATCTGACCCCTTGGGATGACAATCTTCCCATCGAAGCTCACCAACGGAGAGTTGTAGGCTGTCAAGTCGTCGGGCCTTAAGTTCAAACCCTTGTACAAGTCGGGGTACATGATCTTGGCTGCACTGCCTTAGTCCACCATCACCCTTTTCACGTCATACCCCTCGATCCTAAGCGTGATCACTAAAATGTCATCATGTGGCTGGATGATCCCAATTTTGTCCTCGTCCGAGAAACTCAATGCTGGTGGGGTATCCAACATAGCCCTCTTCGGCCCTGAATTAGCGCCCTCGGTGGGTAGCCTAGCCACGGACATCACCTTAGAGGGGTGGGAGCCGATTCTCTTTGGAGCAGCAAAGATGACATTAATCGTTCCTAAATGAGGTCTTGAAGAAGCATCTCTCCGGGGTTTCGAACCTGCCTGGTTCCCTTGGCCACTCGAATGATGCAAAAGTTGCTTCAACTTTCCTTCTCGGACCAGCTGGTCCAAATGGTCCCACAAATTTCTATAGTCCTCCGTAGTGTGTCCTTGATCTTAATGGTATTGGCAATAAAGGCTCTGGTTATGCCTTATGGGGTTTCCAGCCATCTTGTTCGGCCATTTGAAGAATGGCTCATTTTTAATCTTCTCCAGAACCAAATGCACCAGTTCTCGGAACACCACATTAACTGTCTGGGTATTAGCAGATCCTAATTATCCAGCAAAGTCTTTCCGAGACCGGTTGTTATTGTTGTACTGGTCTGACTTGAAATCCCTCATCTCCTGAAGGATAACCTTAGCTTTTCCTTTCCCCAGCTGTTGGTCTTCCTTAACTCTTTTGTACTTATCGATTCAGTCCATAAGTTGGCGCACACTGGTAACAGGCTTGCCAGTCAAAGACTTCCTTAAATCGTGCTCGGCTAGAAGGCCGGCCTTGAAGGTGCTGATGGCCACGTCATTAAAGTTACCATCAATCTCGTTGAACATTTCTCAGTAGCTGTCTGAGTACGATTTCAGAGTCTCCCCTTCTCGCATGGATAAGGACAGTAGGGAATCTATTGGTCGAGGGACCCTGGTGCATGTAATAAAATGAGAGCCAAAAGCCCGGGTGAGCCCCTTGAAGGAATCTATGGAATTTGCCCTTAGATCGTCAAACCATCTCATCACTACGGGTCCCAAACTGGATGGGAACACCTTGCACATCAAGACATTGTCCTTAGAATGGATAGCCATTCTCTGACTGAAATGGCTCACAAGCTCCATCGGGTTTGTTCGTCTATTGTAGATGGTGAACGTTGGCTGATGGAAATGCTGAGGAAGAGTTGCTCTTTCAATCCTGTGCGTGAAGGGCGACCTGAAAATCTGGTTCAACGCTTTGCTTATAGCATCGTTCCTCAGTCCTCTGCGTGTTGGGCTTTTGTATTTACGTTCACGATGGTGTTCCTCTTCATATAAGAAAGACTCGCTGGGAGGAGTCCTTGACCTACGTCGATAACTACTATCCTTCTCACCATCAGAAGAAGAGTCAGACCGGGAGGAAGTTCGTCTTCATCGTGCATGGCGTAATTCCTTTTTTAAATGGTCAATTTCCCTCTGTATGGCTTTGTTGTTCTGCTCCTGAGAGACGTGACTCCCGACTCGAGAGTAACTTTTACTAGTATGTGTGGTGTGTACGCTGCCCTCTCGATCTCTCCTACGCTCAAGGTTGGCGAAAGGATTTTCACGTTGGGATGCCATGGATTCTGCCTGGTGTGGACCTGAACCTACCATAGTTGACCGTTGCTTTCATTATCACACAAGTTCTTCCCAAAGACGGCGCCAATTGTAGGGACACGTTTTGTAGCCCAAGCCTAAGATGTATGGAGTCTTGGCCTAGTGAGCTCGGTACAATAAATTTGTAGAGAGTGGGTCGAAGAACTAGGCCCTAATGAATTTGACAACGGCTAGTATGGATTTAAAAGTGATCAAGCAAGAACAAGGAAAATAGAGTTGAATGAATTCACTGTCCAAGGAAGTATTTTGTCATACAAATCAATTACAATTGGGTACATATATAATTTTGATTGCTACAGTGCTCTCTGATGAATTTTCGATCCTCTTCTTATGGAGGGTCTCTCACATTATATAACTCCCTTTGGACCATCTTGATCCTACACTTGTTGATCATCTGAGCCCTTACTTAAGTACTTGTCCCATCAGACACCCTCTTTGGTTTTCTGTGAGTTGTGGTAGCCAAGACAGCACTGTTCAAGGGTCTTCTCCACATAAATGCGGCCAGAAAAGTAGTTGCAGTGCATTCAATGTGGTGGTAGCAGCTTTTCCTTAGATATTTCTGAGTTCCCATCACCCTTATATGTGTCTGATACACGTCCTTATCGTTGGAGCTTCCTGGAAGGTCACATTGATTGTTGGAATACAGATTTGAGCTGTACTTATCGTATCCAAGGAGTTATTCCTCCTCGGATCACCTTCCCAATTGTATCTTGCTTAGTAAATTCTAAGTCTGAACCATTCATTATCCTTTGTTCCTCCTCGGACTACTCATGCTCTCGACTAAGGACCAAGGCCCACAATATGATTTGGGCCCTTAACCCTACATACACTTTTTTGAAACTCGATTTTGCCATGGAATTCGAGTTTCAAAAACTCGAATTCTTTGAAAAAATAGCCTTGAAATTTGCCGTGCTATTTTTTATAAAACTTGAGTTCCATAAAAAATTTTCCAAAGAACTCGAGTTTGTGAAACTCGAGTTACCCGGCAAACTCAAGTTTCACAAACTCAAGTTTTTTTTAAAATTAATAAATCCCTAATTATTTCGCAAATAGTGGTAGATCCATATATATTTTTGCCAAATAATGATACCTGGCCATTTTGGCCCCATTCCATGCATATTTATTTACAAAAATGCCTTCGTTTTTTTTTCCTTGTATTACCAATTAGTGTGGACTGTGGTGGAATACAATATATAAGGACAAATGCATGATGCGTGCAATTAACCAATTTTTACATTAAAAAAAAAAAAAAAAAACCATATCCTCTAATTCAATTTATTAGAATTTTTGTTTATTCTATTAGAGCATTATTATTGGTGGTGCTAAAAAGCTATATAACTATTTTTAGCACCACCAAAATCAAAATTGGAGCTTCATTGGTGGAGCCAAAGCCCTTGTATTACCAATCAGTGTGGACTGTGGATTGTGGTGGAATACAATATATAATGAGAAATGCATGATGTGTGCAATTAACCGATTTTTACATTTAAAAAAAAAAAAAAACCATATCCTCCAATTCAGTTCGTTAGAATTTTTGTTTATTCTATTAAAGCATTATTATTGGTGGTGCTAAAAAGCTATATAGCTATTTTTAGCACCACCAATTACAAAATTGGGGCTCCATTAGTGGAGCCAAACCCAAAATTTTTGGCTTCTCAGCTACAGTGCACAGCCAAAGATGGCTGTGCACTATAGCTCAAAGGTAAAATATATATAATATGTTGTGTTCACACTCTATTCAGAATATTTTAATTTTTTTTTCTTTTTTTCTTTCTCCTCCTTTCCCATTTCTGCTGTTGCTCCTCTCTCCTCACTCTCCACAGCCATTTGCTCTTCGTCTCTTCCAACAAACCTCGTCGATCTCGCCTATCCAGCTGCCAATCTCGCATGCCCAGCTGCCATTCTCACTTGCCCAGCCTCTGTTCTCATTGCCCACCCCTTCCCCCGACCCATCTCACCTCTAAAATTTGGGGAAAATTTTGAGAGTTTTTGAGATTTTAGATTGGATTTTGGGTTGTGAATGGAGAGTTGGATTTTTTTTTTTTTTTTTTTTTGTTGTTGCTAATTTGAGGTTTTGCGTGTTGAATTCAATTGGTTTTTGAGAAATATGATGGATTTTGAGTTTTGAAAATTGATCTTTTCTGTAATTTGTATTAACTATGTGGTTGGGTTGGGAATGTTTTCTAATGGACTCACCTATCTTTATTGTTGAATGCATAAACTAAAAGAAATTAAAAAAAAAAAAAAAATGATGCGAACTGCAAACTGGGAAGTTGCAATGAGGAAACAAATGAAAGGAAAATGAGCTAAAGAAGAAGAAAAGGATGGGAAGAAGTAATTGCCTTTAATATTGAAAAATAAACTAATTGCCTTAAATTTACAACTAATTTCCTTTAATATTGAAAAAATAAATAAATAAAGACATGACCATCTCCACAACCATTCAATTAAAAATTGCAATTACCATCCTAGAAGGACACCCAAGTGGTGGTAGCAGTGGAAATGGGAGTGGCGGTTGTGGTGGTGGTGGTGGTGGTGGTGATGGTGGTAGTGGTTGTGATGTTGTTTATTGTAGTGGATATATTATTTTATTGTATTGTTTATATGATTTTATTGTGTTGAAGGCTAAAATAAAACCATTTATGTTGGGTGTTTTATAAAGTGAAAATGTAAAATAGATAAATTTTTGGCACCACCAATGTGGATGCTCTTATCAATTTATATTTTAGCTCATTAGTAATAAGTAATAATATTTTATTATATATTTATATAATTATATATTATGGTAATCTTGAAATGGTAAACCGACATCCACCGGTACTAAAATAATATTTCGTTCCTGTTACTAAAATCAACATCAACCAGCAGCAAACACAGAGACATAGCTAAACATTGATTACCCCCCAAATTTTTTTTTTTTTTTTTTAATATTAGTATTTGAACTTCTCTATCTAAACTTGAGTTTCTTATCTAAACTTAAGAGCCTTCTGTGCATAAGTTTCTTCTTTGTCTAAACTTTTCTTTCTTATCCTACAATACTTATACATTAACACATTATACAGTTAAAGTGCAAGATTATTCTTTTTGTCAACTGGCACCTCGTGCTTTTACAAGTTCTAGGTGGAGGGTAAGGTTGTAAGTTTAAGACCTATTGGTACATGCTTACCAATAAAATTTTAAAAAAAAAAAAAGAAAAAGAAAAAAGAAGCTTCTCTCCTCATTGACTGATTGCACCTACAAGGTGCTTGCTGAGGCAAGCAAATTTGGCCACCCATTAGCAACCTCTTTTATAGTATAATGGAGAATGCATTTATGGTGTTCTTTGATGACTCGGTATATAGATTGGTCTAGTCTAGGTGATCAATTAGATCGAATGTGCACAAGACTAGGTCAAAACTAGTAAAACCTAACAAGATTTAAGCAAACCATGTGACCAAGCTAGGTTTGTGAATTGTGTAAAATTACACTAATAGGTCCACCTCAAGGACTTTTTTATAGAATTTTATAGAATTTCTAATGCTATTGCTTGTGAAACCTTGATTTTGAGTAATAATGGTAAGTTTAATTTAAACATATGCCTACTTTTTAAATTTGTATATTTATGTTATGATTTCTCAAACTTACTTTTATTAGTTTATATATATTTAATTAAAAAAATTATTTGATCATACAATTCGACAAATGAGCCAGTGGCTCATAGCCCAGGTCAATGTCTAGTTTGAGTTTAATAACTATTGTCTTACCATAAATGGTGATTCATATATATATTAATAGAAGAAATTGGTAATTCACTTGGGTGAGAAGAAATTAATGAAATAAATGTAAGTGAACTTATTTCTGTATTAATTGGGGGGTAATTTATACACATCTTGAATAAGTGATAGTAAAATGATTATTTTTACAAAATCCTTAGAAAGATTAAGATTGACAATTTTGGTGAGGGTCAGAGAGAGGATTATTTTTGGGCTCCCATGTCCCATCAAATTTCTCACCCGTTAAAAGTTGTGTCTATTCTGTGAAGATTGTACAGTAATTCTATCATGATACGAATTTTCCTATTTTCCAAGCCATTTTCATTTTCGGCATTGTCCACATGGACTCGTGTACAACCGTCAATTAACTCCATGACGTTGGCTTCCCGGTGAAATTTTGGCAAAAAATCCGTAATCAGCAAATGCTTTTGTGCTATCCTTGCTGGGTTTTTATTTTTATTTTTAAATTTCTTTTTGCATCTATAATACACCATGTTTGGAGAACTGATTTCTCATACTTTGTATATAGGTAAATTATGCTAAACTTTTAAGGAAGGGAAAAAAAGTATTTTAAATTCATTGCATTTCACTCTTTGCAAGTTACATGTGTTTGTGTGTCAGTATGTGTTCTGAAAACAAACAGCCCGCTTTACTATTCATAATCATATATAACTTTCACTAAATTCCAATCATCATCATCAACCCAACAATCTCCAAAGTTCTTGTCATGTTTTGTTTAGAGGTAGTTTGGTTTATCATTTGCTTATAACATATCATCGAATCCTCAAAGGTTCATTCAAAGGTCAGGATTTTCATGAAAAACAATCCCAATTCCCAAGTGCAGTTTTCGCGAGCAATTCCAAAGTAGCTTTTAAGATTCCGTACTCCCTTTACAGTTACAGAGGTCGGTGAGTGTACGCTCTTTTGGGATATACCTTTTTATAGGGGTGATAAATTTTTAAATTGATAACGCTATGCATTTAATTAGTTTATGGGTCCAGTTAATGGATTTCCTTCCTTAGAGCATTCACAGCAGTGGAGCTAAAAATTTAGCTTTTTAGCTCCACTAAAAGTTACTTTATTTATTTTACCTACACACATGCTGCAGCAGTGAATCTATTTGAGCTTTCAACACAATAAAATAATATAAACATCACAATAAAATAATATAACCACTACAATAAAATAATATATCCTACTACCCAATAAACAACAATCACAACCACCCGCTACCGCTGCCACTATCACCACTGCCACTGCTGCCGCCACTGACTCTTTCACCGTCACTGCAACTGCAACCGCCGCCACTACCACCGCTGCCAATGCCACCGCAATCAGCGCACTGTAGCTGATTGTTATAAAAAAAAATTGTTATAAAAAAAATAATGTTAATTTCCCATCACCCAATCAGCTCACTGCAATCACACGCGTGCCTCTCTTCCTTTTTTGTGTCCTTTGCTTCTCCCTGTTTCTAAAATTTCCTATCACCCAAAATGCCTCTCTTCTCCATTCTCTCTCTTGCTTGTCCATTTCATGAACATTCTATTTTGCAGTGTCCCTTTTGCTTTTATTAAAATGATGGGTAAACTACGTATTTAATTATCCTATAAATCATATTTCAATTCGATTCCTAACATTTCAATTTGGTCAATTTGGTCCTTAACCTTTCAGTGTCGTGTCAATTTAGTCCATGTTGTTATATCTTAGATGAAAATTGATGATATGACTAATGGCTAAAATAAAATTTTTGTTTATTGTCACATCAACAAAATATAATTTTTTTTTTATTTTGGCCATTAGATGAGTCATCAATTTTCATCCTAAAAATAATGGTAAGAACTAAATTGACACAACATTGAAAGGATAGAGACCAAATTGACACAATTGAAAGGTTATGGACCAAATTGAAATATAGTGTATAAGATAGGGACCAAATATGTAGTTTACTCTAAAATGATTTATGGCTTTTTTTTTTTTTTGGGTAAATTTGTGCAAAAAGTGAAGATTCAAGCAGGTTTTGCCACTTTGATTAATTGAACCGGTATAAGTTTTTTTTTTGGGTTATTGAATAAGAGATTTTGGTGTAAATTCAATTTATAAAAAAAAATGATGTCTTAATTTAATGATAAATAACAATTATCATAAACTGAATACCTAAGTTTAAATCTTATTATATCAATTAAAAAAACACCTATAGAGGGGCAAGTGTCCTAAGTCTGGATTACTATGCATATAGGACAAAGTTTGGTTCCAAACTAGTTTAAAACTATATTTCCAACCCATTACATGGTGAATAATATAATTATTCATGTTTATTATTTAAACAAACTACATGACTCATTACAAAAGTATGATTTCTTTAGTTGTCATATAGTAGGTTGGAGCAAGATAACTCAAAATTAGTTTGGAACTAAACTTTTTCCATAAATAAATGTTAGGAATTTGGGCTCAGATCTTCAAAATTTAAAAATGAATTTGATATTGAACCTAAAATCATATTGGCAGAAGTAATTGAGCTTCTAAATTCATAAGGACAATCATTCTCCTAACATTCCTCATGTGACAAAATATTGGTACAAAACGGATCTTAATTTCTAATCCTACTTCTTGGCAAGAGCTACAGAAACATTCAACAGATGTTGATAAACTTATTGTACTTATTGATAAATTCAATGGATTTTAGTTTTGTCAACTTCAATTCCAATTTTCCAATTCTTCCCATGCTTTATCAATAACTTGGTTAAGATTAGGAGTGGCAAAATTGGACACAATCCGCGAACCTGACATGACACGATATGAAATTAGTTAGTTATGGGTTGAGACTTAATAGGTTAGTATCATATTCGATTTGACATGACTAACCCGTTTAATAAACGGGTTGGGTTAGTGTCTATCACATGGAACTTGTTTGACATGTCTGACCTGTTTAATTAAATAATATTTTACTAATATACCCTTCAAACCCTAAATATATAAACTTATTAGTTGTTGTGGTTTATTTTATTTGACATATTATGATTAATTATTTGTGATATTGAAATGTACTTTAATTTTGAATGATTATTTATGATGCAACTACTTGTTAGTTCTAAATTTTATATTAAAAATATTTATTTATTTAGTTTTTCATAATTCATATAAATTTGGTTAATAATAAATTTTTTTTTTTTGATAAAATTTGATAAACAGGTCAATACGACTGACCCGTTTAATAAATGGGTTATGTTAAGGTTGGGGAATCTTGACCCGTTTAATAAATATGTCGAGTTAGTATTAACCCATATAGTCGGATACTTATGAGTCGGCATGACACGAACCCAACACGTGAACATGAATTGTCATCCCTAATTAAGATATAATTTTATATGAGGAAAAAAACTATTGGATAAAAGTCCTTATTTCTTATGCTTTTAAAAGTGTATTCAAAATTACAATTTAGATTTGTCACCAATAATTGTAATTTAATTTTTTTCCTTCAATTCTTCCATTTATCCCACGCGTAATTGTAATAGGTTTTCTTTTCAGCTTCTTCTGTCTTGGATTACTAATTGAGTAATTGTAATAGGTTTTGGTGCTCCTTAACCTAACAAGATACCACTAGTGACTATCTAATCTTAGGTAGAAATAGTCTAATACTATCCATGCTTTCACTTCGGTGAGAAGAAATTAATGAAATAAACATGTTTCTATTTAACAAAAATCTAGAACAACGGACATCACAATTGTTTGAGGTGGTAAGTTATTAGTGGTTGTGAGAGACTGCGCCCCCGGCCCGTTTTATGATGTTGGGCCAAACCCACGTGAATGGGTGGAGTTGTGTTATTGCCTGTCAAAATGGAGGTTCGATTAGTTATATTTTTCCCTTTAGATTAAAGGTTTTACAATGGAGTCGCCACTTATTTAATTATTGGAAAAATAAGAAAACCATAATTGAAAAATTCCTCATTTTATTAATTTGAAATTGAATTTACATTGATTATAGGAAAATTACATGGCTTTGGTCCTAGATACAATCTAAGATAAAGTACATAGCTTTATTTCCTAATTACAATCTAAAAATTGAAAATTACAAGGATAAACATTGGTTTATCAACCCTTGATCTAAGTTCGGAGGCTATGTTACAAGATGGGAAGGTGTTAGGCACCCACCTTGCCCGGTGAAACCGGTCTTCTAGATTATGGTGGCCAACATTCATATCATATTATCCAATATGTCAATCAATTTACATGTTGAATTTAATGTGTGTGCATGTGATAAACCCTAATCAATTTATTAAACATTGCATTTGGATTGAAAAATAAATTCTAGTGAATGTGTGTGGATGGTGATAACCTAGATTCAAGGATTTGAAAAGAATTATTAAATAAACATGTTTTTCATATTTTTGATGTGGATTTAAGATTAAATCTAGTGATATGCATGAACATGTGATGAACAACCAAAAACATGTGAAGAACACATAAGAACAATTAAAAACATTCAAATATATTCAATGAAATTATCATGCTTTAATCTTAGATTCCCATCATGGCAACATAAACAAACAGTTAAGGAAGGGGATTATACCTTCATGCAAGATCCATATGGTGGAGGAGGGGACTCTTGATGGAGGTATTAAGGGTGGAGGAAAATAAGAGCTAAGAGAGGGAGAGTGAGTCTCACTCAATACCTTGAGTCTCAGGAAGAACAAGATATGACAAGACTACTCAACTTCACTAGAACTCAAGAGAAGAGAAGAGATGGGGTTTTTTGTGTCCTTTGAAATGAAGGAGAGGAGGGGTTTATATAGTAGTGGTGGAGGAAATATGAATGGAAAGCCATTTAATGAGGGTTGACAAAGAATCATGAACCTAGACCTCATTTTAGCCTTTGGGGAAATTTGGTGAATTAAATGTGGAGATTGATGAGAGTGAGGAGCAAGTAAAGTTCGGTTTTTTCGTAGCTGCTGTAACAGCCTGTAGAGCCAACTTCGAAAAATCATATCTAACTCAATTCTGATCGGAATTGTCTCATTCTTGTGCTCAAATTGAAGCCCCGGATGTCTAGTTTCTAGGAAAATTAATTTCATTCACAGATTCAAAATATTCTGAAAGATATTGATGAAATAGTGAGCAGAGGTCATTTGTTAGAAAATGGTTTCAGCACAATTAACATTAATAGGTCCCAAATTAGCACCCAATTAACATTAAATGGCTCCAATTACTCTCATTTCAGACTTAAATGGTTCCAAATTTACTCTAATTAAAAGATAATTGCACAAATTACTCATTGAATAATTAATGTTTAACTATCTAATTAATTAGGTGTATGCAAACTCACCATAAAATGTAGTCCTAACCAATCAGATTATGACACATCATTGATCTCAAATTGATTACACTTATAACCAATTGAAATCAATTGTTCATAATCACATATAGTCGGACTCAATTTGTGATAGTGCATCTCAGCCATTAAAACTTGATTTGATGATAACTTTCAATCTGGTGGTCCGATTAGGGCTTATAACCAGTCGATTTGATCGTTACGACATCAAGATCATTTTTATGAAATGAGATTAAGGATCTAATGGCTAGAATCAAGATGCATATTTTCAAGGCAAAATTACCCTTTTACCTTCCATGTGAGGTTAAATGCAGGTTGCAAAATGAGGTGTCAACAGTGGTAGATAATAAAGTAGTGTTAATGATGGGACCATATGAAAATCAATAATAATCTATCAACTCAAAAATTGCTTTTGTCGGACCGTGAGCTGTGACATTCCACCTCAAAACCAATTGGTGATAAGGAAGACACACTCAAATCTTTTATGGCATTCGACATCACACCACGTGGGCCTGTTTTTAGAGTGGTTGTAAGGAGTCAAATTGTGGTCCTCCCAACAATCCCTCCCACACAATGACACTCCCGTGACTCAAACCCATGACCTTGACTCTGATACCATTTGTCGGACCATGAGATGTGTCATTCCACCTCAAAACCAATTGGTGATGACGAAGACACACTCAAATCTTTAATGGCATTCAACATCACACCACGTAGACCTATTTTTAGAGTGGTTGTAGGGAGTCAAATTGTGGTCCCCAATAGCTTTGTGGTGAGGTCTCTTGGTGAAGTGACTTTTACAAGCTTTGTTGGTGAAATGGAGAGGGTACGTGCATAATAGATACGAATTGAAAGCATAAAATGGGAAACGACACTTTGAAAATGTCCTAATTGTACAAGAAAAAGGGGAATAATTGTGATAGGATTATGAGCTATTGCACTATACAATAGTTTTTAAGAGATTAAAAATTTAAAAAGTTTACTTTTAACCTTAGCCATAAGATTAGAAATTTTGTAATCATTTAACTTTTTATCTTTTTTTTTTTTTTTAAAGTTTGAATAAAATTTTCTATCATTCTGTTAAAAGAAAATTAATTATACCATTTTTTTAAAGTAATTTAAACTCGACTTATATAATAAGTTATTAATGAAGTGATAATTACTTTTACAAATATCTCAAATTCAAGTTCCCAAACAATCCCAAGAAAGATTAGATTGACAACTAGTTAGGGCAGCACGTGCAAGGCACGTGCTTGCCGTGGAAAAAAAGTACTGTAGTAATTAAGGTCAATTCTAGATTTTATTTGTATTATAAAACAAAGATATGAATCTGTAGAGAGGGAAAATTCCTGACCTATCACAAGCTGACACGTCACACTACCAAGTCCACAAAATACAACCAATTACAAAGCGCCACATATTGCTGCTAGGTTTTACTATCACTACTCAGAAACCAACAGAAGTTTGCAAAGTGTCATACAAAAACCAATCACACATCAGCGCGTGTAAGCGATGACACAAGCAGTCCAGCGCGTGTAAGCGATGACACAAGCAGTCCAGCACGTGTAAGCGATGACATAGGCGAACCAATCAGGCTATGACATGTGTCACCAATCAGACTCCGCCACGTGTCGCTCACCCACCCCCAAACTCCTATAAATAGAAGCCTTCCTAAGACATTTCAGAGGACACAAAAAGCCATCTGAAGCACAAGCAGCATCAGAGAAGATTCAGAAGCATCAGAAGTACAGAAGCTCTGAAGGAATCAAGCCTCAAAGCCTTCAAGAACTTCAACCTCAAAATCGAAGAACATTCGAAGTAGAATCATCCAAACTATCTGCCTAGATCTAAAAGTTTGCGGGAATCAAGCCAAAAGCGTCCGAAAACATCAACAAATCACAAATCAGTGAAGTTTTACGGATCCAAGCTTCTAAAGCCCCGAAGAACTTCCATCACAAACCTTCAAAGACGAAGAACATATGAAGAACATGAAGAACGTGAAGAACAAAGGATCTCTAACAAGCTCATAGCTAGAGATTCATCGTAATTCCGTTTCAGCAATCTTCGATCCATCCCTCAACCAAATTGAAGGATATTTTGTGTTCGAGTCAAAATCACATTATTACAATTCCAACCAACAAGTCTTTCAAGGAGATCAAATCAGAGGATCACTCTTTCGTAATTTCAGAGAATTGTACCACACATTCATCAATACAAATTCGCATTTGTGAAACTATTTTACTTGTTTGATTTATTTCGAACTAGAAATTTAGTCGTCTACAGAATCATTTGATTTTTAAAGTATATAGAGATTTACATTAATCAAAAGAGACATTAATTTTAAGAATTTTGATAATTATGTCGAAAAAAGTTAATCTCATCTGTTTAAGAATTTTGATCAACCACAAAGTTAGGGTAGTTATTTAACATATAAATATTTATTTAACTATAATAGTTTTTTAGTACCTACTTGCTAAAGACAATATATCTATTTTCTAAAAACTTCTAAGAATGATAACGAATATCATCATCTTCCAACAATAAATAATTGAGTTTTGCTAAGAAATTTAAAATAAAATAAAAATAAAAAAAGATAACAGAAGGCTTGTGCCATTGAATATCATCATTCTATCTTTTAAAGAATTTTTATCATTTAAAACTCAAAATACGTAAAGAAAATTTTTAGGATGTTAAAATTTAGCAGGAGTAATCTAGACATTACACAACAAAATATTTTAAGAATCATAAGCTTTCATTAGGGTTTAACTGAGAGAATAATAATATGATATATTTGCTCTTTTCCAATTAAGGGAAAAATTGCATGATTTTAAAGTTTAAGGAAGAATTGTAAACTACCCCAAACATAAAGGATGAAAAATGTTTTTTTCCTAAGTTTTTGTTTTTGTTTTTGTGTGCAAAACTATGTGTTTTTACTTAAAATAGTGTGTAAAGAAAAAAAATATACAAAAAGGCAACCCAAAAAAATTGTATGTGGAATAGTGAATTTTGGCTCAACAAAGTTGAGTAAACCAACTTGGTACTGTAGCTAATGTTCAAAGCTTAAAAAAAAAAAAAGACAAAGTGGCTCAACAAAATGGCATTGTAGATGTACAGCGCAAAAACACTGGATGTACAGTGATATATATAAAAGGAAAAAAAAGTACAAATGGAAGACTGAAAAAAAAAAAAAAAAAATGTAGCTACTGTAGCTACAGTGCCGCTCGGCACTGTAGCTACGGTTCAAAACTTAAAAAAAAAAAAAAAGACAAAGTGGCTAACCAAAATGGAACTGTAGATGAACAGTGAAAAACGCTGTATGAACAGTGCAAAAATACTGTAGAAAAAAGAGCACAAATCGATGACTGAGAAAAAAAAAAAAAAAAAAAAAACTATATAAAAATACTATGTGGAAATCCCATCTCTCTTATACAAAGCCTCCTACTCCTAGAACGATTCTAAGGAAATCCCATCTCTCTTATCTTTCTTTAGATACAAGGAAGAGAAAAAAAATCATCTACAGAAATTTACCCACAGAATTTGTTTCTCTTTATATCAAGCTTCAATGGCTAAGGAGATCATAAACTTGAATTCTTGGATTGAGGTAGCCCCAGCTCCTATTGTGTACCCTCGGAAGAAGCCTTCCAATTCACCAAGGCTTGAGCCTATTGCTGAAGAAGGTGTTGAGGAATACGATGATGATTCATAATCTGGGTTGTTTTCTTTTCATCTTCTTCTGTCTTGGATTCTTGAAGAGCTGCTTGTTTTAGAATTTTGCTACCGGAGTTCAGAATTATATAAAGTGTTATGTTGAGCTGAATTGTTTAAAAGTCCAAGAAGTAGTGGAACCATTTTAATGTTTTCAGACTATAGGTGGCTCTGATCCGGAGCCCTAAGCTGTTGTAATAGGGTCATTTCATGAACATATTATTGTAAAGAACAATTTGCATCAGAACAAAGCTTTCAATTTACAAATTAGTTTCTTTTGACGTAAATTTTAACAAAGCTTTCAATTTGCAAATTAGTTTCTTTTGATGTAAATTTTATCTCCCTCTATGGAAAATGGAGTTCTTATTTGTTTTAGACTACTGGACAGTATTAGTGATGCATTAGATTACAAAGAATCATCTTTATTACTTTGCCCAAGAATTTAGAGCTAATAAAAATGCTAAAATTTTCAGCCCACTTTTAATAGTGAGGTCAGAAACTCCATCCAACTCATGAAGACCATCACAGCAACAAATTATTGACCCAAAATTTTGGGATCATTTAAATTACTTTCGGCTCATGTAGCATATTCTTAATTGGTCACATGGATTTTTCAACTCTTGAATTACTTTAATGGCATATCATTTTTTTTTATTGATGTTATTTTTGGTTTTCTTCTGCCTCTTTTCATTCCTTCAACTTGAATTTACTTTTCATTGGTGCATTAATCACACTCTTCTAAATATGCTACATTCAACTCATAATTAGTGAAAAAAAATTACTAAAACCATTTGGCAAAAATGCAATTCAAGGGTGTAATTCTGTTTGTAATGTCCCTTCTGCTTGTATTAAAATGATTTGCAGCATTTTATTGTAAATTTGTGTAACAAGATTCAAATGGCATGCCTTTGTTGGGTTTTGGTTAACTCAACCAATATTGAATAAGGGATTTTGGTTTAAATTCAATCTACACCAAAAATTAGTTAATGTTTTGCTTAGTTGATAAAAAACAATTATTATGAAATGGATGCTTAGGCTTAAATCCTATTATATCAATTAAAAAAAGATACCTATAGCCTATAGATGTATGGAGGGTCGGAGCCAAAGGCCGCGAGGGAGGGGGGTAATTGCCTCTCAACCTCCCCTAAAAGCTCCTTTATTATAGGAAAAATTTAGTTTGCCCCCTATAATTTCTTGACAAGTAACGCCGTCCACATAATACAGCTTGTACTTGCAACTGTCGCTACACAAGTTGATTGTGAGTTTGCATAGAAGGGGAAGTTTGTGTGGAATTTTAATAGAGCAGAATTATTAATGTTGGAAATAACTTCCCCCAAAGAGATAAGTATAACATTTAAAAAAACATAACAAAACAAATAGAAAACATAAAAATTGCTCCACAATGCTTTGGTCTTTTACAACAATTGAAATTCAATTTCCCCATACTACCATACTTATTAAGTTGAAATCTATTTCATCTTCCAAAATAATTAAACATGCATCAATTGGTCCATATTTTAAACTTAAGATTACTTAAAAAAAAAAAAGGAGTCTACACTCACCACCTTCAAATGTTTGCCCCTTAAGATATTAAAAAGGAGTCTCTCTTGTAGTTGAATTACACCATCATTTGTTTTAGAATTTTCTCTAACATTTTCTAGAAAGCAACTTCCTTCAAAATGCTCAAAAATTTTGTTATAGACAGCTTTTGCAATAGTTGTCTTACCTATTCCCCCAAGACCATGAATCCCTACCAATCGAACATCATTTACCTTAATATCTAAAAGTGACTTTATGGCCTCAACACGAGAATTTACTCCAACAGGGTACTTAGCAACAAATAAATGTATGCCATTTAATTTGGTATACGATATATATTCAATAATTTGTTGGATGAATTTGTATTCAGGGCTGCTGCCAATCATAAAGCATACGAGACATTAAATGAGTTGGACTAGTTGAAAATATGAATATGAAAATAAAAGAATCAAGATGTCTAGTTTTGTGCATTACATCCTACACTTGACAAATTATCAATTGAATTAAAGGAAATAATTCAAGTATTTGAGAAGTATCATTTTTTTTTTTTTTTTTTTTTGGGAATAAGATTTTGGTTTTCATACTTGACCAAAATAATAAAAAATTTTGGGATTTAAAAAAAATGGTGGGAGAAACTATAACATTATAAAGTCTTCGAAAGTTATATTTTGTTTCTTTGCCAAACCGAAACGAAATTCTATACTTTATTCACAACTTTGATTTTGATTCATTCTTATTTTTTTCCCTAGTAAGAAATTGTTTTAGGCTTTTGGCAAGTAGCTGCACGAAAACTTCACCTTAGTGAGATAAAAGCCTATTGAGAACTCATTTATAATACTTTGAACGAAATGATTAAGAAAATTAGAGAAATGTTTTTGAAAGGATCATGCGGGTGAGCCTTGATTCAAATAACACTTCCTCCTCTCACAAGTGTGGGTGAAAGGTGAGGTCATGGGATTAAAGCTAGTTGGATGTGTTTGCAACTTACTAATAGGGGGAGAAAAACTCAAAAATATCTTAGACAAACTCTTTAATTGGTATGATTAAATTCTTCTATTTCTACTAACCTAACTGACTTAGTAATTGAAGAGAAAATTATAATATATATATTTTTCATATTTGGCATTTGTGGTTATAACAAAACCATTAGAAATCTAAAAGTCATAAAAGCACATAACATT
Organism: Notholithocarpus densiflorus; assembly: GCA_030021035.2. Classification (NCBI taxonomy): domain Eukaryota; kingdom Viridiplantae; phylum Streptophyta; class Magnoliopsida; order Fagales; family Fagaceae; genus Notholithocarpus; species Notholithocarpus densiflorus. The sequence goes on from JARYZH020000044.1 coordinate 70,327, forward strand.
AGTTATTAGATACATACCCATCCTCATAATGCCATCCTGATAAACTAGCCGCTTCATATAGAGCTGCCCTCCACCTTTGCACCTTCTCTATGTTATTCTTGAACTTGTTTTCTTGTTTAGCCAGTGCTACTTTAAAATTACCTTCTTGCTTACGTACTTCAGATGGATTCACTTTGTAAAAAACAGGTAGAACCAATTGTCCATTTTGTTTGCAGTTAAGAATCTCAACAAGTTCATCCAAGCACCAAACCGAAAATGCGTACTTTTGAGAGAATATGATAATTGAAATCCTTGACGATTTAATAGCTTTCAAAAGTTCCACTGAAATTTCTTCTCCTCTTCTAAGGTCATTATCAATGAATGTACTGAAACCGTTGTCACGCAAATCTTGATATAAATGGCCAGTAAAACCATTGCGGGTATCTTCACCTCTAAAGCTCAAGAAAACATCGTAGTCCCACTGACAAGTCGAAGAAGAAAAGGAGTCTCCTTGATTGATCGGCAAAGCCATTAGAATCTACAAGCAGAAAATTGAGAAGAAGAAAGATGTGATGAAATGAGAATTACGAGAGATGAGGAGTAAAGCTCCAAGTTTTTTGGCAGAGCGATATTTGAATGGAAATGAAGGCCTTGAAAGTAGGGAAGTCCCACTTCCACGAAGATTCCATGGTGCAAACTTATGAACAGAGGCTCTTTCATTTTTCAAAAAGTGAGTGAGAAAACAATGAATAAAATGACTTTTTTGACGACGCGGAATTGACTAAATCATTGTGTTTACTCACACATAGATTCGCTCCAATCAACAAATTAACCAAAAAATTGGAAAACATACCATACATTTTCAAGTAATGATAGGGACACATTATTCCCCACAATTTGATGCCATAACTCACTACGTAGTGAGTTGTGATTAAAAGATGTGTAATGGTGGGCTATGTGAAAACACATCTTTGCCAATTATAACTCACTACGTAGTGAATTGTGACACAAAATTATGAGAAATTATGTGTTCCAAGCATTACTGATACATTCTCCCACACACAAATGAAAGAAAAAGAAGATGAGAAAGGAAAAGTAAAAAGGGGAGATAAAGACCGGGAATCACGTGGGAGGGTAGGCTTTTCAATGTTTAAGCTGAAATGAAACTTCTTGGAAGGGATCTTGCTTACAAATACCATTCCAGGCATATTTATTTACAAAAGTGCCATTTTTTTTTCCTTGTATCACCAATCGGTGTGGACTGTGGACTCTGGTGGAATACAAAATGTAAGGACAAATGTATGATGTGTGCAATTAACCAATTTTTACATTTAAAAAAAAAAAAAAACCATATCCACCAATTCAGTTCATTATAATTTTTGTTTATTCTATTATCAATTTAGATTTTAGCTCAATAGTAATAAGTAATAATATTTTTATTATATATTTATATAATTGTATATTGCCCTAATTCTGAAATAGTAAACCGATATTAAAAGTTTAATTAGCGTATAAAACACCAATGAACGTTTAGACCCCCAATATCAAAATTACCAACACAAGCTTATACACAAACAATATATGTGCGGAAAGATGAATATAAACTGAACCCAAATTGGTAAAACACTCTAAACCAAAATTAATCACAAACACAGCAGTAATTAAAAGGTAAAGAGTAAGGGAAGAGAGATGCAAACACAAAGATAACACGACGATGTGTTATCGAAGAGGAAACCAAAAAACTCGGCGAAAAATCTCTTCGCTATCCTCCAAGCGGTAAATGATCCACTAGAAAATCAGTTGGGATACATGAATAGCAATAGACCCTCCAAACCTAATCTACCCGATGCACCTAAGCCCTCCAAGTTTCTTGCTCCAATAGGGTTACGCCGAACCTTGTCTTCTCTAGCTTACCGGATCCCGCAAGAAGCTCCATATTGCATCTGTCATCCTTGGCATCTTCCAATACTTCCCAAAGCTCAAAAAACACTCAACACTCTAAATGGGTGTGGGTAGTATTTGGGTACAAATCTCCTCTCAATAGGTATAACAATGGGAGAGGAAATGAGAAGAGACTACAAAGATTTCTCTCTAAGAATGAGTAGCTCTCTCTCTAATGAGGTGGGTGTATTGTAGAAACCTCTCTTAGGGTTTTTCTCTCTGAATAGCCACACTTACATTTCGTGGGAATAAGGGTATTTATAGTAGGGTATGTGAGGAATGTGAAAAATCAGTTTTCATCCAAACAAGGCATTCTGGCGACTTGGCCTCGCGACTGGAATGTGTCATAAGATAACTTCAAGGCCAAACTATACTTTTTTTCCTGTAGTGCTCCAGCTGTCGTGACCCTTCATCTCCGTGCATGCTTCACATGTGTGCCACTTTGGCGACTTGCCAGTCGCGAGACTCCTTTGAATGCACACATCTTGAGTTTCTTCACACTCTCTTACACACAACCCTTACATTATTCTCACCTAAATACAGAGTTTCTACACGCTAAATTACAAGCAAATTTGGCACAGAATAAAGCCAACACATGGTTGATTAAATTCAACCTTACAGATATCTACTAGTATGAAAATATTTTGTTCTTGTTACTAAAACCAACATTAGCAAGTAGTGAATGGAGCTAAACATTGATTGCCCCTCAAATTTAAAAAAAAAAAAAAAAAAAATTTTGGTATTTGACTTCTCTATCTAAACTTAAGAGCCTTCTATGCATAAATTTCTTCTTTGTCTAAACTTCTTTTTCTTATCCTACAATACTTATATATTAACACATTATACAATTAAAGTGCTAGATTATTCTTTTTGTCAATTGGCACCTCGTGCTTTTACAAATTCTAGGTGGAGGATAAGGTTGTGGGTTCAAGAACTATTTAGTGCATGCTTACCAATAATAATACTAATAATAATAATTGTAAAGTTGTAATTTACAACTAGTTTATGTTGGCTTTAATTCCGTGCCAAATTTTATTGTAATTATGTTCAATCTTATGTACCCTGTATTTTATGTGGGATTTATTTGTAAAGGTTGTATGTGAGAGAGAGAGTGTGTGAAGACTCAAGGCAATTGAAGACTAAAGCTATTTTCGCGGGTAGCTCGCGAGTAGGCTTCCCGCGAAGTAAAGCATGTGCCCTGCACATGACAGGAATGCGAAGAGTTAAGATAGGATGGAGACAGCTGGTTTTCGCGAGTGTCTCACGGGTAAGGCCTTCCCGCGAGATACCCGCTAAACATTTTGTTTGCTGAACTGTCATATCTGATACACACTATCTGTACCCACACTATATATTCCTCCATTACCCACAGATGTTGAGGAGTGCTTCTAAGAGAAAACCCTAGCCACTATCCTTAAGAGTTAGAGATTGTTATACCCACATTTCTCTACACAATCCATTGTGGTTTTTCCTCAACTCCTACCTTTCCATTTCCATACCCTTGAGAGGTTGATAGCCTAAACACTTACCACACCCTTTCAGAGTGTCAAGTGAGGTTTTGGTGTTGCTAGGAAGCATTGGAAGAAGGCAAGCTTTGGCGGATGCAATCGGGCGAATTGCGGAATCCGGAGAGCTAGACAAGACACGGTTTCGAGAAGCCTTGTTGGAGTAGGAGCTTGGAGGGCATAGGTGCATTGGGTAGATTAAGCTTAGAGGGTCTCTTGCTACTCGTATATCCTAATTGATTGTCTAGTGGATCGATTTATCGCTTGAAGGGCGGCGGAGAGGTTTTACGCCGAGTACTTCGGTTTCCTCTTCGATAACACATCAGAGTGTTATCTTGTGTTTGCATTCTTCTTCCCTACTCTTTTAGCTTCCATTTTATTGCTGTGTTTTAATGAATATGGCTTAGAGTAGTTATATTGTTTATTCGCTCGCATTTACTCTATTTCGCACTTAGTATAAGTTAGAGTAAAATCAATTGAGCCGTAATATTTAATTTGGGAGTCTAAATAGCTCTTGTGTTTTTAACACAAATCCGAGCTTTCAATAATAAAAAGCTTCTCCTCATTGACTGATTGCACCTACACGGTGCTTGTTGAGGCAAGCAGATCTGGCCACCCATTAGCAGCCTCTTTTATAGTATAATGGAGAATGCATTTATGGTGTTCGGTCTTGGTGATCAATTGGATCAAACGTGCACAAGACCAAGTCAAAACTAGTAAAACCCAATGGGATTTAAGCAAACCATGTGACCTAACTGGGTTTGTGAATTGTGTAAAATTAGACTAATAGGTCCACCTCAATGACTTTTTTACTGTTTAATGTGTGATAATTTTATAATTTAAATAAGAGAAAATCTAAAGAAATAAAAAAATGCATTTTTCTCTCACTTCTTTGCCAATTCATGCTACTGTACCCATCACTTTTCACTGTTTCAATTCTCCAAACCTAGGGCTATGCATCAATTTTTTCTGCTCTGAACACATCACTTTTTAGTTTCACATAGCCAGTTAGTAGGTAGGTATGAATATATCAATATATGTTATATAGTTTATTGCTTAAACCTTCTTTTTCTTATTTTGTTTATATTTTTTTATGCTTTATTTGTTTATTTCTTTAAGTTTAAGCCTTTAACATTTTTTTTCTCTTCTTTTGTTTACTTAGTTTGAGATTTGCCTTTTTTTTTTCTTTGTTTAATATACATAATTTTAAAACATGTAACAAGATTTTATTTAGCAAATACTTAGTTGCAATCTTATAACATTCGTTTAATTTGCTTGTGAATTTTATAGAATTTCCAATGCTATTGCTTGTGAAACCTTGATTTTGAATTATAATGGCAAGTTTAATTTAGACATATGCCTACTTTTTTTTTTTTTAATTTACATATTCATGTTATGATTTCTCATACTTACTTTTATTAGTTTATATATATTTAATTTTTAAAAAAAATTATTTGATTTACGTATTCATGTTATGATTTACATATTCATGTTACTTTTTTTAATTTACATATTCATGTTATGATTTCTCATACTTACTTTTATTAGTTTATATATATTTAATTTTTTTTAAAAAAAATTATTTGATCATGTGATTCGACAGTGGCTCATAGACCAGGTCAATGTCTGGTCTGAGTTTTATAACTATTGTCTTACCATAAATTGGTGATTCACATTTTTATTTATAGAAGAAATTGATAATTTGCTTTTTTTTTTTAGAGAGTTCTAATCTATGGCGTCCGCTCCTAATAATAGCTCTTTATCATCAAACCACGACACCAATCGGTTTTTGGTGTAAGCGAGGATTGAATCAAAAATTTCTTACTCAACCATCAGAAACTTTATCAGTTGAATTAACTGGAACCCACAAATTGGTAATTCACTTGAGTGAGATGAAATTAATGAAATAAATGTACGTGAACTTATTTCTATATTAATTGGAGTAATTTAAACACATCTTAAATAAGTGATAATAAAATGATTATTTTTACAAAAATCCCAAGAAAGATTAAGATTGGCAATTTTGGTGAGGGTCAGAGGGTGTATTATTTGTGGGCTCCCATGTCCCATCAAATTTCTCACACGTTAAAAGTTTTGTCTATTCCGTGAAGATTGTTCAGTGGCTTATTCTATCATGATACGAATTTTCCTCTGTTCCAAGCCATTTTCATTTTCAGCATTGTCCACATGGACTCGTGTACAACCGTCAATTAACTCCATGACTGAGAACTTTCTTTGTTGCTTCCTTCTAGATATTTTTTTTTTTCCAATTTGTTTACTTCCTTCTCTTCCTATATTAATATCTGCCTCCACTTTCACACTCATCACAGTCAATTTCTTATCCTCTGCATTATACAAAGCCTCCCCTATAAAACAATTCTAAGGAAAATCCCATCTCTCTCATCTTTCTTTAGATACTAGGAAGAGAAAAAATCATCTAAATAATTTGATTTTCTTTATATCAAGCTTCAATGGCTAAGGAGTTCATAAACTTGAATTCTTGGATTGAGGTTGCCCCAGCTCCTATTATTAGCCCCAGTTCATAATAGGATCATTTCATGAACATTCTATTTTGCAGTTTGCCTTTTGCTTTTATTAAAAGGATGGGTAAACTATATGTATTTGCTTTTATATACCATATTTCAATTTAGTCCCTAATATTTCAATTATGTCAAATTGGGCCCTAACATTTCAATGTTGTGTCAATTTAGTCCATGTCATTATGTTTTAGATGAAAATTGATGACATGGCAAATGGCCAAAATAAAATTTTTGTGTATTACACATCAACAAAAGCTGATTTTTTATTTTGTCTATTAGACGCGTCATCAATTTTCATCCAAAGAGTAATGACAAAGACTAAATTGACACGACATTGTAAGGATAGAGACCAAATTGACACAATTGAAAGGTTAGGGACCAAATTGAAATGTAACGTATAGGATACGTAGTTTACCCTAAAGTGATTTACAACTGTTTTTTTTTTTGGGGGGGTAAATTTGTGCAAAAAGTGAAGATTCAAGCAAGTTTTTCCATTTTGGTGTAAATTCAATTTATAAAAAAAAAGAAATTGATGTCTAAATTTAATGATAAATAACAATTATCATAAACTGAATACCTAAGTTTAAATCTTATTATATCAATTAAAAAAACACCTATAGAGGGGCAAGTGTCCTAAATTTGGATTACTATGCATATAGGACAAAATTTGGTTCCAAACTAGTTTAGAACTATATTTTCAACCCATTACATGGTGAATAATATAATTATTCATGTTTATTATTTAAACAAACCAGATGACTCATTATAAAAGTACGATTTCTTTAATTGTCATGTAGTAGGTTGGGGCAAAATAACTCCAAATCAGTTTGGAACTAAACTTTTTCCATAAATAAATGTTAGGAATTTGGGCTCAAATCTTCAAAATTTGATCCAAATTTAAAAATGTATTTGAAACTGAACCTAAAATCATATTGGCAGAAGTAATTGAGCTTATAAATTCACATGGAGAATCATTCTCCTAACATTCCTCATGTGACAAAATATCGGTACAAAACGGATCTTAATTTCTAATCCTACTTCTTGGCAAGAGCTATAGAAACATTCAACAGATGTTGATAAACTTATTGTACTTATTGATAAATTCAACGGATTTTAGTTTTGTCAACTTCAATTCCAATTTTCCAATTCTTCCCATGCTCTATCAATAACTTGGTTAAGATATGATTATATGAGAAAAAAAAAAAACTATTGGATAAAAGTCCTTATTTCTTATGCTTTTAAAAGTGTATTCAAAATTACAATTTAGATTTGTCACCAATAATTGTAATTTAATTTTTTCCTTCAATTCTTCCATATATCCCACATGTAAAAAAACTTTTTGAAAGCTTTTAATTATTTATTATTACCTCTATAGTTTTGATATCATTTGGATACAGCTTCCTTTCATTTTACTCTCAACTCTCACTCTCACTCTCACTGCAAAGAAGAAATCCTCCATAGAATTCAGGTTCTCTAGCTATCAAATCCTTTACCTTCAATCTTGCTTCTCTTGCAAAGAAATAACTATCATCATGTTCTGTGTTCATCTTCATTACAAGGGTCACTACCTGTTTGGTCCACATGGTTGAATTTTTGGGTCTTTGGCTTATTAGCAGGACAAAGCGATTCTCTTACTACAATGGCAAAAGAGATCAGAGATTTGAGTTCTTGGACTGAGATTGCACCAGCCCTTCTCATTTCTCCTAGTAAAGTTACCATTTTTCCTGTATTGGAGACAATTACTGAAGAGAAGGCTGAAGAATGCAACGAAGATTCCTAAGATATTGCAGTGCTTTTTTTTTTTTTTCGACCGTGTGACTAATTGTATTCTACCACATCGAAATTTTTTTCTTCTTTCCTTGTGTTTTCTTCTCTTTATATTTAAGTAGGAAATTTAATTGTATTCTTTAAGCACCGAATTCGAGATGCTTATAACGAATCTTTTTTGCCTCTTGGACATTATCTCGACAATTTTTTTTTAACTTCTGACTTCTGTAGTTCTGTTTGCTCTTTACTTTTAGTAAGGTACTAATTGAGTAATTGTAATAGGTTTTGGTGCTCCTTAACCTAACAAGATACCACTAGTGACTATCTAATTTTAGGTACTAATAGTCTAATACTACCCATGCTTTCACTTTGGTGAGAAGAAATTAATGAAATAAACATGTTTTTATTTAACAATAAATCTAGAGCAACAACAAAATTCATGGTAAATTTCACAATTGTTTGAGGTGACAAGTTATTAATGGTAAATAATAAGGTAGTATTAATGGTGGGACCATAGAAAAATCAATAATAATCTATCAACTTAACAATTGCTTTGTGCTGAGGTCTCTTGGTGAAGTGACTTTTACAAGCTTTGTTGGTAAAATGAAGAGAATACATGCATATAGTAGTTATGAATTTGAAGGCATAAAATGGGAAATGACGCTTTGTAAATGTCCTAATTGTACAAGAAAAGGGGAATAATTGTGAAAGGATTATGAGCTATTGCACTGTGCAATAATTTTTAAGAGATTAAAAATTAAAAAGTTTACTTTTAATCTCAGTCCTAAGATTAGAAATTTTGTAATCTTTTAACTTTTTACGTTTTTAAGTTGAATAAAATTTTCTATCATTTCTTGAAAAGAAAATTAATTATACCATTTTTAAAAAAAGTAATTTAAACACTTCTTATATTATAAGTGATTAATAAAGTGATAATTACTTTTACAAATATATCAAGTAAGATTAGATTGACAAAATTTTCTCAAAAAAAAAAAAAAAAAGAGATTGACAAATTTGGTGATGGGGTATTATTTGTGGGCTCCCAAGTCCCATCAAATTTCTCACGCGTTTAACGTTTTTGTCTTTTCTATGACAATTTCGGTCGCTTATTCTATCATTATACGAACTTTCCTCTGTTCCAAGCTATTATCAACATTGTCCACATGGAACTGCGTACTACCATCAATTAACAATGACTGAGAACTTTCTTTGTTTCTTCCTTCTAGATATTCTTTTCCATTTTTGTTTTCCACTTTCCTCCTCTTCCTATATTAATATGTGCCTCAACGTTCATATTCATCACAGTCAATTTATTGTGCTCTTCGCTATACAAAGCCTCCTAGAACGATTCTAAGAAAATCCCATCTCTCTCATCTTTCTTTAAATACAAGGAAGAGAAAAAAATCATCTACAGAAATTTACCCACAGAATTTGTTTCTCTTTATATCAAAGCTTCAATGGCTAAGGAGATCATAAACTTGAATTCTTGGATTGAGGTAGCCTCAGCTCCTATTATGTACCCTCGGAAGAAGCCTTCCAATTCACCAAGGCTTGAGCCTATTGCTGAAGAGGGTGCTGAGGAATACGATGATGATTCATAATCTGGGTTGTTTTCTTTTCAGCTTCTTCTGTCTTGGATACTTGAAGAGTTGCTTGCATTTCAAATTTTGCTACCTGAGTTCAGATTTATATAAAGTGTTATGTTGAGCTGAATTGTTTAAAAATCCAAGAAGTAGAGGAACCATTTTAATGTTTCAGACTATAGGTGGCTCTGATCCGGAGCCCTTAGCTGTTGTAATAGGGTCATTTCAATAACATATTATTGTAAAGAACAATTTGCATCAGAACAATGCTTTCAATTTGCAAATTAGTTTCTTTTGATGTAAAGTTTATCTCTCTCTATGGAAAATGGAGTTCCAATCTTGTTTTAGACTACTGGACAGTATTTGTGATGCATTAAATTACAAAGACTCATCTTTATTAGTTTGCCCAAGAATTTAGAGCTAACAAAAATGCTAAAATTTTCTCCTCACTTTTAATAGTGAGGTCAGAAACTCCATCCTACTCATGAAGACTATCACAACAACAAATTCTTAACCCAAAATTTTGGGATCAGTCAAATTACTTCCAGCTCATGTAGCATATTCTTAATTGGTCACATGAATTTTTGAACTCGAATTACTCCCTTAATTCGCATATCATTTTTTTTATTGATGTTATTTTTGGTTTTCTTCTACCTCTTTTCATTCTTTCATCTTGAATTTATTCTTCATTGGTGCATTAGTCACACTCTTCTAAATATGCTACATTCAACTTATAATTAGTGAAAAAAAATTACTAAAACCATTTAGCAAAAATGCAATTCAGGGGTGTAATTCTGTTTGCAATGTCCCTTTTGCTTGAATTAAAATGATTTGCAACATTTTATTGTAAATTTGTGTAACAAGTGAATATTCAAATGGCATACCTATGTTGGGTTTTGGTTAACTCAACCAATATTGAATAAGGGATTTTGGTTTAAATTCAACCTACACCAAAAATCAGTTGCTGTCTTGATTAGTTGATAAAAAACAATTATCATGAAGTGGATGGTTAGGCTTAAATCCTATTATATCAATTAAAAAAAAGACACCTATAACCTATAGATGTATGTAGGGCAGAGGCAAGGGCCGCAAGGGAGGGGGATAATTGCCTCTCAACCTCCCCTAAAAGCTCCTTTATTATAGGAAAATTTTAGTTTGCCCCCTATAATTTCTTGACAAGTCTCGCACAAGTAACACCGTCCACATAATATAGCTTCTACTTGCAACTGTCGCTACACAAGTTGATTGTGAGTTTTGCATAGAAGGGAAGTTTGTGTGGAATTTTTATAGAGCAGAATTATTAATGTTGCAAATAACTTCCCCCAAAGAGATAAGTATAACATTTAAAAAAACATAACAAAACAAATAGATAACATAAAAATTGCTCCACAATGCTTTGATCTTTTACAACAATTGAAATTCAATTTCCCCATACCACCATACTTATTAAGCTGAAATCTATTTCATCTTCCAAAATAATTAAACATGCATCAATTGGTCCATATTTTAAACTTAAGATTACTTAAAAAAAAAAAAAAAACTACTTGTCTTATTTTCTCACAATACTAAATCCCTAATGTCTTCATTTCCTACATTAATTTTTTAGACTAAATTTGGCTTCAAACATATTTGAAGCCTAAGGCTACAACATACCTTTATAAGGACATGATAAGGACACATGTTAGTTTATTAGAGCATGTTTAAAGCCAAACTTTGTCCTAATCTTTTTCCCTCAATCTCTTGACTCTTTCACAATTTCAAACACTGGATTTTAGCTGTAAACTCTAAGTTTTTAGCAATGAATATTGTTAAAAATAAATAAGATATCAATGGATGAATGGTTGCTTAGTCTATTGAAAACTATTGATAATAAAGAAATCATAAAATGGTTTTAAAGATATATTTAAAATTACTAGGAATAAATAAGAAAACTCAGCAAGGGTAACTTAGTAATTATCCTAAGCATGAAAAGTAAATTACAATTTACATTTATACTACATTTTGTATGGCAATTACACTATTATATATTTTTTATTTCTTTAACAAAGATTTGTTTTGTTTTATTTTGCTTCCTATCTTGTCTTTAAGATTTCCCTGAACCCGAACTGAAATCCTTGCTCCATCACTCAATGTAGTATGAGACATAGAAACTAAGAATTTTCAGTATTAAGGAGGGAAAGAGGGGCAAGTGTCATTAGTTTGGATTACCGTAAATAAATGTTAGGAACTATTATTTAAAAAATAATAATAATTAGTTGGTAGGTTCAACACTGTTGAGTGCATGAGTAACTTACCATTTTTATGAATTAAAAAATAAAACCTTATATTTGTCTACTACTGCATATGCACAATAATTGTCAAATCTCTTTATATAATAAATAAATTATACTACTCAAATAAGATATAATCATATGAGATAAACTTTTGAATAAATGTCCTTACTTCTTTGCTTGTAGAATCGATCAAAATTACTCTTTTTTTTTTTTGGATGGGTCGATCAAAATTACTTGATGATAAAGATATAATTTTCACAAATATAAAAGTGAATTCAAAGTTACAATATAGATTTGTCTACATTCATTGTAACCCAATTTTTTTTACTGCTGTCCTCACTTTCCTTCCATATTTCCCACATGTAAAAAACTTTTTTAAAGCTTTTAATTATATATATTATCTCTAAGTTTCGAATCTTTTGATATCTTTTGGATACCGCATCCTTCTTTCATTTGACGCGTTGTCATTTGCTTGTATAAAAGGATAGCTTCACAAACTTTACTCTCAAGTCTCAACCCACTCTCACAGTCTCAGACTCACTGCAAACAAACAATAAAACCTCCAAAGAAAGGTTCTCAAACTATCTAATCCTTTCCTTAAATCTCACTTCTCCAGCAAAGAAAGAACTATCATCGTGTTCATCTTCATTACTAGGGTCTCTAAAATTTTTGGGTCTTTGGCTTATTAGCAGGACAAAGCAATTCTCTTACTACAATGGCAAAAGAGATCAGAAATTTGAGTTCTTGGATTGAGGTTGCACCAGCCCTTCTCATTTCTCCGACTAAAGTTACCATTTTTCCTGTATTGGAGACAATTACTGAAGATGAGGCTGAGGAATGCAACGAAGACTCATAAAAATTTTGAGTGTGCCTTTCTTTTTCTTTTTTTTCCCTGTATTTATGAAATTCTGTGGATTTGTGTAGTGCAGATCTATAGGTTATAAGTTATAATGGTAAGAAATGGTCCTATACTATCAGAATTGTATTTGTACCAATGTCTTTCTCTCATCCTCTGCAGTTAAAATCATTGTCTATTCTTTCTTCCTGGCCAGTTTCCCTAATAAAAGAACTTAGAGTATCTCAAGTGGAATAGTTTTATATAATTATGGAAAATAGGGGTCATTTGCTAATTAAATTTCTATTGAATCTATTCACCAAAAAAAAAATTCTGACTTAAGAGACCAATATAACTTCTAGTTTGAATTATGGTAGATTGGGGAGAGAAAAATGAAATCAAAGGCTTACACATCACCATGTTTGATAAAAGGAACGAGATGGGAATGAGAAGAGAAAAAAAAGATGAGCTTATTTTTTTTCAATTATTCATGTGTATTATTTAGACAAATCACATAATTGGGTATTGTTTACACATGAATAGTCTCTTCAATTGTCACGTTATAGGTTAAAACAAAATAACTTAAAACCAATGTTATTAATTACGTTTCGTTCTGTCCGGAACGGCCGGAATTTCTCGTGCCGGTGTGCAATCCGGAATGGTACTACCACCCATTCCACCTTTGGTCAAATTCCGGCCTGTTTCGGGGTGTTTCACCCGTTCCGGTCAATTCCGGCCAATTTCAGGTAGAATGGGAATTTCGGCCGGTACTGGTTTTGCCTAAAAAAAATAAATTCTATCCTGCAACTACGTTGTTTTACATCTCAAATCAGATGTTCACAGATCCATTCATACATGTAAAGCTTCTATTTTGACAAGATCTAAAGCTTTAAATTCATAAGAAAATAATCACAACCCAAAAAGAAATTAAGAAGAGAGAAGGAAATTAACAACAATGGCAGTGTCCAACCTTCATCTACATGCTCTATCTTTTCTTTTCCCTTTTCATTTTTGGCTTTATATTCTTTCTGCACTACATTTTTTCACTTGCTTGTCTTCACGTTTCGTCAAACCTTCAGAGTGCTAAAAGCTTGAGACTTTTTTCTTTGTTAAGCTGAATGCTAAAAAACTGAGACTTGTTATTTTTGAACAATGTGGTTTGGTAAAGTTTTGAATGGCTCCTACTTCCAAGATATAATTGTCTTTTAGTGAATCTGAAAATTATTATTTTATTTAATTTTTGAATGGTGTGATGGACTGATGGGTTATTATTTATTAGTATCTACTTGCCTATCGAAGTACATTGGATATAGATGATCCGTTTGGATACAACTTATTTTGTTGAAAACTGAAAATACTGTAGTAAAATAATTTTTAAATATGTGAATAGTGCTGTGGGATCCATTTTTAATATATTTTTTTATAAATAAAATGGTTGTGGGTCCCGTAAACAATGTGTAAACAGTGCGTGAATAGTGCTTAACAGTGCATGAACAGTGCATGAACAGTGATAGTTGTCCCCTAAAGCTGAAACGCATGAAAAAAAAAATGCAGAAATATGAACCTTCATGGAATAATGTGTCCCCTCAGTGTCCCATTAATTTTAATTGAATAAGTAACCGTAGAAACACATCTCATGATCAAACCCCTCATACGGTCAGCAAAGCCCAATTTCTCCATAACTTTGTCAAGCCAAACCCACTCTACCCTATCATAAGCTTTACTCATGTCTAATTTAAGAGCCATCTCCCCAATCTTACCCCCCATTTTTTTGGCTAATATGATGCATGGTTTCAAAAGCCACAAAGACATTATCAGTAATTAACCTCCCATGGACAAAAGCACTCTGTGTATCACTAATAATTGAAGGTAAAAACCATTTCAACCTATTTGCAATAGCTTTTGAAGCAATCTTGTACACTATATTGCATAAACTAATAGGTCTATAATCTGTTATCTTTTTTGGCTCTTTAATTTTTGGGACAAGAGTTATGTGGGTTTCATTAAAGTTAGGTGGAGAAATACCAAAGTTTAGAAAATCAAATACCGTTTTGGTGACCACCGCACTACTAGTGCTCCAAAAGTGTTGAAAAAACAGAGAAGGCATCCCATCAGGACTCGGTGCCTTAAGTGGATACATTTGCTTCGAAGCTACATTCACTTCACACTCCACAAATGGCCGAACCAGCCATTCATTCATTTCATGAGTCACCTTAGGTTGCACAACTAAGAGCAAATCAGAAAAATCCACCGGATTACTAGTAGAGAAAAGATCCCCAAAATACCCAATTGCTATCTCCTCCATTTTATCCTCTTCAATCTGCCATACCCCATCATTATCTAGCAAACCCTCCATTAAATTCTTTCTATGTCTAGCCGAAGCCTTGGCATGAAAGAAAGTTGTATTCCTATCACCATTTTGGAACCAATTAATCCTTGATCGTTGTCTCCACATGTCATCCTCTCTATTTAACCAACAATTCAGTTCAATTTGAGTATGTCTCAATGCTTCCACAACTTCCTTGGATGTGGGCTGCAACTCTAACCATTCTAATTTGGTTTGAAGCTCCCTAATAGTTCTTCCCACATGACCAAATTCCGTAGCATTCCAAGAAGACAAGTCAACTTTGCACCTCTCCAAACAATTGTGAAGAACCCAATCCAACTCCATCAATTGACCACTTTCCCATGCATTTTTGACAACCATTTCACACCTTAAGTCCTTCAACCACATTGATTCAAACCGAAATTTTTTTTTATGTCTCCTTATCTTCCATTGTTGAAATAAATGAAGTGATAGTGGAGAATGATCCGAAACCGAAGAAGATAAATGGTGAAGCTTAGCTGTTGGATAAATAGACATCCATTCCAAAGTAGCCAAAGCCCTATCTAATCTTTCTCGTATTTGAATCAAAAAACACTCACATCAATCCATTTAAAAATGTGTAAAGTCTTTTAAATTTTTCAATGAGCTACATTACCCGTGTAAATTTACACGGGCACTGTAGCATGTGTATTTAATTTTTTAATAGTTTTTTCTCTCTCTTGTCTCTGCTCTCACTCTCACTCTCACTCTCACCTGACTTTCTCCTTGTCTCTACTTTCACCTTACCTCACTCCCCCTTTTCCTCATTTGCTCTCACTCTCACCACTGCCGCTGGTCAAACCATGCCTCCACTGCCGCCGATCATCAAACCCTCCACTGCCGCTAGTCAAGTCCATCACACTTGCCGCCATGAGCGAAGATGCTTCATCATACCCTCCAATCGAGCCGACCAACTTCGGTCTAATTGTCTCTCACCCTCTTTCATTTTCTCCATCAAATCAGAATAGAGAACCAATCTCTCGCCGCCACTACTACCAATTGCCATCGCCACTGATCGCTGATCTCTCCACCGATCTGATTGCTTTCCTTTTTTTGGTTGTTTGATCAGTGGGTTTCGGGTTGAATGGGGTTGATTTGGCTTTCGTTTGGGTTGAATGGGATTTCAGGTATTTGGGTTGATTTGGCTTTCTTTTGGGTTGAATGGGGTTTCGGGTATGTGGGTCGATATGGCCGGGTGAGTTAATGATGTTTGGCTGGATGGGTTGATGATGGTGGAGGTTGGTTGCTTGGTGATGGCGGTTGGTCTGTGAGAGAGAGATAGGCAGTGAGTGAGAGGGATGTGAAGAAAATAATAAAAAATAGTAAAAAATGAATATTTTATTGAATAAATGTGTAGAATAGATAAACTGATGTGGGTATTTTGTAAAAGTAGATGTGTAAAATAGAAAAAGTAGGTTTTTTTGTGTAAAATAGACAGAAAATTTAAACGGACTAATGTGGATGCTCAAGTTTTGAAGTTCATCCTATCCAAAAAAAAAAAAAAATTGTATGTCTGGTAGCAATTCCTTCCTCTGCAATTTCCAATTGGAAAATTTTTCTTCCTTACAGCTTTCCTTAATAAAAGAACTTAGGATATCTCTTAGCCGTTAAAAATAAAAATAAACATTATAATCATGGGAGATATGTGCTTCTACTTCAAAAAAGAAAAAGTCATGGGAAATATCAAATATGGGCCAATTGCGAATTAAATTACTCTTGAACTTTGGGAAGAGAAATAGCCAATCCCCTAAACTTTCGTGTGTAGTTTTTTATTTATATTTTAATTTTATTTGCGGGAGTGCTACCAACATTTTTCTAGCTAGGATTATAATTTTTTTTAAAAAATTAATTACATGTTAAACACTATATTTTAAGGTTGTATGAAATTAAACCGTATAATTTTAAAAGCTTTAAATTGAACCCCAAAGTATAGAACAATTAAAAGTTTAATAATAGCTTCTGATGATGCGAAAAATCACCAAGTTGAGGACCTCGTCTCACTGGATGGATGATCTCGTGGCTAGTCGTGTCTCTGTTGCAAACCTGCAAGAAAGCTTGGGAAAGAAATGCAATACACTAGTGTGGTGTTTGCCAAAAGCACTCCGATACTTAAGTCAGAAAGAGAGAAAATGGTTTAGAGAGAAAAATGACTTGGAGTGGTTTTTGGATGAGTATTTGTGTCTACCTTTGGGTTCCGTTGTCCTTCTCTTTTATAGTTGTTTCCCGCATTAATGGATAATGAATCCTAGCATTTATGAGCAACGGCTAGTACGTTATCAATAGGAGTTTTGAAGTGCAAAGCTCACTTGTTACCGTTGCTCCGTCCGTTACGTTTCGTCGTCAATGCGCGCAATAAATGTGTAACGCTCGTTTTGGTCTTTGTATCACTTGGAATGACGATCCCATGTTATTTTCTGACTCATTAGTTTCATTAGTTTCAAATAATTTTTAAAATTTTAAAATTGTAACAATTTAAACCTTTTTTTTATTTATTCTGAGTCAATGATTCAATTTGATTCTAAAAAATTATATGGTTTCATTTGTAGTAATCTTAAACCTCACAAATTAATTTGAAACTTTTGAAAGTATAAAGTCCTATTTGAAACGAAAGATAACAAAAATGTCTTGCCCAATCTTACTTGCTCTCTTCTTACTCCACCATGATTGAGTTTCCTTTGTTTTGAAAGGGGATTGGGTCGAGGACAAGTTTGTTATCCTCATCTACCAGCAAAAAAATTCATTTGATGCTCATCTAGCTAATATTGTTGGTCAATGTTGATCTTAGTTTTGAAGAATTATCAAAGGTTTTAGCCAAGATCATCCTTGAGATTCGTGTACTTCAACCAATTGAAATATATATGGTTGCTTAAACCATCACTCACTATCAATGAACTTCGATAACCTACTCATAGCTTTGACTTCAACAAGCCATGTTCAATGTACATTGAAGACCTATTCACAATTCTACTTGGCAAGTTGCACTCGTGAACCCGCTTTTTGACACCAACCAACCTATAATTCACTTTGGGATGAATTGGGGACCGTTATTGCTTATTTTGCTTTATTATTGTCATCTCTACCATGATCAGTTTGGTTTGATGGGGATTTCCTTCACACCTTAACCAAAATTGATCGAGTCTAGTTCAAGCGAAATTGACCAAATTTAAATTCAACACTGTATCACAAACCATATAAAAATAACTTATGACCATTAAGCAACTCAACTATGAATCTTTGATGGTGTTTATAGAATCTATTTTAATTGAATGTGAGTATAAACTGTAAACTTAATAGGGCATGTCAAAGTAAGTCATGACAACTGTTTGTAGTTCAATTGACAATCCCTGATATTTTAAATCGAGACATTCATGATTCAAATCCTCTCACTATCAATTTTATATATATAATTTGAGAGAGAGAGAGAGAGCATTTTTTTTTTCTTTAAAAACATTTGTAATCATGCTTAGCACCAATTAAGCTATCTATTTATAGAGATCCTACAAAATAAGGGTATTTATGAAGGCCATAACTTTAGTTATACCTCCAAAATTTTAAGTTTCATTTATCATTAAATTTTATTCATTATTTATTTAGGCAAAATTGTACTTCTTTTAAAGAAGTCAAATAAGGTAATAGAAATAAGTTCATCCAAACTTAAAAAAAAATATCAACTAACTCATTTGTTAAGACGTGTTTATCGCTTTATATATCGTGTCCACTTTATAATTATTGTTCTCTATTATCATGCTAAGATATCAATTGATTTTTTGTATAGACGAAAATTGCAACTCAAATATTTTATTCGACAACAACAAATTTTACCATCTAAGTTAATTAGAACCTATTATTTATTTATTAAATTGATAAAAAAGAAAAAGAAAAATATATACTTACAATCTAAAAATGCATATGACATCCCACCTTAAATTTGTTAAAATGAAATCTTTTTTATTTTTAGTGCTAAATTGTTAAAATGAAATCTTACCTATAATAATTGACATGCACATGATAATGTCTGAAAATTTGTCAGGAAAATATCTTAGCCAAGAAGGTCACGGGAAATGTTTAAAGCAACATGTTTTTTGGCTTCTTGTGCCACCAATAATTAAATCCCATATTTCCCCACGTGTAAAAACTTTTTGATGGGTTTTTGGCTTTTAGCTTTTTAATTATTGATTTATTTCGATGGCCCATATGGTGCCGCGTCCTCTCATTGTTCATATCGTCGCTTTAAGGCTTATAAAATGACACACTCACCACCTACTTTACAATCAACCCAGTAGTCTCAGTTTCTCACCCTCTCACCATAGCCAACAAGAACAACAACTCCAAGAAAGGTTCTGAAACTTTCATATACTCCATCTTCAATCTCACTTCTCCAGCAAAGGAAGAACTACTATATTTTCATTTCGTGCTAATTTTCACAACCAGGGTCTCTCTGTTTCCTTGACTCGGTTGAAAACTTTTGTGTTTGCGGCTTCTTAATCAGCAGGACAACGCTATTTTCTTAGTTACTACAATGGCAAACGGTGTTAGATGTTTGAGTTCTTGGATTGAAATTGCACCAACCCTTCTTATTATTTCTCCCAAAAAGGTTCCTATTTCTCCTGCAATGGAGACTATTACTGAAGAGGAAGCTGAAGAATGCAACGAAGACTCCTAAATTAATGGAGTTTTATTTTTTATTTTTTTGTGTTCTTCTTTAAATTTTGTGGATTTGTTCGCAGACCCTTCAATTATGAATTGGGTAGCGAATGGGGCTGTAAAAAGTTTTGTAGTTCATCCTAACAATCAGATTTGTCTTTGTACCAATATCTTCCTCGGCAATTCCAATTTTCCTCTGATTAGTGGGGGCAATTTAATAATCTCTTTAGCAAAAACCAAAAAGGAATTTAATCACATGATCTTGCTCAATATGCTAGGCATAATGGAATCAGTCAGGTTTGGAAAGGAGTCTCACCACCTATGGTGCAGCACCTCATCCATCTTGAATGTATTGCAGCATCTCATCCATCTTGAATGTAACTAGAGCTGAGTCTTTTTTGTATTTCCTCCTTGTTGTACTCCAATTTCGGTTTGAATGAATTCAGCTTTCTCATAAAAAAAAAAAAGGAAAAAAAAAAGGAATTTAATCACAAAAAATATGACCCATTAGCTAATTCAACTATGATCCCACCAACTTGTAACTATCTTCTCTCATATTTTTCTTTTTAATTTGGGAGGAAAGAAATATGAATATAGAGGAAAAATAATCCCTCCACTTTCTCTTGGTCTTGGCTCACTTCATCTCTCCAATCAAACGTCCACCTCTCTTTTCTCTTTCATTTTTCACTGTCTTACTCTTACCTCAAATTATAAATAAAAAAAAAAAAAAAGTATGGTAACTGTTTTTTTCCACTTATCTTTTATTTCTAAAACTAATTTTTTATTTTTAAAACTAAAAAACTTGTTTGGCAACTCAAAATGGACAGAAAACAAAAACTGTTATCAAAACTCAATCTGTGAATGAAAACATGTAAAAAGCTGTTTTCAACTTCTAATTTTTAAAAGTCAATGAAAATATGCATTTAATTTAATAAATCTGTCTTATTTAATAAGTTAGTGTTAGAATTCAAATTCTAGTAACAACATATTTTAGTATTTTCTATTTTTTTCTTCGAAAAACTATTTTTTTAATTTCAACTAACCAAACATGTTTTTTATTTAAAAAAATACAAGAAAATTGTTTTTCCATTATATTCCCAAAAACAAATTTTTGAAAATAAAAAACAAAAGTTGTTACCAAACATAACCTAAGCATCCAACCAAGGACAATATATGCTTGTGACAAATTAGTGGTGCCTCCTGTTTTAAGCAAGTAAAAATCCTCTAAGTCCATAAAAAACAAAGTATTTCCTATGATGAATCTGTTATCATCTCAATACAGTATGGATGTAGATTTCATAAAATTGACAAGACAAATATCCTTGATGAGTGCTTCTAGAATTTTGTTTTTCCTAAATAGGCAAATATAAAAGTGATTACTTTAAACTTACAACAACTAAAAATTGTTCATGAGTTAAATTTTAAAGATCAATAATGTACTTAAAGCCTATACACCAAAAAGTCAATCTGTTTGAAATTTACGTTTAGTGCCCATCTACTATAGCCTTTGTCCCTAAGAATTCTCAAGTTTTGGGCAGGATTAACCTTGAGATTTACATTGCAACCAATAAAAATTTATATGGTTTTTTAGACCATCACCCATGACGTCTTCTACATCTCAAATATATATATATATATATATATATATATATATATATATATTTAGAGAGAGAGAGAGAGAGGACTCATATTTGGGCTTAGCAAGTCATGCGTGACATATGACAAATGACTCAAATACCCACTCATAGACATGCTTGGAAAGTTGCACTCCTAACTCTTCTATTTGACACCAACCAACCTAGTACACATTGGTACAATTAGGGGGTTGTTACTTTGTAAGTGCCATCTCCACCACGACGAGTTTGGTTTGGTGGAGATTTCTCGGGAAAATTTACCTTTTAGCATTATGTTTAGCAACTATTTCATTAGTTGGCATATTTTGCAAACATTTTAGCAAACTAACATCTCGAGCATCAGAGGGTCGAGATTGGTGACAAAAATTGAGTCCTTAAGACTCAAGTTCTAGTTTGGTGTGGAAGAAAAAAGCCACAAGGAAATCGAGTCTGTAAAACTCGAGTTCCATAAAGAGGAGAAGAAGAACAAAGAAGGAGAAGAAACCCAGAACGTCACAAACCCACATGAATTTTTTTTTTCAAAAACCAAAAAAAAAAAAAAAAAAAAAAAAAGAAGAAGAAGAAGAAAAGCATCTCCAAAAAGAAAAAGAAAAAGAAAAAACCAACCTTAACAATGAAGTTGTGGATTGATTTGGTCTAGGATTGGCTAGTCGTTGCACGAACTGATTGAAAATCAAACAACAAGGGCCTTGAAGAAATGGGTCCTGAAACCTAGCAGAATGCTATTTCTTAGTAAAGGAACTCGAACGTGAATTTTTTCTTTCATGTCAAATTGCCAACATCTTGCAACCTTCGAGATACTAGTTTGCTAAATAGTTTTGCAAACTTGATAACTAATTAAAATGTTTCAAAATTAATGTTAAATGCAAAAAAAAAAAATTCTGATTTCCCCCGCACCTTGACCAATATTGATGAAATTTAGTCCTATCATTATTTTAACTTGACTAGAATCGTAGTATCATCAAGTAGTGGGCAACAATAATCTTACACAATCCAAGTATCCTCAAGTAGTGGGCAACAATAATCTTGCACAATCCAAATTCATGTCCCCAAAGGATTCAAAGCTAAATCTACTATATAGCAAACCATATAAAAGTAAGTCATGATCAAAGTTCAAGTGATAACCTAATTACAATAGTTTTGTAGTTTAAGTGACATCTCTAAAATTTTAATATATATATATATATTATATATTTATATTTATATATTTTGCAGTGATGGAGTGAAAAAAAAAAAGTATTAACATTAAATCTTTTTTTTTTTTTCTGAAAAAAATTAAATCTTTTATGCATTTTAAAAAAAGTGTTAAAAATAATTTTTTTTTTTTTTTAGAAGGAATTAAAAATGAAATCTTAACTATAAGAATTGATCATATACATGATCATGCCTGAAATTTGTCAGAACTATATCTTTAACATAAAAGGTCACGGGAAATTTCAAAGCAATATGTATGTTGTCTTCTTGCCACCAGCAACAACAGCCATGAATTTTTTACTCCTTGACACTACCTATATTTCCCACGTGAAAAACTTTCTGGTGAGTTTTACTTTAGCTTTTTGTCTCAAAAAAAAAAAAGTTTTACTTTAGCTTTTAAATTTTAATTATTTATTTCGATGGCTCTTTCGGCTTTTGGCTTTGCCCCGCGTCCTCTCACTGTTCACGTTGTCGTATTAACGCTTATAAAAATGACTTGTCCACCCGCACAACTCTCAATTTTTCACTCTCAACTCTCAAGAACATCTCTCTTTATACTCCATCTTGATCTCACTTCTCCAGCAAAGGAAGAATACTCCCTTCTCATTATCTTGTTCATCTTCATAACCAGGGTCTCTCTGTTTCCTTGGCTTGGTTGAAAATTTTTGTGTATTAGCAGGACAAAGCGATTCTCTTGATTACTACAATGGCAAAGGGTGTCAGATATTTGAGTTCTTGGATTGAGGTTGCACCAGCCCTCCTTATTTGTCCAAATAAGCTTCCTGTCTCTCCTGTATTGGAGACAATTATTGAAGAGGAAGCTGAAGAATGCAACGAAGATTCCTAATATTTTTTATTATGTTTTTTAATGAAATTCTGTGGATTTGTTAATACCCTTCAATTATAAGTTTTAAGGGTAGTGAATGGACCTGTAAATTTTGTAGTTCATCTTAACAATCAGAATTGTCTTTGTACATATGTCTTCCTCTTCAATTCCAATTTTTGTCTTATAAGTAATCTTTTTAACATAAACAAATAGAGGATTACAATCACGGAAATATGGACCATTTGCTAATTAAATTTATCTTCAATCATGGACAAGAAACTATCAAAGAAGAACCTAAATTGTTATTACATCAATTGAACTCCATTAATGTTGCAGGTGATTAGAAATCCACTGAAGCCCATCAAAAAACCAAGAATTTATGAACTATTAGTCTACCATCAAGACCAATACCATATGGATCTTGCTGGGTTTCCCCAAGATTGACAATTGGGACAGATTTTATTGATGTTTGCTTATAGGATCTATTTAGCTGAACTTAAGCACAATCAATGAACTCCATATGAATCTTGTTGGTGAAAAAGAAAAATCGAGTTAATTTCACTTGAGAGCTTTGGGGGTTAAGGAAGATGGGGTGGGGGGGCTAGTGGGTAGGGTAGGTGGAACTGAGATGGAAGAGGATCTCTGAAGCAATTTATTTCTATGAAACCATATCTGATTACATATAACAACTGCAAGTAGAGTAAAGGAAAGGGCCTCTTGCAATTGGAGAGGTTTAATTATTTCTCAGGATTGATAATAAATTTGACCCAATTAGTGGGCAGCTTAGAGGGATCTTATCTATATGGATTGGCCATGGGGAAGATCGCCACCCTAATTGAGCTATGGGGTACATTGAGTGAAGATGTGTGGAGTTGTTTCCCATACTATTTTCCATGTCAAGAGTTTGTGGCAGGGGCTGATTTTGGCTTTTCATTTTGAATTACCAATCAGATTTTGATAAGGGACCATAGGATTCAAATATTTTTTTTTTTGGTCTGTAAGGTATGCCGATTTTACCAAGAGGAGGATGCCATTGCTCTAGTGAGCCCAACAAAATTTAGCTTGCTGCTATTATCATTCTCTTAGGGTGTTTGGTTGTCTATGTTTTGCATCCACATTGGCTCATAACAGGTCTAAATTTGATCCTAGAGCCATCAAGTGTGTTTTCTTGGGTTATCCTTTTGCTGTTAAAGGTTACAAATTACTTGATTTACATTCTAAAAGGATTTTTGTTTCAAGGGATGTTACTTTTCATGAGTCAATTTTTCCCTTTCACTCTATTCCATCTTCAACTTTGTCTTCTCCCTCTGATCCTTTATCTCAGATTTGTACTCCTAATGCCCCACCTTTACCTATTGATGTTCTATTACACATTCTAAGGTCCATTCTCATACTATTAGTCCAGAATCCCACATCCTTGAAGATCATTTTTCTGATCTTCCAGAAGATTTGTCCATATACTTACCTAATGACATTGTTGATGATGCTGTTTTACAACCTGATCCTATTCCTTCAGCCTTGCCTACTGCTTCTATTCCCTCTCTTAGAAGGTCTACTAGGGTGTCTAAACCTCCTCCATATCTCTAATCCTATTAGTGCAATACAATTTCTACTAGGTATCCCATTTCTAATTTTGTTTCTTCTTAACATTTGTCACCTAGCTACTCTCACTTCTGCAATAGTATTTCTGCCCTTATGGAACCTCAATTCTATCATCAAGCTGTTGGTGATCCTAACTGGGAAGCTGCTATGACAGCTGAAATTGATGCATTGGAACAGAATCATACATGGTCTGTAGTTCCTTTGCCACCAACTAAGAGGGTTGTTGGCTGTAAATGGGTTTTTCGAATTAAATACAAGGCTGATGGTAGCATAGAAAGGTATAAGGCACGGTTAGTTGCCAAAGGTTATACCCAATAAGAGGGCTTGGACTACACTGAGACCTTCTTCCCTGTGGCTAAAATGGTCACTGTTAAGCTGTTTTTGGCATTGGCTGCTATGCAAGGTTGGGTTCTTCACCAATTAGATGTTAATAATGCATTTCTAAATGGTGATCTTCATGAAGAAGTCTACATGTCTCTTCCTCCTGGTTTGCACAGCAAGGGGGAGTCTAAGGGGGAATTGGTTTGCAAGTTGCATAAATCATTGTATGGCCTTAAGCAAGCTTCAAGGCAATGGTTTTCAAAGTTTTCAAACACCTTATTGTAGCATGGTTTTGTTCAATCCAAAGCAGATTATTCTTTATTCATTAAGAAGGATGGCAGATTGTTCATTGCTCTTCTAGTTTATGTTGATGACATTCTCATTGGTAACAATGATCCTAAAGCTGTGGAAGATCTTAAGGTGTATCTAGACAAGCATTTCAAACTAAAGGATTTGGGTAGTTTGAAGTATTTTCTAGGTTTGGAGGTTGCAAGATCACAAAAGGGCATTTCTTTGTGTCAGAGAAAATATGCTCTTGAAATTGTTCATGATGCTGGAATGCTTGGTTGTAAACCAGCTAGAACTCCCATGGAAGCCAGTTTAAAGTTAAGCAAAGATGATGGTGAGGTACTACATGATGTTGGAATGTATAGAAGGCTAATAGGTAGACTGCTGTTCTTAACAATCACTAGGCCAGACATTACTTACTCTGTGCACAGGTTAAGTCAGTACATGTCTAAGCCTAGAAAGCCTCATTTGAAGGCAGCATATAGAGTCATTCAGTACATTAAAGGCACGGCAGGTCAAGGGTTGTTATTTCCATCAAATAATTCACTACACATAAAAGCTTTTGCAGATGCAGATTGGGCAGCTTGCCCAGATTCTAGAAGGTCCATTACAGGTTTCTGTGTTTTCTTAGGTGACTCATTGGTCTCTTGGAAGTCTAAGAAACAAAATACAGTCTCTAGATCTACTGCAGAGGCTGAGTACAGATCAATGGCTGTGGCTGTATGTGAAGTGACTTGGATTTTGTACTTGTTGAAGGATCTAAATATAGAACATGACAAGGCTACTTTGTTATTCAGTGACAGTGAGGCAGCAATTCACATAGGGTCTAACCCTGTGTTTCATGAGCGCACAAAACATATTGAAATAGACTGTCATATTGTGAGAGACAAGGTGCAAGATGGAGTTATAAGGTTGATGAATATTAGGAGTCATTCTCAATTGGCAGATTTATTGACAAAAGACTTGAATCTAAGTCAGTTTACAGTCTTAATTGGCAAGATGGGAATCCTGAATATTCATTCCAATGGTGTCCATCTTGAGGTGGAGTGTCAAACATTGAAGCAGCAGCAGCAGAGTATGCAGCAGTAGCAACAATTAGATTCAGAGTAGGAGTCAGACTTAGAACAAAAAGGCAACGACTTGTAGTTTTTGTATAGTTCACTGTGTATAAGTTGTAGGTAGTTTTAGCTCTATTGTATATATAGCCTTTTAGTGTTGCACGTGTGAGAGCACGTGAGTTTTTTAGTTTAGTGTTAAGAAAGTTAGTTAATCTGTTAAGAGTTTGTTAATATGTTAAGTTAGTTACTAATACTCTGTTTTGTATATAAGGAGCGGAGCTATGTAATCATTCATTAAGTGAATCAGACTTTTCATTTTCAACAAAATCTTATAATTATGAGCCCAAATGGATATTTAAAATTTCTCCAATAGTTTTGAGTCTTTGTGAATTGAAGTGTAAAGAGCTTACTCATATCCCATTAAAAAGTGTTTGGATTAATAGGATTAGATACTCCGTAGATGTTTGGTACTTCTTGGATTGGAGTGAGAGGGATAGAGTTTTCCATATTGGGGATCTAGGGGGAATCCCAAATCTAGTTACTTTCAATCTAAAAATTTATATGACATTGCATATTAATTTTGTTAAACTCAAATCTTTACTATAAGAATTGATCACATACATGATCATGTCTGAAATTTGTCAAAATGATATCTTAACACAAAAGGTCACGGGAATCTAAAGCAATCTTGGCTTCTTGACACCAATAACTACAGCCATGAATTTTTTTTTTTTTTTTTTTTAACTTTGAGTCCTCCACACTTCCCATATTTCCCACGTGTAAAAACTTTTGGATGGGCTTTTGGCTTTTAATTATTTATTTATTTTGATGGCTCTTTTGGTACCACCACGTCGTCTCATTTTTCACGTTGTCGTTTTAACGCTTATAAAATGACATGTCCACCTACTTTTAACTCTCAACCCACAACTCTCAATATCTCATCAGTCTCTCTGTGTCTCTGATCACTGTGAACAAGAACACCTCCAAGAATTCAGGTTTTGAAACTGTCTTATACTCACATCTTCAATCTCACTTCTCCAGCAAAGGAAGAACTACTTCGTTCTCATAATTAGCAGGACAAAGCGATTCTCCAATGGCAAAGACTGTCCAATATTTGAGTTCTTGGATTGACGTTGCACCAGCCCTTCTCATTTCTCCCAATAAGCTTCCTTATTTTCCTGTATTGGAGACAATTACTGAAAAGGAGGCTGAAGAATGCAACGAAGACTCCTGAAATATTGGAGTGTGCTTTTTTTTTTTTTTCTTTATTAAATTTTGTGGATTTGTTTATACCCTTCAATTATAAATTTTAAGGGTAGCGAATGGGCATGTAAGTTTTGTAGTTCATCCTAACAAATCATAATTGTTTGGTAGCAAATTCCTTCCTCTACAATTTCCAATTTTTCTTCCTTCCCGCTTTCCCTAATAAAAGAACTTAGAATATCTCCGGTGGTGGAAGAACTTTATATTCTCGTCAGCCCTTAAAAATAAAAATTATAATCATGGGAAATATGTGCTTCTACTTCAAAAAAGAAAAAGTCACGGGAATTAAAAATATCAAATATGGGTCATTTGCTAATTAAATTACTCTTCAAATTTTGGAAGAGAAATGGCCAAGAAGAACGGGTTGATATTGTATCTATTCTATTCCCCAAACATTCATGTGCAGTTTGTTTGTTTATTTATTTATTTTTAATGTGCGGGAGTGTTACCAACATTTTTCTTTATAGGATTATAATTTTTAAAAAAGTTGATTACATATTAAACACTATATTTTAAGGTTGAATGAAACTATACCTTACAATTTTAAAAGCTTTAAATTGAATCCTAAAGTCTAGAACAATTACAAACTAAAAATTATAGTTTCATAGTTTCAAATCGAATTTTGAAATCGTAACAATGTAAACCCTTTTTTTTTATTTTTTTATTTTTTTTTATTTTAAGGTTTTCACCAAGTATTAGTTAAGGAAAGAACAATAATATTCTATATTGCATTGAAAATCTTCTTCAGTTTGTTATTTTGGAGGATGGTTGTGCTATGCGCTTATGGTTAATAGTTTCCCAGATTTAATATTGTGTTAGATGGGAACTAAAAAAGTGATTGGTATATGTGCTTGTTCCTAATTGGAAAAACTAGATGACTCATTTTAGTTGCTAAAATCAATTCTAAATTATTAGAGCTTTTCTGAAGATCAGACTGTCCAAAAACTACTTAGCTCTAGGGATTATTAGTTTTTTGATAGCTAGTGGATTGAATTAAATTACTAGTTAAATATCCTTTGGTAGGAAAGCTTCAACATGTGTGCATAAGTTTCTTTTTTATCTGAACTTCTCTTTTTTATCCTACAATAATTATACATTAACACATTATATAGTTAAAGCTTAAAGGGCTAGGTTTTTCTTTTAGTCAACTCAATTGGCACCTTGTGCTCTTACAAGTCTTAGGTGGAGGGTTAGGTTTTGAGTTCAAGACCCACTTGCTGCGTTCTTACCAATCAAAAAGGGAGGGGAAGAGTTTTCTTTTAAGTCCTAAATCCATAATGATCCCCCCTTATCACTTCTTTGCTTTCTTCCTATAAACTTTTCCTTTATTTTATACACTCTTCCCTTGTATCAAGCTTCTCGTCATTGATCACTGATTGCACGTGCTTGCTAAGGCAAGCAGATCTGGCCACCCATTAGTAGCCTCTTTTCTTGTATAATGGAGAATGCATTCGTGGTCTACTATCTCCTAAATTTACAACAAAAAATATTAATGTCATAACTTTACCTCTTTTTATCTATACTTTTAGATTGGAGGAACTCTCCTTCTTAGTGTTGCCTTTGAGCTAAAGATAAAGGTAATGGAGGCACTTCTGAAAAATAATAATAAAATAAAGAATATTGAGGCATCACCTTTAGATGGCTTTAAACCCATATTTTTATACTTTTCCTCACTCATCTTAACCCCAATGTTCTAATTTGATTGGCCATCTAAATGGAAGTAGTTAAATTGAATCCATTACACATTCAGTGGTTGTCTACTCAGTCATATTTTAGATAAATTCTCTAGCCATAATCCACCCTAGGAACCCCAATACTTGACTAAGCCCAGTCTCTGCCATCTTAACAGAATTCTTTTCGTTTTGAATTTCTCCCTTAAGTTTAACACTCTTTATGCAAGAAACTCAAAATGCTGCAACTCATTTATCATTAAAACTTCTAATGTTATTGAATATATGATTGCTTCCTACCTTAATTATGTCTGATGCTTGATGTCCATTTGCAATGTCACTTATAAATTAATTACTTTGATATCTGTTGGTGTGTATAAATATCATTAGTTATACTTTCTGTTTAATTTTTTACTTTACTGATTGTAATAAACTAATAATATTATCAAAATATGTACAAGACATTTGCTGCATATTGCCATGTTTCCAAGATGATAGTAATTTGTAATAGTAAGGAATGCAATTAAACTTGACTTTGACTTATAGGTCTATCCTGTGGTAAAATCTTGCCTTCTCGTCTGGCTAGGCATCTATTAAAGTCACTTGTAGATGTAGTAACATTAGTTACTGAGCATTAGAATCCAAAGATGGATGCCTTTTCAACATGATATATATATGTAGTGGGAACTAATCACTTTTGGAACTTCCATAGTTTTCTTATAAAAATTTCCTGATTGTTATGTTTAACTACAGAGTAGATTATCCAAGATCCAAGTAATTGGGAAAAACAGAAGTTGGAACTTCTAGAGGCTGCTTGCATTTTATTTGGTGAGTTATGTATCTTTTATGCTGATTGTATACTAAGCATGATGTGGTGGCAGCTCCTCTAGGAATATTTTCTAGGAGGTCATTCAAATTCATATTGAAGAGGTTGATAATGACCTCTAATAATATTTCTTATTTCATCTTGATTGTTAGGATGAAAGTGCGATATTTTCTCGTAACCCATGATCCGTAAGAAGATTTTTCAATAAACATGAGTTCTCTTAGAATATGAATTTTAGGTAGGAGATGAATCTTGTGGTACATGTGATTTCCTTGTCATAAATTTATTCATAGCATTTGCAAGGGAATAAAGGATAATCTATAAGTTTATTGGGCATATTGTTTCTTTGAAAACATTAATTATTGTTGCTAAGATTAAAGATTTGAGATCAGGTGCAATACCTAATGCAATAGCTCTCAATGGCTGAAATTGAGAGTTGAAAAAAGTAATTTTTAATCTCAACCATTGAATATGAAAAATCACTTAGTGTGTAAAACACTTGTGAATGTTTAGACCCCCAAATACAAATTATCCAATACAAGCTTATATTCAAACAATATATGTGCGGAATATGAAATATAAGCAATACCTAAATTAATATGCAAACTACTCTAAGCCATATTTTAATCACAACTCAGCAGTAATTAAAAGCAAAGAGTAAGGGATAGAAAGAAGCAAACACAAGATAACACCGACATGTGTTATCGAAGAGGAAATCGAAGAACTCGGCGAAAAACCTCTTCGCCGCCCTCCAAGCGGTAAAGTGATCCACTAGAAAATCAGTTGGGATACATGAATAGCAATAGACCCTCCAAGCCTAATCTACCCGATGCACCTAAGCCCTCCAAGCTTCTTGCTTCAACAAGGTTAAGTCTAATCATGTCTTCTCTAGCTTACCGGATCCCACAATTAGCCCATTGCATCAACCAATATGAATTGGTTATCTCTTGAACTGCTTCCCAAACACCAAGAACCTTTTCACTACTCTGAATTTGGTGAGGTAAGGATTTGGCTTAAGATCCTCTCATGGGTATGACAATGGAGAGGGTGAGAGTGGAGGAATTTGGAGAATCAAATGTATAAGATTGTGGACGAATCAATCTTGTTTTTCTCTAGGGTTTTTTCTCTCAAAATTCTCTCTAGAAGCTCTCTACATTTCGTGGGTATAAGAGTATTTATAGTAGGGTATGAGATGGAATGTGAAAAATCAATTTTCAGCAAAACAAGGCGCACTGGCAACTCACTTCGTGACTGGGATGAGTCACAAGTTTTAGTCGCCAGTTAACAGACTGACCAGACTATACTTTTTGTCCTATAGTGATCCAGCTGTCTTGACCCTTCAACTTCCTGCATGCTCCACATGTGTGCTACATTCTGGCGAGTCACCACTTGCGAGTCAGTCGTAAGATCCAATCGCGAATCACATCTTGTTGCACACTGTTGATCAAATCTTCACACTTTCTCACACACAACCCTTACATTATTCCCACCTAAATACAGGGTTTGTAAATGCTGAATTACAAGCAAATTTGGCATGGAATAAAGCCAACACATAGTTAAATAAATTCAACTTTACAGAATAAATAAAATGAAAGTTAAAAAGTAAAAATTGTAATAATTTGTGAGTAAGAATAGGGATTGCATCAGGTGCAATACCCTAGCAATTGCACCTAATCCAATTCCAAGATTAAATATTAGAGATCATCTATTGTGTCTTACTATAATAAAGTTATTAATTAGTTGTTTAAGATAAATTATTGTTGTTAAGCGAACTTTAATTATCATTGCTTAGAATACTTGTATATATTATTTATTAGTTTATGTCTTTACTATTTTCAATTCTTTTATTTAACAATTCAACACAACTTTGACAACTTATTGGTTTTTGTAATTCATTAAGAAATATTTTTGTTGCACTTTTTGCATTACTCAATTAAGAATTTAACACAACAATGCAATTATTAAAAAAAAAAAAAAAGTATTTTCATTCCCCATTGTTTCATGACTCATTTCCACAACCTCAAACTTAATTGTTTATTAGTGTTTACACTTTACTGCACACTTAATCGCCTTTTTGTAAGATTTAAGATCAATAAATTACTAATTTTTGTTGTTTGGCTTGCTATATATATATATATATATTTTTTTTTTTTTTTGTTTAAAAATTCCAAAATAAATGTTGGTGTTGAATTGGTTTGTTGTTTGGCTTCTTTTAGGAGGTTCGAATTTTTATTTTAGGATGCTAATAACAAAAAAATTATAAAAATATATATGTAAAAAAAAAAATCCCCAAGTCCCGGATTCATTCGAACCACCTAAAGATAATGTGGTGCTGCCCCTAGCATGATGGTTATTTTACATTTGGGTTGCATGTTTAATCTCCTTTCATTAAATTTTCACAGAATTGCTGATACATACATGCATTTACAATTGGCACAACAATTTCTCTTATGGGTAACATGTCTCCTCCCAAAAGGGCCTCTTAACTGCTTCTTCTAATCTAGAACAAACTCTCCATGTCAACAACCAACAGAAATTTTTATTTTGTCATAATTTTATAAATTAAGAAAGACTGATTCTTTAGTTACTTCCTTGATTAGCTTGCTAAGCTCCATATTTAGAAGGGATTTTTCATTTCGGCATTTATGCTTTCACAATCAAGATACTTGGTGCAGTCAATTAACCTGATTTTTATAGATAGGAAATGTGAAAAACCCTTATTCAGTAATGTCATACGGGCATGTGGGTGTGTGGGTGTGAGAGTAGGTGGGATATAACTTGTCTCTTGATTCCATTTTGTTTTCGGCCTAAATAAAAACATTACTGGTAGCCGTATAGCCATCAAGGTCAGGTCAAGTTAAGGAGTAATTTTTAGATACTATTGAAGCACGGTAAATGATGCTCATTCCTCTCAAATTTATAGTGAGATATACTCATTAAATTCATGGTAAGTCCATCGTGAATGTGAAAAGAATGAGCACCATTTTTACTATGCTCTAGAAGTACTTAAAAAATATTCCTTTGGTGAGGGTGTATTATTTGTGGGCTCCCATATGAATGTTCAGTGGCTGTTCTATTATGTACGAACTTTCCTCTGTTCCAAGCCATTTTCATTTTTTTCAACATAGTCCACAAGAGACTGAGTACTACCATCAATTAACTATGACTCAGAACTTTCTTTGTTTCTTCCTTTTAGATATATTTTTCCTATTTGTTTTGCACTTCCTCTTCCTATATTAATAAGAGCCCCAAGTTTATATTCATCACAGTCAATTTCTTGTGCTCTCCGTTACTCGAAAACTCCTAGAATGATTCTAAAGAAATCCCATCTCTCACATTTTTCTTTAAATACAAGGAAAAGAGAAAAAAAAAAAAAAAAAAAAATCATCGACACGAATTATTTACAGAATTTGTTTCTCTTTATATCAACCTTCAATGGCTAAGGAGATCATAAACTTGAATTATTGGGTTGAGGTAGCACCTGCTCCCATTATTTACCCTCTGAAGAAGCCTTCCAATTCACCAAGGCTTGAGCCTATTGCAGAAGAGGGCGCTGAGGAATACGATTATGATTCATAATCTGGAATGTTTTCTTTTCATCTTCTTCTGTCTTGGATACTTGAAGAGCTGCTTGCATTTCAAAGGCTACGAGAATTCAGATTTATGTTGAGCTGAAGTTTATATTATTATTTATCCAAAAAGGAGACGAACCATTTTAATGCTTCAGACTATAGGTGGCTCTGATCTGGAGCCCTTAGCTGTTGTAGTAGGATCAATTCAGGAACATATTATTGTAAACAACAATTTGCATCAGAACAATGCTTCAATTCTAACCAATCAAGTGCAACCAAAATCAAGGTTGTTGCCATTGAGGCTCTCTTGCTCACCATTACCAGCAATCCCACTTGTGTTTAATTGTAAGGCCATTTTCCATCCATATCTTCTTGCCTAAAAACTGAATCAAGGTATGATAAATCAATGTCATTTCACAAAGGCCTTGATATTATAACTAGATTTTGAAAGGAGAAGAAAAACAATTCAGATATAGATTTAAGAAATTCACAACACTCAAGCCAATCCGCTTTAACTCAAATTACACTTTTTCCTCCCACAAGATGAGTGGAGAACCCACTAGGTGCATGTATAACTCACTAATAAAAAAAATTACATCAATAAAATATAATTCATGAAAGGTTTGAATGTCATATGGATTCATAATCACTAAATAGTGTTTTACAATGCAGTAATGCTCACACAACTCCAAATTACTTATGAATGAAAAGAGAAAAAGCACATCAATTAGAAACCTAAATGGAGTGAACGCAAGAGCAAAATCTGAGAGAGGAAGAAGAAAGAATCAATCAATTCAATTAATAATAAGTAATTAGTGTAAATGCACTATGCACTATTTCCTTAGTATGGATTTTAAACAAATTAATCAATCAATCAATAAGAATAAGCTTAGTACGTACATTTTAAGGAGGTGTAATACACCGTCAGTGTAGTTGCAATTGCAGATGAGAGTTTCGTTGTGGTAGAATGGCCTTGAATTCACTTGTGTTCTTATCTAGATTTGGTCATTATTAGCGCAAGGGTCCACATTGACATTCCAATCTTTCTTTCCTAATTGTTCAGCTATTTCAACAAGGGCTTTCACTGCACAAATTAATTGTCATAAAGTAGTGTAGTACACTAGTAGGTCAAAAAATTTAATCAACAAGAGTGGGATTGGAATTGAGGGGGTTCACGGTGTGCTGTCATTGCAGCTGATCACCGCCCTCCTTCCCTGAGCAATTGAATTCCGTATTGGGATTTTTAATTGGGCCTATTGGTATTTAGCCAGCCCAATACTAGTCACAATAATGACGTCTAAAAAAAGACAAACAAACACACCATAATCTTTTTTCTTTTCTTTTTTTGCTGAGATCTAACACCATAATCTTAGTTTTTATTAAGATTTATCTATAATTTAAATCATTAATCTCATTTCCATATATAATATGCATATATGTAAGAATATTATTTTTTTAAGGAAGGAAGGTAGCTCACATGGTTCCAGCAGTTCTAGTGCTGATGTGGGTGTTCACCTCTTCATAAAGCTTGGCCAAACCAAAGTAATATATTAGTAGATTTGATGTCTCTATGAACAATTTTCAGTGTTGATTCCTCATGTAAGAAAGCCAAACCTCTTGCTATGCCAACACATATTTTCTGCCTTGCAGGCCAGTCCAAGTTTAATCGGCCACCTGAAGGACCTGAAACTGATCTTTAGAACCCAATCAATAAAATTCATCAAAAGCATTTTCTCCTCATTCTTCAATTATGAACAAAAAATGCATTGTAGGAATAAAACATTAGCTTACCAAACAAGGCACGTGCAAGGCTATTGTTTTCCATATACTCATACACCAACAATAATTGTTCTCTTTCAATACTACATCCAAACAATCTAACAAGATTCAGATGTTGTAAACCAAATACCATGCCTATTTCAGTTACAAATTCACGACTTCCTTGCTTTGATTTTGAAGAAAGTGGCTTAACTGCAATTGTAGTACCGTCTAATAGTATACCCTGCATTGGGAATAGGGAAATTTATATTTTCAGGTATGTATTTCATAATATATGTCTCCAAATCTCAAGGATCAAAAGGAAAATAAAAGGCAAAAGATGAAACACACACACACATTCTATAATAGAAAAATAGCTGTCAGATACCTTGTAAACTGATCCAAAACCACCTTCCCCGATCTTATTTGCAGCATTGAAGTTATTAGTGGTAGCTAAAAAAACCAACGTGTAGGTCTAATCCTTTTAACTCTGTCAAAGGATGACAGAGTTAAGAGGACTAGACCTGCAAACTCTGTCAAAGGATGTCAGGCTGCATCTTACAGTATAAGAGGACAAATTTTTAACCAAATAGATGCATGCCTCTTTAGAAGGCACTATAGCCAAGATATTTTGCAGATAATTTTTTTTGATAAGTAACATAAAACTTTTATTAAAAAGTAACACAGCCCAAGTACATAGGAAATGTACAATAAGGGCAACAACATCAAAAAACCAGATTACAAATTTTGCAGATAATTAGACATTTTGCAGATATTGTCTAATTATCTCACCATATTCCTTCCATTTGACAGCCTATGTTTCATACATCCTTCACGACTGCTTGCATTTTGCTATCTAGGAAGCCTTGTATTCTACCATAAGGCCACTGCTTCAACATTAGCTAGAAGAGTAATAACCTTATAAATCCTTTGTTTTTTGTTGCCTCCAGAGCTTCTTTCACAGCCAAACAGAAGATCGCCACCTTGGTAGCTAGCTAAGATTCTTTTGTCTTACTCGATCTCTGCAAACAAAACCTAGCCCTGCTTATATATTATTCTTTGATCTACAATCTGACACTAACAGAATACCTTGTCAGCTCATACATTCCACAAGGCCTTGATTTAGCTTCCCCTTTATAGATTATTGTTGCCTATCAAAGGCTTCCCTGCAAGTGCAAAAAAAAAAATTATGCAGAAGACTGGGACAGCCTCAACATTGATGAGCATTCACTAAAAATCAGATTTGTACCTGAAACACCACAAGTTTTATAACTTCCCCTGCAAAAATGAATGAAAAATCAAGATATTCCTTACAATTATCATTACCCCCATTAGTCAGTTTTATCCTCCACTGCTGTAGGGATGGAGGTGATGTACAATATTTATGATAATGATCTCCAAGCCAAAACACAAGGCTCAAGCTTAGTATAATTATTTTTTTTCCTTCTTGCAGATCTAATAAGTAGTGCCTTTTGTACAAATATTCCAAACAAATTAATAGATTTCTCTTTAACTATTGAACCTCCACAACCTTAACCATTTTCACTCAATACTATCCCCAAACATGGTTTGGTTTTAACCTCCCTCAGTCAATTGTCTACAGAAGAGGAAATATCTGAAGACTTCATAGTTCATACTATTACTATCATTTTCTAGAATAAGGACAGATTGGCTTGTCTACAAGACCATTCTAGCCTTTCTTACCTAAAAAAAAAAAACCCTTCAAGATTTCCCATGCACTTTAACATTGGTAGGTCCCATTAATCATTAGTCAATATGTTGATATGATTACAGTACAAAGTAAAAAAATAAATTTTCTCCATTGTAAAGATGGCTTTATCCCAAAGGGGGGAGGCATGAAGCAACCAAAGCGCCAAACTAATTATTATTCGTTTCACTACTGCTGTATGATATAAAGATAAATAAAATTACTAATGATGGCATTCTTACTTTAAAACTATTATCCTATGCACCTCAAATGAATAAAGTTTCAAGAACCCCTAGTAACACTCAAATAGTGCTAAGTGCAAACAAGACAGGAATCAAAATTAGTAAGGGTTGACACAAATTTCATCTAGCATTTTGACAAAAGGAAACTAAAAGATATGAAAGTGAAACAGAAAGTAACTTAAACAGATTGATATTGCATCGGTCTGACAACTCAATCCATAGTTGTTTTAAAACAATAGTTTAACTTGCAAGCACCCATGACCTGTTTTAAGACTAAATTTGATCAGCTAATTACAACTGGATTACTTTTGTAAAACTGAAACTGATTCAAGATATAATTTGGTCCAGAACCTAATCGCTAAGCATTTAAGAATTTAGCGATAAACAATATAAAGTAAAAGTATAATTAGGTTATGTAGTCATTAGAACAAGATTTTTCCTATGATACAAAACTGAAATCTACCCAATTTAGCTGGACTTGAACCAACAACTTCAACTCATCATACAACACTTCCCTCCTAAACTTGAAAATAAAAATAAAAAACGCAAAGGCCAATACATGAATTCAAAATTTACCTATATTTTTTCTACTTTAATCACAAATATTACTGACGATTAAGATTTGGTCTAACTAATTCCAATACATTTGTCAATAGGATAGCTCGTGTCCTTAGTAAATGGACTTCAAATGTATGATGTAATGGTTATCTTGATTCAAATAGCCAATAACTTTAAAAGTGTTTCTCCAAGGTATTGATTCTTATTTTATTATTTAAAGATGATGGCAGAATCAAAAACCTCAGTGACTGCAACACTTGTTGAACATACATAATTCTTTTTATTTTTATGAACACCTGTTGATTGAATGGCACAACATTCTAGTATCCTAACATCACAAAAATATCCAATAAATAAAATAAATTAATAAATTATCCAGAACCTAATCACTAAGGGTTTAAGAATTTTGGGGCTGGTTTAGGGAGAAGTGCATACCTATATAAGGTATGATATTTAGCATTAACTTTACATTATAAAAAATTTGAAACACCTATACATAAGAAAGGGTTTAATGCAACAAAATAAGTGCAAAACAAAATCACAATAAAATATCAGACAGTAAAAGGAACAAACAATCTTGTGCATAGAATTGGAAAGAAATACCATCTCATAAAAAGTATTAAATTTTACTGGAAGCAAATATAGATCACTCACATAATGACTTGTGATTGGTTAAATATGAATGTTGTCCTTGATCTTGAGAACCTAAAAAACCTTCACATGAACTTCAGAAGCAATTCTTGAATATTTTGATCTACTTGATTCGATGACAGCAAGTCAATAAACATGGTTGCAGTGGTCGCATATGCTGAAAAACCCTTGTCAA
The DNA here is from genome assembly GCA_030021035.2 of Notholithocarpus densiflorus. Classification (NCBI taxonomy): domain Eukaryota; kingdom Viridiplantae; phylum Streptophyta; class Magnoliopsida; order Fagales; family Fagaceae; genus Notholithocarpus; species Notholithocarpus densiflorus. The sequence goes on from JARYZH020000044.1 coordinate 109,105, forward strand.
CCATTATTTTGAGATATTTCGTTGCCTTTGATGTCTCACTATGTTGCAATAACCCTTGAATTATTGTCGTGTGCTCGTTAGGTGAACAACCATTGCTATCCATTTTCTCAAGCAGCTCATTCGCTTCATCAACTAGTCCATTCTTGCAAAACCCTTTGATCATTACATTATAAGTTGCAACATCAGGCTGCAATCCTTTGGTAGGGAGACTATAAAAGAGTTCTCTTGCAGTCGTAAGTTCCCCAACATTGCAGAAACCATCAATCAAGATGGTATATATCACAATATCAAAATCCAGCCTTTTGTTTTCCATCTCCTGAAACAATGCCATTGCCTCAGGAATTCGTCTATTCTTAAAAAAGCCATCTAACAAGATGGCATAGGTTTGGGGATCTGGATGTTGGCCACAAGCTCGCATTGTATTGAATAGCTCTAGTGCAGTTTGGACTCTCTCCACTCAACATAATCCACCTATAAGAGTGTTGTAATGCACTACATTAGTAATCATTCCCTTGTTGGACATTTCATGAGACAAACGCATTGCCTCATCAATTTTTTTACTTTTGCAATATCCATTGATCAATATCTCTAGTGACATGTACATAAAAATCCCAAAACTGACTGACCTCATATACGAGTGATCCAAACTTCTTTTGCTCCAAATACCCATTAAATCACTAGGTACCACCAATCATCACTTTTTTTGCAACAAGATAAATTCCCCATAATGCAGCTCCAAATTAAAGACTTTCAGCATTACCTTCACAAAATATTTCTGGAAATCCTGGCAATTAATAGGGTTGTACATAAATTTATGTTCAAAGAATCAACAAGAGATAAATGATCCATATTTATAGCATTTGAAAAGACAAGCTAGTAAAGATCATATGAAAGATGATGAAAAAATCGGTAATTTATAAGGTTCAGTTACACTGTCCGCAATCTGAAGAAACATTACAAAAAATTGGACTGCTAGCTAATAATCTGAAGAAACATTACAAAAAATTGGACTGCTCAATAACTTGAAATCCCAATTATAAAGCATGTGTTGCTTACAACTTCTATTGCACAATCAAACACAAATTCCTAGGGAGTACTTTTGTTTTTCTTTTAAAGCAATCACAAATGCATATGTACAAGGTAGCCTTAAGCACCATATCTCAACCATATGAACATCTAAGCTAGCCATATTGATTTAAACAATGCCTAGGAATTTACCTAGCAACCCCTCATCTGGGGATTCATTGAGCACTCCATACAGCTAGAGTACTAGTGTACAAAGCTTTTAACTGCAAGCCTACCCCCCATCCCCCATAAATTGTAATTAGAACAGGATTATTCAAGGAAAAAAAAAAAATATATATATTTTTTTTCAAAACCAGACAAATAGTTTTAAATATATCTTCAAATGAATTGGTTTATAAGCATACTTATTAAAATAATTTTTAAAGAAGATACTTAAGGATCAATTAAGCAAGATATGTAATAGATGTTTCAGTTTCACTCATCCAATAATATCACTCAATAGATGAAAGACTTCGGATATATTTTATCACATAAAATTCTACAAAAGACCAGGTATACCTTTGTTAATCTTTGGACTAATTTTCACATCCATCTCAAAACTATCGTTGTTCCTTGGCAACTGGACTTGTTCAAGCTTTTCTAGAGCCTCGTAATAAATAATCTAAATACCAAAGTTATATTAAATAGAGAAATGTAGAGAGCTGATATGTGCCCATAATAAAAAGAAGATACTGTTAACGTGTGTCAAACATATATTTATTTATTTATACCCGAATCCAGCGAGTCTTGAAACTACTATCTCAATCTTCACCTTAACTTTTCAAATATATTTAGTTATTTTTTATTTTTTTTGTTGATAAGTCATCGAAATTTTATTGCAAAATGAAAGAAATTACAGTGTGTTCACAATGATGAGCATAAAGCACCTTGAAGAAGTACAGGCAAATCAAAAAGAAGATCTAAGAGAAAATTGAAAATAAAAATAGAAGTACAATTAGTAAAATGCTTGAGATCATTCAAACAAAGTGAGAAGTAGCAAGGACTTCAATTTCTTAATAGATCTCATACCCTCCTAAAATTTTCCACACTAACCGCATCATGCATGCCGGCACCAAGTTCCATACATTTGAAGATTACTTTGACATAATATAAACTTATTTTAATTTAAAAAAAATAAAATAAAACAACTACACGGTTCATGACATCACACAGGGCAAATACAGACCCATTCAACCAATTCACTTATAGATAATCTCAAGAAAATGCCCTCTTTTAGCCAAAATACTGACTCAAGAAATTGCCCCCAACATATGAGTTTCCAATTATGAAATATCTAATGGAGCTAGACTGTTATCTTTTCATCTTCATACATGCCACATATAATACATAGAACCGTATGAAGCATCCAACAATAATTTTATTTACCAAATTCTTTATAGGTTTTACACCATCATATAGACATATCATGAAAAGAGAGAGATCTATACCTCCAATATATGATCATGTCAGGTACTATACTTCCAAGAAAACTGCTGAAAAGTACACCAGATGGTTTAAATGCAGCGTCCACTTCCCATGTGTTTGCCACATCCCTACAAATAGAAGAAAGGTAAGCAATATGATTTAAGACTTTAGAAGCTAGCATTAACAGTTATTCCTTCATGCACTACTTTGTTTCTATGTATTAAAATAGCCCAAAGAGTGTTGGCAAAGATGAAAGTGATGTGATTGCACTGGTCTTGTGACTGGTACACTCTTTCCTTTGGCAGCCCATTCCAAATTTGCAGCTTTTAGAACCTCTAAGATTATTGTTTAGCTGTTTGAATAGTCTTATGACAACTTTATGCCAAACTCTTTTCAAGTGCAAATCGCTTAGTATTAAACAAAACCAAAAACTCAGCAAACACCTGTTTGTTTTTTGTGAACACAACTAACCAAAGATCATAATTTTAATTAACAATCAACTCATTATCTTAATATGTGATCCAAAAATATTAACACATAGAACCATATGAAGCATGCAACAATAATTTTGTTTACCAAATTATCTATAGGTTTTACACCATCATATAGACATATCATGAAAAGAGAGAGAGATCCACACCTCCAATATATGATCATGTGCTATACATCCAAGAAAACTGCAGAAAAGTACATCAGGTGGTTTAAATTCAGTGTCCACTTCCCATGTGTTTGCTGCATCCCTACAAATAGAAGAAAGCTAAGCACTATGACTTGGGACAGTAATACACTACTTTGTTTCTATGTATTAAAATATCCCAAAGAGTGTTGGCAAAGATGACAGTGAAGTGATAGCATTGGTCTTGTGACTGACACACTCTTTCCAGCCAAGAAGAAACTTAAGGTTGACTTGACTTTGGCTCTAGGACCTAAGTTCTAATGGTGAGTGGTGATGTGAACCACGTCATAGGCAATAAGTAGGTGGTGCAGGCATTCCTCTTCCGCAGCACATAAACGGCAAGAAACATCAATGATGAGATTGCTAATTGCTAACTCCCTTCTCACTAGAAAACCATCATTTAATAGTTTCCATTGGAAAAATAATGGCTTTGAAAGGGAGATAAATCTTTCACAGGGAAGCCCACATCTGAGAACTATATCATCTTCCACAAGGCAGCCACATCTGAGAACTATATCTCTGAATTATGCTCCTTCCATCTAAGTATTCATTATGGAGAAGCCAATAGGTTCTCTTGATAGTAAAGAGATCTGACTGATCATGGGGTCAAATTAGTTTCCCTGTACTTCCGAATTAGTTATAATGTTGTATTTCAATAGCAACACGACTTAGAACTACTTTGAGAATTTAGTTTGAGCTTTAGAGAATGGTCAATCAGATTCAAACGCAGGAACCTAAAAGATAGAAAGATCATTTTAAAAAAGAAATTGAACTTAAGGGATGAAGAAATTTTATCAGCAAGTACAGTTGCAATCCCAACAATGATGAAAACACATGATTTTTTATTTATTTATTTATTAAATGATCAATCACGAATCTGAGGGGTTGAAGGGATACTCTAGTGGTTCCAACACCTCTTAAATATTATGATCGGGAAACATGTTCTAATACATATTAAAGCAAATAAAATAAACCAAATAAATGAATAAGCCAATCTTTGACTACTTATCCTAATTAAAACTACTTATTTGTTTTGCTACCTGAGTTGTCTTATGAACAGACTCCATAGTCCCAATTCTTCTCAACTTCAAATACCTTCCTTTGGCAACCCATTTCAAATTTTCAGCTTTCAGAACCTGTAAAAATATTTTTAGCTGTTTGAATATTCTTATGACAACTTTATGCCAAACTCTTTTCAAGTGCAACTCATTTAGTATTAAACAAAACCAAATCTCAACAAACACCTGCTTGTTTTTTGTCACAAAACTAATCAAAGATCGTCATTTTGACTAACAATCAACTCATTATCTTAATACGTGATCCAAAAATTTTAATTAATTTTAAGAACATTAAGAGCAAGGTGCACTTTCAAAGATGCTTTTCCAAAAGTATTTAAATGAATTACCTAGCTCTTTATCTGTAGAGAGTACCTCTTGATGACCTTGACATAGGATCTAGTCCTTTAATGACTGCTCCACATTCCTTGACAAAAAGACCCAAATAAAGATTTGAAACAATTAATTTGTATAAAAACTATTTAAATCTCTAAATCATAAGTGATAGCAAATAAAAAATAAAAAGGAGTACATGCCATAGTAGAGGAGTCTACTCTTTACCTCCCATCTTCCTCTAGAATCTGAATCTAGGCATCAAAAAAAAAAAAAAAGATTATGTATTTTTTAAGCAATTGAATAAAAGGGGAAATTGGTTTAAGATATTTTCAAAGAAAACAAGAGAGTTCAATACCATTGAACTATATTGAAAAGGTTGCAATTTAAGTCATTGACCTGGTACCATCCTCCCATCCAAGAATATTCACAAAAACACTTATCACTAAAGTAGGGGATCCATAAAATAACATTTCCATGGTCTTACCTCAGAGGTTTTGAATTCCATGGTCTTACCATTTTGTTCAACTCATAGTCCAGCAGGAAGATATGCAATAGAGTCCAGCGGGAAGATATTTTTGTTTAACCACAACCATCTTTATAAAGAAAAATGAAAGGGTGAAGTTTGACCATTTTGTTCAACTTATTAACAAAACCGTAATGATTCATCTATAATGAATTTTCAGCCTCCTTGAAGCTTCCAATATACATTATTTATGGCCAAATATAATAAGAAATATATCTTTTGCTACTAATACCAAGTCTTACATACCAATAACTAATACCGAAAAACATCCCACACATAATGGCCATTTTCACCATCATGAATCTTCAATCCAAGTGATGCAAATATGTCATCAATTATTTAAGGATTGCCCTTGTGATAATCAAAAACGGTAGTTAAAACCTGAAAGAAAATTTTAAAAAGAAACTGTGTGAATATTCATTCATAGATGAACTTTAATGCAATCATGTTCAAAGTAGGATATCAAATAAATTCCTAAAGAATTTCATTAAGTGAAGAGAAGCAGCATTAGTGACCAAATTTGGTAGTAATTGTTTTCAAAAATATTCAAAGAATGTCATACGCTAAGTTGTAGTTCCAATTGGAGCTGATTCATCATCTGGAACTATATAAATTAAAATTAAGAATCATTAGTTGCAATTATTGTTTGGGCTGCTGACCTTCAACGGAAAGGCATGCCAATCCTCCATCTTGAGCAACACTTTACGCACCATTGAAATAGGCGCAAAAAATGCGATTACTGGAAATCTGTTATGAGTAGAAAAGCTCTTCGAAAACCACAATCGAACCAAGGTGAAACCTATGAAGCCAGAAAATTTTGAGGACAAAATTTCAATAGCAACTCATATTATGAATGACCCAAATATTTATCATAATATGATTAAGGTTCATGTCAAATATAGCAATTTTATTAACCATAAGATAACTCAAGCAAGTGACAAACATCTTTGGCTCTAGGAATTTCAAAGATTGCTCTTGGTCATTTGTCTTTTGTTAATTGGTATGGCATATAAAAAAAGGGGGCCAAAATAGAGCTATTGAAAAAGATTTGTCCAATATAGCCATTGACACATTAAAGCTGCCAAGGAGGAATTTAACTATAGCATTAAAAAACCCAAACAAAATTTTTTTTTTTTACCTTGATGGGTCAATCGTTAATCTTCTGCGTTAGTCCTATATTCCTGGAATCATTCAAAATGTTAAAAGACAAACAGAGAATAAAGTGATATCCTTCTGAGGTGCTACTTATTCATATTCCATTTAGTTTTGGTAGGAAAATTTTTAGTAAAAATTTCTGAATTGCTAACAAACAGAGAATACAGGTAGGAGTACATATGGATAAAACAAAAGCGCCAAGATGCGCTCAGTTGGAGACAGAGTTTCAAGGGCTGGCCGGCAAAGCCTTCCCCTACAGAATCCCTAAGATTCTCAAAGAAGCTCATCATCTGATTTTTTTTTTTTTTTTTTCAAAATTGAATGAGAAAGAGAAGAGCATAACATTTGAAATTTTAGAAAAGGAGAGACAGAGGATCCTGGTGAAATGATATTGATTTCTAAAGAAACAATATTGTGTGCATTAATTTAAAGGGGAGCTGAACAGTTAAGAGAGAAAGAGAGGTGAACTAGTTCAATGGTTTTTGTTGAAGCAATTAAATAATCCACATCCTTTCAAATTCTAAAAGGACATTAAAATTCCATTTTTTAAGAAAATGTGAGATGGAAGGTCAAATGTAAAAGTTACTCCAATAGAGAGCCACATGGTAGAACCTCATGCTCTCCCGCATGAGGTCTTTGCTTTTATATATATATTGATTGATGATTGATTATGGAAGCGATTGAATGTCACATGGATTCATAATCACTATATAGTCTTTTACAAATGCACACATAACTCCAAAAGCGAGAAACAAATCACTTATGAATGAAAAGAGAAAAAGATCATCAATTAGAAACATACATAGTATTATTGAAATTCCAGTTCGGCGATTTTCGAAAACTATATCAACCCACACTTCAGTTTCCATATATTTGAAAAATCAATCAATTGATCCATATTCTCTTGTGACAAGTACATGAAAATCCCAAAACTGACTGACCTCATACTACAAGGGATCCAAACATCTTTGCTCCAAATACCCTTTAAATCACTAGGTACCACCAATCATCACTTTAGTTGCTACAAGATAAATTTCCCATAATGCAGCTCCAAATTAAAGACTTTCAGCATTACCTCCACATAATATTTCTGGAACTCCTCAATTAATTGGGTTACACAGAAATTTATGTGCAAAGGATCAATGAGAGACAAATAATGCATATTAATAGCATTTGAAAAGACAAGCTAGTAAAGATCATATGAAAGATGATGAAAAAATTGGTAATTTATAAGGTTCAGCTACACTGTCCAAATCATCTAAAGAAACGTTACAATATATTTGACAGCTATCTAGATGCAATGTAAAACACAATAACCTCAAATCCCAATTATAAAGCATGTGTTGCTTACAACTTCCATTGCACAATCAAATGCAAATCCTAGGGTGTACTTTTGGTTTGCTTTTAAAGCGATCACAAATGCATATGTACTAGGTAGCATTAAGCACCATATCTCAACCGTAAGAACATTTGAGCTAGCTATATTGATTTAAACAATGCCTAGGAATTTACCTGGCAACCCCTCATCTGGGGATTCATTGAGCATTCTATACAGCCAAAAGAATACTAGAGTGTACACAGCTTTTAACTTCAGCCCCGCCCCCAATCTCCCCAAAACAGTAATTAGAACTGGATTATTCAAGAAAATCTTTTTTTTTTTCAAATCCAGAACAATAGTTTTAAACATATTAACATATCTTCAAATGAATGGTTTAGAAGCATACTTATTAAAATAATTTTTAAAGAAGATACTTAAGGATCAATTAAGCAAGATATGTAATAGATGTTTCACTTATCCAATAATATCACTCAATAGATGAAAGACTTCAATATATTTTATTACATAAAACTCTATAGAAGACCAGGTAAAGAGTAGACTCCTCTGCTATGGCAAGTACCTTTCTCAATAGATCTCATGCCCTCCACAAAAATACCGTTATTACGCTCTATCCACACTAACCACGTCACGCATGCCGGCATCAAGTTCCAAACATTCAAAGATTACTTTGACATGATATAAACTTTTAAAATAAATATAAACAACTACACGGATCATGACATCACATTGAAATATGGGGGCAAATATAAACCCATTCAACCAATGCACTTAGATAATCTCAAGAAACTGCCCTCTTTTCAATAGACATATCATGAAAAGAGAGAGATCCATACCTCAATATACGATCATGTCATGTGCTATACTTCCAAGAAAACTGCTGAAAATGACATCAAGTGGTTTAAATGCAGTGTCCACTTCCCATGTGTTTGCCGCATCCCTACAAATAGAAGAAAGGTAAGCACTATGACTTAAGACTTTGGAAGCTAGCATTAACAGTTATTCCTTGGTGCATTACTTTGTTTCTATGTATTAAAATAGCCAAAGAGTGTTGGCAAAGATGACAGTGAAGTGATTGCACTAGTCTTGTGACTGATACACTCTTTCCAGCCAAGAAGAAACCTAATTTTGACTTGACTTTGGCTCTAGGACCTAAGTTCAAATGGTGAGCGATGATGTGAACCACATTGCACTAGCTAAGTCATAGGCAATAAATAGGTGGTCTAGGCATTCCTCTTCTGTAGCACATAAAGGGCAAGAAACATCAATGATGAGATTCCTAATTGCTAACTCCCTTCTCACTAGAAAACCATCATATAATAGTTCCCATAGGAAAAATGATGGCTTTGAAAGGGAGTTAAATCTTTCACAGGGAGGCCTACACATCTGAGAACTATATCATCCTCCACAAAGCAGCCCACATCTGAGAACTATATCTCTGAATTATGCTCCTTCCATCTAAGTATTCATTATGGATAAGCCAATAGGCTATCTTGATCATAAAGAGACTTGACTGATCATGGAGCCAAATCAGTTTCCCCTTACTTCCGAATCAGTTATAATATTGTATTCCAATGGGCAATGGCAACATGACTCGGAACTACTTTGAGAATTTAGTTTGAGCTTTTGAGAATGGTCTATCAGATGTGAACAAAGTAACCTAATAGATAGAAAGATCTTTAAGCATGCAAATGAAAATATCATTTTTAAGCATGTAAATGAACTTAAGGGATGAAATTTTTTTATCAACAAGTACAGTTGCGAATTGCGATCCCAACAATGATGAAGTTGTGGCCCTGTTCATCCTCATTAATTCAAATATTTCTAATTATCAAAAGATTAACTAGTAAATAAAAACAAGCGATTTTATATTATGTTTCTAAAAATAATTCCTCAACCAATCATATATAAATAATATTCCTCCACAGATCCCAACCAAATATATTAAATGATCAATCACGAATATGAGGGGTTGAAGGGATACTATAGTGGGTCAAACACCTCTTACGATCTCTAGTATTGGGGTTCCACCCCCTCCCCAATTTACCTAGGAAAAAAACCTTAAATATTATGATCAGGAAACATGTTCTAATACATATTAAATCAAATCAAATAAACTAAATAAAGAAATAAGCCAATCTTTGAGTCCTTATCCTAATTAAACACTCCTTATTGATTTTGCTGCATGAGTAGTCTTATGAACAGACTCCGTAATCCCAATTCTTCTCAACTGCAAATACCTTCCTTTGGCAGTCAATTCCAAATTTGTAGCTTCTAGAACCTCTAAAATTATTGTTTAGCTGTTCGAATAGTCTTCTGATAACATTATGCCAAACTCTTTTCAAGTGCAAATGAATTAGAATTAAATAAAACAAAAATCTCAACAAACACCTGTTTGTTTTTTGTCAATAAAACTAACCAAAGATCGTCATGTTGATTAACAATCAACTCATTATCCTAATATGTGATCCAAAAATTTTATTTAATTTTTAGAACATTAAGAACAAGGTGCACTTTCAAAGATGCCTTTCCAAAAGTATTTAAATAAATTACCTACCTTTTTAACTGTAGAGAGTACCTCTTTATAACCTTGACATTGGATCTAGTCCTTTAATGAGTGCTCCACATTCCTAGACAAAAAGACCCAAAAAGATTTGAAACAATAAATTTTTATAAAACTATTTAAATCTCTAAATCATAAGTGACAGCAAATAAAAAAAAAAAATTAGTACATGCCACAGCAGAGGAGTCTACTCTTTACCTCTCATCTTAGCTCTCGAAGCTGAATCTAGGCAACAAAAAAAAAAGATTATATATTTTTTAAGCATTTAATGAACGAGGAAATTGGTTTAAGATATTTTCAAAGAAAACAAGAGAGTTCAATACCACTGAACTATTATGAAAAGGTTGAAATTTAACTCATCGACCTGGTACCATCCTCCCATCCAAAAATATTCACCAAAACATTGATCACTAAAGTAGGGGATCCACAAAATAACATTTCCATGGTCATACCTCAGAGGTTTTGAATTCCTGCAGACACTTCAAACCTAAAAAGTAGAAAGAAACAACAAAGATAAACATTTAGACTAATAGGACCTTTCAACATTTTAGCACACTAACCATTACATGATTCACCTTGGCTGGATAGATCTAAAGCATTTTCAACTCCGAGAGTTAAACTTTAAACACCCAAATCTGTTTTACAGTATATTTAATATCTTAACAATAAGCAGAAGGAAAATATACAAATTGATCCCCAATTAGGGGAAAAAAGAGAGGATAGGATTGCATAGTGCATAGAGACTTCTCAAACGTTGCATATTCTTATGTTTTCCATCCAAATCAAGAAGTTCCCAATAGTTATACCACATTAAAGAAAGAAAGGGGGAAAAAAAGCAGTAAATGGAAAAACACAGTAACCATATGAGCAATGCAATCAATAAAAAAGAAAGTTACTTTAGTTAGAACATTAATGTTTGGTTGCAATGGAATTCCGTTTTGAATTCATACTTTCTTTGTAGTTTGTTCTTTTTTTGGCAATGTAGAAAATAAGTATGCGAAAATGGTCAATGTCCTCAAGTAAAATTATAGATTATTTTATTTATTTTTTTGATGAACAAATGAATTTATTAATGAAACAAACTATACAAACAGCAAACATCAGTATCTAAAAGCTGTAACACCTAACAACAAAAACAGAGCAAGCAAGAAACTAAATAAAAGCTGCAACTAAACTTACAAAGAATCAAACTAAAACCCTCAATTATGGCAAACTCAACTGAGGCCTTAATGGCTTATTGCCTCCTCATACTTGACATTGCTGCAGAATACATAAGCATTTCTTTCAAGCCAAACATAATAAACCACTGCAGACCTAGCCATATTTCTTATGGTGCTTTTCAATCTTTTGGCCTTCAACTTATTTTTACCCCCAAAGGACTACTTGGTACCAACTATATGCCTAGGATTATATTAGACACTATGACATAACTTGCTGCCATAGCCTCTTTGAGAAAGGAAGGATACTCAAGGATTCTGAGTCCATAGTTTAGTGCAAAGTTGATTTTTATTCTCTTGGTAATATGCTTGATGCATTCTTGTTCAGTTGTCACTTACCTCTCAATAAAATAATGAAAAATCTAAGTAATATTATTCAGCGAATCAAAAAAAGTAAAGAAACAAAATTATTTTTTAGAAATTAACAATAAAACATTAACAATTGGCTTGATGAATTGCATAGGTCAGAAACCGCTAGCAAATAGGTTCAATATCCTGAAAAAGCATTTCATTGAACAGCTTGTGTGCTTGACTTAAATTTCAATTTCAAACAATCAGCAAGCATGCTCATTATTTGGTCAAATTGAAGTTTAGAAAATCTTGTAAGAAGAAATTATGCACTAGAAGCAGACAAATCAAATGAATAAAAGACATATATTATAAGAAATGAAAATCAAATTGCAAGGCGGAAATGAATATTGGACCAACCAATTACTTCAATAGCAACAGCAACTGCATTAAAATAAATTAATAAATTAAATTAAATGCTGATTTTATAACTAATAAATACAAAGCCTAATAGCTTGATTTCCCTATAATTCCTTGAGGAACATTCCTATGAATGATAAAGACAGCCAAAGATGTGAATCCAATAATGCAACTAAAGCAGGCATACCTTGGCATTGAGGTTGATTTCAGGTGGAAGAGTAAATATTTGAAGCGTGATCAAGATTTTCTTGTCTTCTTTGATGGTGGAAACAGATTGAAGTCAGAATCATTATTGTCAAAGGCATGGGCCACTGAAGAGGAACCCTGATCAAACCGATCACTAAATCCCAAATCTTGCCGACCCAAGTCTGATTCGGACCCATTTGTGGTATCCACTGGAAGCACATCTGATGGCAAAGAATGGTGAATGGTGTCTTCAGGATCCGAAGGAGACCAATGCTCTCCTACATCCGAGTCACTGCTTAAATTTGGATCAGACCCACTACTATAATCTGTTGAGTCAGATGTATCAGATGACTCAGAATGGTCATCAGGGACCGAGGAAGACCCACAACCATCTCTACTAGCATTTGAGTCATGATATCCAGTTAAACCTGAGTGACCCAAGTGTAAGTTGGTGTCTATTTGAAGCCCCACATCAGATGGAAAAGACTGGTCATCAGGGACCGAGGAAGACCCACAACCACTCGGATGATGCGTAAAGTGAGCAATATTCTGAGCACAACAGATGCAGTCTACATGAACTCCCAACCATGTAATTTTGGGGTCATCAGAATAAGAAGAGATTTTGCGACAATACTTGATTTCAACTGTAATCGTAACGCGACTCTGTTCAGAATCATCAAATGTATATATATTCCTAATACCTATAGAACCTAAGTACAGATGCTCAGAACCTCCCTCTATCTTGTGAAGTGTGAGTTCTTCTCCTGTTATACGACCATTGTAAACAATAAAACAAGTTGCTTTAATATTTTCCGCCAGCACCGGTCTAAAAGCAAAACAGAGAACTGATGTTTGAAATTTACGACCAACCACGAAGAATGATACAGAATTTCCAACGCTCTGATGGTTCAATTTGAACTCCTTTGGAATCTCAATTCTTGGTAGTAAAAGACTACGACGACCATGATAATCAGAGTCAAAAAATATTTCTCCACACTGCGTGCATTTAGCAAATACAACAAATTGAAATTTAGAGATTCTCGTAATATATATCACTTAAACTTACATATATATACATAGAGAGAGAGAGAGAGAGAGCTCACCTGATTCAATAATCTGCATGATGATGGTAGATCCAACGACATGCAGTTCGATGCGTTCACCCCTCTTATAGACTGTGGAAGCCTTGGAATTTCTCGAAGGATCTTGCAATTAAGCATGGAAAGTTGTTGTAATGTAGTAAATCTAATAATGCTTCTCGGGATTGTAACAATATTAGAGCTATCTAGACTTAGATTTATCAATGAGGGGAAGGAATCGGGCTTCATCAAAATATGTGATTCAATCATATTTCCGTCACCGTTACAGACATGCAGCTCTGTCAAGTTCGTAAACTTACATCCTGAAATGCTAATGAGAAAATCCCCAAGGTTTTGACAATTATCTAGGCTTAAGTCAGTAAGCCCACTAATTAGATACCCCAGTGACGAAGGCCATTCTCTAATATTACTATCACGAAAAAATAAACTGTTACATTTCATTTCTGGGTGAATTTTGGGAAACTTTTCAAGGCTTACACAGCCGTATAGACTAATAGATTCAAGAGATTTGAACCTAAGGGTGCTGGGAAGAATTTGAAGTTTTTTGCAATCCTCAAGCTCTAAACTCTTAAGCTTATCAAGAGATCCAAAGGCCTCATGAACCTCAATTAAATTTTCACAACCCCTAATGTCCAATTCCGTTAAGTTTGGGGCACCCAAGTCAGGTAATTTTTCAAGATTTAGGCAACCATCTAGTTCAATTATATTAAGAGATTTCAACCTAAAGCTGCTAGGAAGAATTTGAAGTTTTTTGCATTTTCTGAGATTCCATATTGTAAGCTTATCAAGAGAGCCAATGGCCTCATGAACCTCAATTAAATTTTCACAACCATGAATGTCCAATTCCTCTAAGTTTGGGGTGCACAAGCCAGGTAATTTTTCAAGACTTACGCAGCCATGTAGATCAATAGATTCAAGAGATTTCAGCCTAAAGCTACTAGGAAGAATATGAAGTTTTTTGCATTTGCTGAGATTCCAACTTCTAAGCTTATCAAGAGATCCAAAGGCCTCATGAACCTCAATTAAATTTTTACAACCACCAATGTCCAATGCCACTAAGTTTGGGGCGCACAAGTCAGGTAATTTTTCAAGACATACGCAGCCATCTAGAAAAATATATTCAAGAGATTTCAACCTAAAGCTGCTAGGAAGAATTTGAAGTTTTTTACATTTGCTGAGTTTCCACCTTTTGAGCTTATTAAGAGATCCAATGGCCTCATGAACCTCAATTAAATTTTCACAACCACGAATGTCCAATTCCCCTAAGTTTGGGGCGCATAAGTCAGGTAATTTTCTAATGGATAGACACATTCTCAAATTGATACTTTTCAAATTTTTGTACTGGCCCCCCTACAAGGAAAAAAAAAAAAAAAAAAAACCCAAAAATTATTCAAAAATATTTTAGAAATAACATTTAAAGAAATCAAAATTCATCAATACTAATAGTCATACCTGCTTGAATAGCTTCTCCAATCTTAAGCAACTATGCGGCATCTTGAGTACAACAAGTTGTTGAGGACAGTAATTGGATGGCAAGGAAAAAGGATATTCATGCCATTCAAGTAACTTTAACCCATTAGGGAGATATTTAAGTTCTTCAGAAATGAGTACATTACGAACCATAAGAAATTTGAGATTTTTCATCTTTTTGAAAGCTTTATCATGTAGTCGCACTGTTATTGGATTAGGCGAATGCAACATTATACCTTGAATTTTGTTTGACCCCTGATTGTATAAAGAATTCAGTGAAACATATAATACAATAGAATTTTCCATAACTAAAATAATCTTGAAATTTTAAGCAAAAATGATATTGTTAAACTTATATTTTCTATAAATATTAAAAAGAAAAAATATCAAAGAAGAAAAAATTATCACTTCTACCTGATGAAAAAAGAAGTTAAAATCTAAAGAAAAAGAAGTTATACCTTACTTCCAGTTAGTACTTCAAGCGCATCCTTGTAATGCCATAACCTGCTACGCTTTTTAAGGATTTTTGGTGATTTTTGCCGAACAATTTCCCTACCCATTTTTTGTACCAAGTCATGCATCCTCAATATGTTACCGAGATCAATAGTTATGAGACATTTATTAACAAGGTTTGGAATACCAAATGCTGGACATAAATTGCAAGCATCTAATATATTTACAGCAATATCCTTTTTCCTTCCCTTGAAGAAACATGCAATATCAAGGAAAATATCCTTTTCCGTTGGACTCAATCCATCATAACTTACTTTAAGTATTTCATGAATATCTTCTTCGGGAATTTTTCTATATTGATGAATTGCATTTTCCCATTCAGATTTTGTTCTTCCACACAAATTAGAACCTATTATTGTAAGAGCTAATGGTAGGCCACTGGCATATTGTATGACTTGGTTTGCAAGTTCAAAACGATCTTCCTCAATTTTATTTCCTTGGAAAGCATGTTGATTAAAGAGTTCAAGAGCTTCATGTTTGTCCAATTCCTCCACCTTGTAAGTTGAACAATTTTTTCCAAGAGTAGCTAGCAAGTGTGCATCTCTTGTTGTTATAAGGACTCTACTTCCTGAAACAAACCAATCAAAATTTCCAAACAAATTTTCAATTTGTTTTGATTTATCCACGTCATCAAGAATTAAAAGAACCCTTTTACTTTGAAGTCTTTCCCTTATCATATTGGTTCCATGGGCTACACTCTCCACCTTCAAATGTTTGCCCCTTAAGATATTAGAAAGGAGTTTCTCTTGTAGTTCGATTATGCCATCATTTGTTCCAGACTTTTCTCTAACATTCTCTAGAAAGCAACTTCCTTCAAAATGCTTAACAATTCTGTTATAAACAACTTTAGCAATAGTTGTCTTTCCTATTCCCCCAAGACCATGAATCCCTACCATTCGAACATCATTTACCTTAATGTCTAAAAGCAATTCTATGGCTTTGGCACGAGAATTTACTCCAACAGGGTATTTTGCAACAAATAACCGTTTGCCATTTAATTTGGTGTACGGTATACTTTCAATAATTTGTTGGATGAATTTATATTCAGGGTTGCTGCCAATCACAAAGCATATAAGACAATAAATGAGTTGGACTAGTTGAAAATATGAATATGAAAATATAAGAATCAAGATGCCTAGTTTTGTGCATTAAAACCTACACTTGACATAGTATTTGTTAAATATTAGCATTGAAATACCATGTTGAATATGCTATAATTGATGCGGAAGTGGAAGCATAAAATATAGAATACTAGAACATGAGGGTTACATGATTCAGCCTAACGACCTATATCCACAGAGGAAACCCTAAATGGCTACATCTTTAATGAGAGTGTAGTACAAATCTTTGTGTTACAATGAACCATAACATGGGTATATATAATTGGCTAAACCTTAAACTAATAAACTTTTAGTACAATTAGGAGACTTGGCTTGCACACATAGAAGGATTGGGTTGGACCTATTACATTGGGCTAACATATTTCTAACAGTATCAATTAAATTAAAGGACATAATTCAAGGATTTGAGCAGCATAATTAATATTACTTTTTGGATAAAGTTTAGCTACAAAATTAGTTGTAGCCTAAGTCTACAATCTTACTCAATGAAATAAACATTATTACATATTTTGAAAATCTAACCATTGAATTGTATGTTCTTTACGCTCTTAATACACATGTCAAATTTTGTGTCAATTGGATATTATTTACTATATGATCTATAAGCTTATATTTTATTCAAAATTTTAAATTACAAAAACTTGCAATTTAAACAATTTATTGATGACATAGCTATTGATCCTTAATTTTTTAGAAATTTTGGAAGTATAGAGGATATAAGAAGAAGATGTAATCCAATGATGGATTTGTCAAAATTCACATCCAATAAAAAGATATTGAGTAAGGTTGTAACCTAATGTTACAACCAATTTTGTAACTAAATTTTGTCCTTTGTTTTTTTGGGAATAAGATTTTGGACATCCATACTAGACCAAAATAATCAAAACATTTTGGCTTTAAAAAAAAATGGTGGGAGAAACTATAACATTAACAAATCTTCAAAAGGTGTATATATATATATATATATATGTATGTATGTATGTATGTATGTATGTATGTATATTGCATCTCTTTTGCAAACTGAAACGACATTTTATATTTTATTCACAACTTTGATTTTGATTCATTCTCTTTTTTTTTTTTTTTCCTAGTAAGAAATTGTTTTAGGCTTTTGGCAAGTAGTTGCATGAAAACTTCAACTTAGGTGAGGTAACAAGCCTATTGAAAACTCATTTATAATACTTTGAATGAAATGATTAAGAAAATTAGAGAAATATTTTTGAAAGGATTATGTCGATGAGCCTTGATTCAAACAACACTTCCTCTTCTTACAAGTGTGGGTGAAAGGTGAGATCATGGGTTAAAGCTCATTGGATGTGTTTGCAACTTACCAATAGGGGGGAAAACTAAAAATTATGTTAGACAAACTCTTAATTGGTATGATTAAATTCTTATATTTCTACCGGCCTAATTGCCTTAGTAATTGAAGAGATGATCATAAAAGCACATAACATTAGTTATTAGATACATACCCATCCTCATAATGCCATCCAGACAAACTAGCCGCTTCATTTAGAGCTGTCCTCCACCTGTGCACCATCTCTATGTTATTCTTGAATTTGTTTTCTTGTTCAGTCATGGCTGCTTTGAAATTACCTTCTTGCTTACGTACTTCACGTGGATCCACTTTGTAAAAAACAGGTAGAACCAATTGTCCATTTTTCTTGCTGTTAAGAATCTCAACAAGTTCATCTAAGCACCAAGATGAAAATGCGTAGTTTTGAGAGAATACGATAATTGAAATCTTTGACGATTTAATAGCTTTGACAAGTTCGTCTGAAATTTTTTCCCCTCTTTGTAGGTCATTATCAATGAAGGTATTGATACCTTTGTCACACAAAGCTTGATATAAATGGCCAGTAAAACCATTGCGGGTATCTTCACCTCTAAAGCTCAAGAAAACATCGTAGTCCCACTGTCGAGTGGAAGAGTAAAAGGAGACTCCTTGATTGATCAGCAAAGCCATTAGAATCTACAAGCAGAAGATTGAGAAGATGAAAGAAGTGATGAAATGAGAATTACAGGAGATGAGTAAACCTCCAAGTTTTTTGACAGCGATATTTGAAAGGAAATGAACGCCTTTGAAGTAGGGAAGTGAAGTCCCACTTCCATGAAGATTCCATGGTACAAACCTTCGAACGACCGGCTCTTTCATTTTTTAAAAGAAGTGGGAATGACAAAACAATGAATATTCTGACTTTTTTGACAACGCGCAATTGACCAAGTCTTTAGTCTTCACTCGTAAATTCATCGTCTTTTACTCACACATCCATTCGCTCCAATCAACAGATTAAACACTAAAAAAGAAAAAGAAAACATACCATACAAATAAAAGATGATGATGATGAAGTGTCAAAGAATTGGGAAATAAAGACAAGGAGTCAGAGGCTTTTCATTTTTTAAGTTGAAATGAAACTTCTTGGAAGGTGTCTTACTTACAATTTTACAAATACCATTGCATGCATATTTATTTACAAAAGTGCAATTATTTTTTATTATATTACCAATCGGTGTGGACTGGGGAATACAATATGTGAGGACAAATGCATGATGTGTGCAATTAACCATAACCAATTCTTCTATAAAAATTAACTTCATTAGAATATTTGTTTATTCAATTATCAATTTAAATTTTAACTCAATAATAATAAAAATAATATATTTTTATTACATATATTTATATAAATGTGTATTGTAGTAATCCTGAAATCGTACATCGCTGTTGCCAACTTTTGGTTCTCGAGGTGGTGCGTTTCCTCACATCAACGTCTCTTGAAGTTCCAAAAACAAATTTTAGACCTTCTTAAACTAACACACTTCAATGAAAACTCCTATAATGAATCACATTTTAAACAAAAACTCATACTGAAAACTTCAATCGCTTGAGTTGAGCTTCTTCAATGATTTTTTGTGATTCTCAGAAGAAATGTAACATAGAAAATAGCTAGATTTCAATATTTATGGTTTTCTATGTGAAGGTCGGGGGAATATTACATGAGTAATTTTTTGTGTTCTAATTTTTGAATTTGAATTTTTTTTTTTTTTTTTTTTTTTTGGTTAGTCCTGTTTGGATGCCAAGAAAGTGAGGGAAAATAAAAAGGCAAAAAAGGATGATCAGAAACGGAAGCCAAATGGTTAAGAAATGAGACAATTTGAAACGATTTTCTTTCCAAGCTCTTTTTTGGTTAGTTTTTGAATTTGAATTTTTTGGAGAAGGATGATAATAAATGAAAAATAAATACTTTGGCTCAATTTTCTCAGCAACAAAACATGAGGAATCAAAAATTGAAAATTAATCACAATCAGTCAGTCTCAGAAAAGGCATTATAGCATCTAAAGAAGTTTTTCAATTTTGCACAAGTTTCAGCAAAATATTAGTATTAGCTCTAATACATATAATGTTATTGCTGATTTAACGCTCATTCCTCAGGCTTTCAATACGAGTCACTTCTTTTGCTTTTTTTTTTTTTTTTTTTTTAATGAATATGAGAATTGAGAAACGACGTCGGTGAAAGATGAGCTTACAGGGAGATCGGAGGAGGTGGAGGAGGATGAGGAGGAGGAGGAGGAGGAAGAGGAAACGGCGTCGTCGCGAAAGAGGTGCATGACGCCACGGGTCTCTTCGATTCTAGGGTTTCCAGAGGAGAAAGGAAAGGCCTGTGTTAGAGATGAGAGTGAGGACGATATGGAAGTGGAGGTGGAGGTAGAGTCGCCGGAGATCATCGCTGGCGGTGGCCGCGATACCTCGTCGTTTGATGGTCCAGCCATATCTGTTACTGTGGTGGAAGTCGTCGGCATGGCTGGATGTAAGAGACCGGAATTTAGCTTACCTTTAGCGGGAGATGCATCATATAAATGGCTTTGTGTGGGATTTTTTTTTTTTTGTTTTTTTTATATTTACACGTAAATTTTTTTTTTTTTTTGGTACAACATGTAAAATTTTTTAAATAAATCACCAAAATTAATGGCTCAGCTAATGGAGTCTCTAGTGTCAGAGTTAGGTAGCTGCCGCCGACACTGGTCTCCAAAGTGGCTTCGGATACCAAACCACCTACAATGGCTGCCCCACCCACTCAACCCACAACATAGCCGCCAAATTGGAGGAAGGGGAGCCCTTTGTGTTTTAAAATGTTTTAGAACTTTTTATAAAAGATTTTATGGTTAACAAAAAATATTTTCAAAACAAACAAAGCATAGATAATCCAAAGTTAGGAGAAAGCCACTTACATGCTCGAATTTTCATAATATAGTAGCGTACAAATGTGCATCAACACTAGTAGTCAAAACCCCTGCCAATTTAGCATTTTACCTAACTATCCTTTGTATAAAAAATTATCCTTTGTACTATTTAAAAAAATCTCAAACAACATGTAAATGCCAAGCCAATTAGAAAATAAAGTAGAGTATTTAAGAGGGAAAAACAATTAGAAAATGGAGGCCACAAAGTTTGCATGCCTAAGGAGGGGTATGATCATATACAAGAAGATGTGTTTTGTATACATGGAATCCTCAATAATTTGATGATGCAAGTAGTAGGAGTAAACAGTTTAATAGCACAATAATTATCCATTTTACGGACTATAGTAAGAGTAGTGGCAAAGTCAATATTTGAAATTAAGGGGTAAAGTTTACCCACATTAAAGACAAGCACAACGCACACACATATATAATAATTAAGAGTAATTTGTAGAATAAAATATCACTCATGTGAATATTAAGCGTTATTTTTACGTTAGAAAACCCATAAAAGATAGCATATACATTTTATTATAGGTTTGAAATTTTAGAATTTAATTTGAAAACAATATCAACTTATGAAGATTATTATATAATTACATCCAATTTTTAATTTGTATAGCATATATGTTTTTGGGAGATCTACGAGTAGACAAAAAGAAAACGAGCATTCAATGTGATTAGATACACATAAAACGCATATAGAAAGTTTGAAACTTCGAAATGCCATAACTTTTGGCTCGGTCGTCTGTTTTGGACGCATTTTTTTTTCATTTCATATAACTTTTCGAGATCTATGCGCCCCAAACAGCCAAAGGCGGTTTGCCCCAATTTTTTCTCCAAATTCCACTTATTTTGAGAGAGATGGCATTTTAAAGTTTTTTTCCCTGAAATTTATTATGTTACAGGCTCTTTTTCTCTATAATGGTCTAGAAAAACGAATTTCTGGATAAATGATCCTAAATAACTATTGGTAAATATCACCACTGTATAATACTAAACATTTAAAAACGTATGCATTAAATAAGAAGAGTACAAATAAAATTATTGTAATATTCATTACGTGATGTATTTTTGGGTCAATTGGTTTGGTACTTTTGTGCCAAGTATTAAGTCAAGGGTTCGGTCCCCCATAAGGGCAATTGCATGAAATTTTAATTTTTTTAATGGAACATGTAATATATTTTTTGGTAGATCAAAATTTCATTTAACTTCTCCTCCTCCCATGATAATTGTCAACCGAATTGGGTCCCCCATAATGTGCGATGGCTTCGGGTCGTTGCTCTCGCAGCTATTCGATTCATACTTCCAGCACTTGATTCTATTGCACTAGGGCTTCATTTTGCTGGGTAAGTCATTCAATGGCAGCCGAGAGCATCTGTAGCTGCCTCTCTACGACAGTGGGGGGATTTCCAATTTCTGGATTGACTGATGTCATTGATTGAGTTTGGACCATATGACCTTTTATCTTAGGATTGAAGTGATGGCTAATCACTCGGTCCCTACTGTTGATGCAAAAAATCCTCAATTGAGTTCTTCGTTTGTGTAGATGGATGATGTCAACACAGCAGGTGTGAGATCCTACAAATTTGTCGTGCTGCGAAATCCATCTGGTATCGAAAGGGATTCTTTTTTATGTCACGGAAGCCTAAAGAAAGCACACACGATGCTCTCTTGATGGAACAGAAACTAAACTGTTAGTTCCTTGTAGTAAAGCTCAAATCCACGAGGGGTTTTCCTGAATCCACAAGAAGAAGAAAACTAGAATCCACTAGAGTAATAATTGGACAAAAGTCTATGTTTATTGATAATAGCCTGATTTGTCTCTGACGGTTACAAAATATATAAATACTGAGAAAAATGTCTAAAAATCCTAATTTGCACTAATTACGCGATTAGGTGACAAAATACTGAAATTTACCAAAAATGGAAAAATTGAGTTAAATGCAGAATCATAAACTACTGACCTTAAGGGAAACTGTATGGCTTTGAAAAAGTTTCCCACAGACGGTGTCAAACTAATGTTGTAAAAAATCGTCAGTTGAACTCCTCATCAATACAGATGGACGAAGGTGTCGGCTTCGTCCAAAGACGAACCTTTTGGTGCTGTTCTTCTCTTGCTTTATAGCTTTTGGTGCTATTCTTCTTTCACTTTATAGCTGATGATACAGAAAATCGTCAATTGAACTCCTTGTCAATACAGATGGACGAAGGCGTTGGATTCGTCTAGAGACGAACTTGCAATAAGATATGAAATGGAGAAAAAGAAATACACCAGTGTGGTGTGTGCCAAAGGGCATCCAATGATTAAGTTAGAATGGAATTCAATTGGAGTATATCGCAAAAGAATTCAACTTGGGAATAGTTTTTGGGATAAGAATTATCTACCTTTCTCCCTTTGGCTTGTGTGGGTTTTATAGCCCTTGTATTCATTGTTTGAATGAGTATCTACATTTATGAGATATAGAGCTGTTAGTATTAATGGCTAGCTTTTATTGTCTGCCAACGGCTATTCATTCATTGGTACCCGTACGTTACTCCTTAGCTGTCTTGGGCATTGAATGTCTTTTATGGCTTCGTCCGTCATTGATGTCCATACATTGCTCCATGCATTAAATAGCATTTAATTCATCTGTCAAGAGATTGACGATCTTGATAAATTAACTCTCATCAGTAATGAATGCGGAGACGTTATAGACTTTAATGGTTTTTTGCCCGTTGGTTTGTTGATTATGCTTTTGCTTGTCTGGCGCATTAACCGTTACTCATGTCATTTGTGGGGAACTCATTTAATGTATGTTGTAGTCATTCATCACATGGACAATGCTAGCTTGATGGACGATGCTAAATTTCTCTTTTTTTGCTATATGATGGACGATGGTGATTTTTCTCATCTTCAGTGGCCATAAAAAATAAAACCAAATAAACGCTGCCTGAAAATTATCTTACTAAGCTTCACCAATGCTGACCCTCATGAACAGATTATGACCACTTATCTATATATATATATATATATATATATATATATAACCGAGGCCTTTGACTTTTTGTTGACCTTTACAAAGCTTGCCACATTATTATTATTATTTTTAAATAAAACTATATCTATATCTATAACACATCATTATTATTTTATTTAATTATTTTATGTTCCAATTCCAATTAGATCACGCCTACTTTTGGCAATTTTAGTCCATAACAAACTCTACTATTGGAATTTCAAATAGTAATAAAAAAAAAACCCTTAAACCCTTCCTTTGCATTTAAAATACACAATTCTCTATTTCTCTCTTTTTGTTTGTAGTTTCTGCCGCACAAGTATCACCTCTAAATCTTTGTAATTTTTTTTTGTCATTTGCATTTTTCTAATTCTCTGCTCTGGTCCCGCCACTGTATTTCTCCAAGGTCCATCTCTAATCTTATCCTTCTTTTTTTGTGCTTTTCATTAGTTTTAGTCTTTGTTTAGCTCCTATGAAATTTGTGGTACAAAGTATTTAGAATCATAGGTAATACTCAGCATCTAATTCAAATTTGAGAGGGTCTTCAACGTCAACTTTGATTATTTTTATTATCAAGTTGAGGATTTTATTGGTTTATCAAGTCATGAGTTAGTTGAGAAATCTGGTCCTCATATGCAATTGATAGTCGATTACTAAGAGAGAAAATCACTTATTATAAATAGAGGTTGAGGAGTTTAACAAGGTTTTGGGCATGTGGAAAGCAAGGCTTAATGAGTAGCAACATGACGAGAATTTGGTGGAGACTTTAGGGTATGTAGGGTTTAAATCTCAAATATCTAATTCGACGACAAGATACTCTCCCACCGTCCCTAGACTCCTTATACTCTTTATTTATACATATATATATATAAATATATATATATATAAACCTAACGCAAGTTAGACTTCTAGCCAAATACAATAACACTCTCCCACAATCCGTACTCTCTCCTATTTAAGAAAACTACTTCTACGCTTCCAACACCACTCTGCTGTACAGTCTCTTGCATAGATTTTGGTTCTTTGAGCACCTTCAAAACAAAAAGGTATGTAAAGTTTTCTTATCAGGTTTAATGTTAACATATATGAGAGATATTTTGGTCAATTAGAAAAAGTTTGATGAAACATAAAAGGAAAAAGACTTGAAGAACGCACAGTCTGGAAAAAAAAAAATAGCGACTGTGTTAGGCAGAGGCTTTTGGAGATTGTTGTTTTTATTTTTGGAATTCTTTACGTTCATGTGTATGTATGTATTGGGTTTAACTGAATTGGAATTAAGTTTGAAACTTTGGGTTTAATTGAATAATGAAAATGGCAGAAGAAGTATGAACCAATATTTGGAGTCTTCTGTATATGTGTTGTTGTAGTTTAAACTTGGTATTTGAATTGTTAAATTGTTAATTCACAGTTTCATTGTTCATCTATTAATCATGAATAATAATATTGCTATTTGCAACCATCATGATATGGTATCAATGATGTGATCATTCTGAATGCTTTCCTTTAGAGTTTCGATAGAGTCTATTTTATGATTAAAAAAATTTACAATTAAAAGACTTTTGAAATTAATTTTTTTTTCAAAAAATTATTGGATACTGATAATGCAAAAAATCGTCAGTATGAACTCCTCGTCGATATAGATGGACAAAGGCGTTGGCTTCGTCTAGAGACGAACCTTTTAGTGTTGTTCTTCTCTGACTATCAATATGGAAGGACAAAGCTGTTGGATTTGTCCAAAGACGAACCTACAATAAGATATGAGATGGAGAAAAAGAAGTACATCGGTGTGGCATTTTGCCAAACACCCTCCGATGATTAAGTTAGAGTGGGATTCAATTGAAGTATATTGCAAAAGAGTTCAACTTGAGAATAGTTTTTGGGGTGAGAGTTGTGTGTACCTTTGGATTCTGTTGTTCTTCTCTTTTATAGTCGTTTCCTGCCTTAATGGATAATGAATCCCAGCATTTATAAGCAACGGCTAGTGCGTTATCAATGGGAGCTCTGAAGTGCACAGCTCACTTGTTACTGTTGCTCTGTCTATTACATTTCGTCATCAATGTGTACAATAAATGTGTAATGCTCGTTTTGGTCGTCATTAATGGGAATGACGACCCTAGGTTATTATCTGACTCATCAGAGCCGTTGGTATTAATGGCTGGCTTTTATTGTCTGCCAACGGCCATTTGTCCGTTGGTGCCCGTATGTTACTCCTTAGCTATCTTAGGCGTCAAATGTCTTTTATGGCTTCATTCGTCATTGATTTCTGTGCGTTACGCCTTGCATTGAATAGCATTTAATTCGTCCATCGGTTACACTTTTTCTTGTCTGGCGCATTAACCGTTACTCATGTCATTTATGGGAAACTTATTTAATGTATGCTGTAGTCGTTCGTCACATGGACAATGCTAGCTTGATGGACAAAGCTGGCTTTCTCTTCGTTTGGACAAGGGTGCTTTTTCTCCTCATCAGATACGTTGGATCTTAAATGACTTCTATTAAACTCCATCCTTTATGGCATCATTAAAAAGAAAACTCATATAGATAAGTATTAGGATATTATTTGGAACTATCATAATGGATTAACGTATTACACATGGTACGGATCTAACTGTAACATCCTATGCAATAAAATAAAAATTGGACCTATGGTTATCTTCTCTTTGCAAAAATGGTTAAATTCTCATTAATTATGATAGTTCACTTTTAGGTAAAATAAAAACTCTATTAACTAAGTTTTAAGAAATTTAAAATTCTATTTCAAAAAATTTCCAGAACATCAGATTTTATTTTAATTATTTTAATTATCTATCATAATAATTTTATATTGTAAAAGAATAAAATTTATACATTACATACAATCATTACTCCAATTACCTTTTAAATGATGGAGGATATGAGAAAGTAATTTGTAGATCTACTATCAAGATAACATAGATTAGATTGGTGGTGGAAAGTAGATTTAATTGCAGTTGAGTATTGTGTGAAGTCATCACCATAGAATAGTCCATGCTGAGATGTGTTATGTGGAACCAATGATATAAAAGAAAAAGAATTTTTCTAAACCATTATATTGAATAAAAAATTATTTATTTTCATTCATTTTCCAGTTATACTTTTTTTTTAAGTCAAGTCATAGACCTTTAAACAAAATAATACTTTTAATTTTTATTTAATTATCTCATGCATTGCACGGGTTAGCGACTAGTTACATATATTCTAGGATAGTGCATGTGGGAAGTTTGGTTTTCTTGTCGCCCCACTCAATGTGTCCAATTGAACCTTATATGATCAATTGTACGAAGGAGTCACCTCCGGTACTTGATTTTTTGCATTTCGGAATTAAAAGTTGCAATTTGCAACTTGTGCAAAGGTATTAAGAAAAAGAATCCACTAGTACAAATTTTATGCTGCTAATACACCAATAAGCTCAAGCTCTTGCTTCTTACCGAATATGACCTGAAGGGTAAATTTGTCAATTTGAAATATTGAATGGCCAAGTCTAGGTATGGAATTTGACAAATAAAACTCTTATAAATTTGAATTTGACAAAAAAAGAAGAAGAAGTTAGCACGACATTCAAATAAAAATGATATTTGTTTGTGGGTTCCAGTTAGCTCAACTAGTAAAGTCTCTGATGGTTGTATAAGAGATATGGGGTTCAATCTCTGACTACACCAAAAACTAATTAGTGTCTTGGTCTAATGATAAAGAGCTATCATCAGGAGCAGACGCCATAAGTTGAAACTCTAAAAAAAAAAATGATATTTGTTTATTTGTTTTTGTTATTTTTCAATACAATAGAATATGTTTTATTTCTCCTTAACTAGTGCATTCATGCCCTTGTTAATATACTTCATTATTATCATAATTATTATTATTAAAAACAATGTCTTACCATAAATTGGTAATTAACTTGGGGTGAGAAGAAATTAATGAAATAAACGTAAGGAAACTTATTTCTATATTAATTGGGGGTGATTTAAACACATCTTAAATAAGTGATTAATAAAATGATTAATTTTTCAAAAATCCCAAGAAAGATTGAGATTGACAATTTTGATGAGGGTGTATTATTTGTGGGCTCCCAAGTCCCAACAAATTTCTCACACGTTTAGGGGGCGTTTGGTTCGTTGTAATATGCTCTTGATGTGACGTTAAAGTTTTTTGTTTATTTATTTTTTCTAACATTACCATAATATAAAATTACAAAATATAGCACATCACTTTAATCTTATCACCTTCCTAAAGAATGTAATGTTGTATTCTTGTATTGAGATTACATTATCAAAAGATTACAATAAAGGACATAATTCAAGTATTTGAGAAGTATCATTCATTTTATTTAGGGTAAAATACTATTTTGGTCCCTAAACTTTATCAAAATTTTGTTTTTCATCCCTATACTTTAAGAATTTCTTTTTTTGTCCCTAAACTATTGAAAAGTTCATCTTTCGTCCTTAAACTATTGAAAATGTTTTATACATGTCCTTAAACTTTACCAAAAGTTCTTTTTCCATCCCTAAACTGTTAAAAAAGTTCTTTTTTCATCCCTATTTTTGTCTCTAAACTATTGAAAAAACACTTTACAAAGTTTAGGAATGAAAAAAGAACTTTTTAAAGTTTAGGGACCAAAAACAAACTTTTTGTAAAGTTTAAGGACCAAAATAGTTTATTTTTTGTAAAGTTTATTTTTTTGGGAATAAGATTTTGGCTTTCAATACTTGACCAAAATAATCTAAAAATTTTGGATTAAAAAAAAATTGGTGGGAGAAACTATAACATTATCAAGTCTTCGAAGGGCATAATTTTGTTTCTTTGATTCCTTAAGTAACTAATATAATATATAGAGACATACTTTAACCCAAAAGGCCTAAGTCTAATGGGTATGAGCTCAATTATGTTATATTAATCACTCATTCTTCTCATCATTATTCATTGTGGGACTTCACTCATACGTGTACACCCAACATACTTTACAACTTTGATTTTGATTCATTCTCTTCTTCTTCTTTTCCTAGTAAGAAATTGTTTTAGGCTTTTGGCAAGTAGTTGTATGGAAACTTCACCCTAGTGAGGTAACAAGCCTATTGAAAACCCATTTATAATACTTTGAACGAAATGATTAAGAAAATTAGAGAAATGTCTTTTAAAGGATTATGTTGCTGAGCCATAATTCAAACAACACTTCCTCCTCTCACACTTCTCTCATAAGTGTGGGTGAAATTTGAGGTCATGGGATTAAAGCTCATCGGATGTATTATTGTGTTTGCAACTTAAAAGTAGGGAAGTGAAGTCCCACTTCCACGAAGATTCCATGGTATAAACCTTCGAACAGACCGGCTCTTTCATTTTTTAAGAAGTGGGAATGACAAAACAATGAATATTCTGACTTTTTTGACAACGCGCAATTTGACTAAGTCTTCAGTCTTCACTCGTAAACTCATTGTCTTTTACTCACACATCCATTCGCTCCAATCAACAGATTAAACACTAAAAAAAGAAAACATACCAATATACCATACAAACAAAAGAAGACGAAGATGTAGTGTCAAAGAATGGGAAATAAAGACAAGGAGTCAGTAGGCTTTTCATTTTTTAAGTTGAAATGAAACTTCTTGGAAGGTGTCTTGCTTACAAATACCATTGCATGCATATTTATTTACAAAAGTGCCTTTTTTTATTTATTTATTTTTTTCATATTACCAAACCGTGTGGACTGGCTGGGGAATACAACATGTGAGGACAAATGCATGATGTGTGCATTAATAAATTTTTGTTTATTAACCATCAATAAATTTAAATTTCAACTCAATAGTAATACGTAATAATAATTTTTTTATTATATATATTTATATAAATGTATATTGTAGTAATCCTGAAATGGTATACCGCTGTCGAAATATTCCATTACAGTGACCAAAACCAACATCAACAAGTAGCGAACAAACTTTTTGTCACACTGTCATGGTACCAATAGCTTTTTTTTTTTTTTTTTTTTTGAAAAAAAATCATTTGGATTTGAATGAGTCTGCATGATCACAAGTTTTGTCACACACGACAAAACTTATGTAATTAACAGTTTGGATGAGTCAGCACAATCACTAGTTTTGTCAAACACAAAACTATGAGTCAGCATAATTGTCTTAGGAAAAACAATTATGTAATCCAACCCAAAAATGACTTAGAGTATGATGAAGGATATTGGATTTGGATTGTCAAAAGTCTTAAAACTCAATTAGACCATGTTGTATATAAACTAACGGAGATAGACGAAGTGACCTGAAGTAAAATTGTTTACAAAAGTTAAGGGGCAAAAATGAACATTTTAAAGTTTAAAAAAATTGAACTTTTAGTAAAGTTTAGAGATGAAAACAATTTTGTAGTCTATTTTTTATTCTGGATATCTAAAAGAAACAAACCATTTAAGTAACTAATCTACTAAGCAAGCATCATAGATTCTAAGTTTTTCATCATCATGATAAGAAATCATAGCAATCCAAAATATTATACAAGAAATCATTTGTATCTTGAGTGCTATTTCACAAAGAGAGTATGGAAGAAGGTGTTAAAAAAATATGTTGGCTTAATTAGTAGAGATGTTTGAAGCTATGGTGATAAGCTT
This sequence comes from Notholithocarpus densiflorus, assembly GCA_030021035.2. NCBI lineage: Eukaryota > Viridiplantae > Streptophyta > Magnoliopsida > Fagales > Fagaceae > Notholithocarpus > Notholithocarpus densiflorus. The sequence continues at coordinate 139,411 of JARYZH020000044.1, forward strand.
AACTGGGCAATTAACAAACTACAGGTAGGGATTTTAAAACTACACTGTTGAGATTGTTTGGGTAGCTACCAACCCACCACATTTAGTTACATAAAAAAAATTATTAAAAAAAAAAAAAAAAAAAAAAAAAAAAAAAAAAAAAAAAAGCTTCTCGTCACAGACTAATCGCACCCACATTTAAATAATAATAAAAAAGCGCATTTCATAACTATACCTCTTTTTTTTTTTCTTTTTTTAAGACCTCTTTTTATCTATACTTTTAGATTGGAGGAAGTCTCCTTTTTGTGTTACCTTTGAACTAAAGTCTAAAGATAAAGGTAATTGAGGCACATCTGAAAAATAAAGGAAATTGAGGCATCACCTTAAGATGGCATTAAAGATTAAACCCATATTTTTATACTTTTCCTCACTCATCTTAACCACAATGTTCTAATTTAATTGGCCATCTAATTGGAAGTAGTTAAAGTGAATCCATTACACACTGAGCGGTTGTCTACTCAGTCATATTTTAGTTAAATTCTTCAGCCATTTCACACCCTAAGAACCCCAATATTTGACTGAGCCCAGTCTCTGCCATCTTAACAGAATTCTTTTCGTTTTGAATTTCTCCCTTAAGTTTAACATACTTTTATGCAAGAAACTCAAAATGCTGCAACTCATTTATCATTAGAACTTCTTTTGTCATTGAATATATGATTGCTTCCTACCTTATGTCTGATGCTTGATGTCCATTTGCAATGTGTCAGTTATAAATTAATTACTTTGATATCTGTTGGTGTGTATAAATATCATTAGTTATACTTTCTGTTTAATTTTTACTTTACTGATTGCATTAATATTAATTTTTACTTTCTGTTTCCAAGATGCTAGTAATTTGTAATAGTAAGGAATGTAATTGAACTTGACTTTGACTTATCAGGTCTATCCTGTGGTAAAATCTTTGCCTTTTCGTATGTCCAGGCATCTATTGAAATCACTTGTAGTAGCATTATTACTAAGCATTAGAATCCAAAGATGGATGCCTTTGCAAGATTATATATATGTAGTGAGAACTAATTACTTTTGAAACTTCCATAGTATTCTTATTAAAAGTTCCTGATTGTTATATAAATTAAGAAATACTGATTCTTTAAGTACTTCCTTGATAAGCTTGCTAAGCTCCATATTTAGAAGGAATTTTTCATTTCAGCATTTATGCTTTCAAAATCAAGGTACTGGTATAGTCAATAATCTGATTGTGGGCTTTAACTTGTCTCTCGATTCCTCTTCTTATCCTTGATTCCATTTTGTTTTTAGCCTAAATGAAAAATTATACTGGCTGCCGTATAGCCATCATGGTCAAGTTAAGAGTTAAGATACATTGTTGTTCATGATTGATATATTGTGGATTTTGTTAACAATTGCGTTAAGGTTCCAGTTAAGATGCATTTAATTCTTTATTACATATAACAGATACCTAGCAAATTCTTTTTTTTTTTTTTTTAATTAAATAGCCCTATTGGTAGATTCTAGGAAAAGTTCTTAAGTACCTATTGTTTATCAAAAGTCTATTTATTAGAAACTTCATTGCACCAAAGGATCATGGCTCCAATTATTAGAATTCTTTTACGAACACAACAAAATCTCACAACAAGTAAGGTGTCAAACCACGGTCTAAATAAAATAGGAAAATAAAGAAGAAGAGAGAGAGATTAAGTCGTGATCCACCACAACTCAAAACAAGGGTATTGTAAAAATGTTGTGAGATTTTGTTGTGTCCCTAGACTTTCAAACATTATTATTGTTAGGTTCTAAAGATTTAGATTTAAATATTTAGAATCATTTTTGTATTGTGTTGGCAAACAGAGAACAAAACATATCTAGTCTAGGTTTTTAGGAAATGCTTAAAAGTGGTTGTTTTAAGGTTCAAGTCCAGCTGATTGCTAAAAAAGGGAGTGTGATTCTGCCTTGCTCGACCAATCGAGAATTAGGCTCGACCGATTGAAAATCGCAGGTCCAGTTTTTTTTTTTTTTTTTTTTTTTGCAGAATTTTAAACAAGCCCAAGCCCGCGAAAACGTTTAGGGTTTCATCTAAACTTCTCCACTTATAAAAGGGAAATCCTAGCCATGTTTTGAAGACTTTTGGAAGACTTGTATATTACTCTTTGTGAGATCTAAGAGGTTTTGTACCTTCTAACTACACAAGAATCTACCGGAGCTAAAACTACAATCAAGTGTTGGTAGAACATAGTTGCTACATCAAGATCATTACTGAAGGTGATCTGAAACCTTTGAGTGGGATCTCAAAGTCACAAGCAAAGCGGCTTGTGTTGGTGTAAATCTAAGAAGAGAAGTAGTCCATGGATTCGAAGCTTGCACGTGGTCGTCTCAGTAAGTTACTACATAAGGTAGCAATAGATTTAAGGTTAAATCTGATTATAAAAACTTCAATTCTCTTATAGTGGATTTACTTTACTTTGAGGATAGCTAGGTCAAATCCTCCTCAGGTTTTTACCTTAAATCGTTTAGTTTCATTGGTTTTCCTGGATCATCATATTGTGGTGTTATTTATTTTCCACTGCTTTGCATGATATGATTTATTTGTGTTTAACCTAGATCTAAATAATTAATCTAAGTAATCACTTGATTAATATATTAGGTTAAACAATCTGGTTTAAGGGGTCTAAACGAACAAACAAGTGGTATCAGAGCAGGTTAGCTCTTGTTTTTAGGTTTCTTAACCTAAAGTTGATCATTGACCCCTGTTGTCATAGAACACAGTCACTCTTTTGTGATCCACCCACACTTCTATGAAAATAACCATGCTTACTGGAAGGTTTGAATGAAGAAGCTTTTAGGTGATTATGGTCTATTGCAGGAAACTATGGTTGTCTAATGTGATAATTCTAATACCATTGATATCTCTAAGAATCCGGTACAACATTCTAAGACTAAACACATAGAGATTAGATATCACTTCATCAGGGATCTTGTTAAAAGAAAAGTTGTTGCTCTTAAGTACATTCCTACTGAGCATTAGATTGTAATATTATTATTGAAAAACGTATTCTGGAGAGCATAGGAGTGTCTGTCATATTATATAGGCTTTTCTGAATAGATTTTGAATTGATTTTGGTTATTACTTTCTCTGAAGAGTTTGATCACTCCTAGTGTCACATACTTCAAAGAAACTCTAGACAAATAGATATAAATATATATATATATAAAATATGTTTTGTCTCTTTTCATTTTATCTTTCAAGCTATAAGAATTTATATTTAACGAAATAGAGAATTACAACATATCACCACAATATAGAGCATGCAACAACAAACCCAAAAAAAAAAAGAAAAAAAAAAGAAGAAGAAGGAATTCCAAAGTAATGAGAATTACAACGTATCACCACAATAAAGGAATGGTAGGATCTTTTATGGAGTCGAACGGTCTAAAGCAAATGGGATATCATCTAAATTGTATTTATTTATTTACACATGCTTGGTTAAAAAAAATTGGTATTTTGGGCTAACTCTAACTGGTTTGGTTTTGTCTCTAATACCTCGAGGTGGTCTCCGCATTCAGTGTAAGCAATGGTGATGCTGTAACTAATCCCTAATTGATAAAATGAATAGAACCAAATCCAATGAAATCTCAAACCCAAGTCACACAACCTTTGAACCCAACCAAACCCAATCTGCACTCACTATTCCACCAAATCAAGTGCAACCAAGATCATGGTTGTTGCCGTTGAGGCTCTCTTGCTCACCATTCCCAGCAATCCCACTTGTGTTCAATTGTAAGGCTATTTTCCATCCATGTCTTCTTGTCTGAAAACTGAAACAAGGTAATGATCATAAACCAATGTCATTTCACAAAGGCCAAGATATTATAGCCAGATTCTAAAAGGAGAAGAAAAGCAATCAAGATATAGATTTAAGAAATTCACAACACTCAAGCCAATACACTTTAACACAAATTACACTTTTTCCTCCCACAAAATGAGTTGAGGACCCACAAAGTGCATGTACAGCTTACTAGTAAAAAAAATTACATCATTTAAATATAATTAAGGAAACGTTTGAATGTCACATGGCGGATTTATAATCACTATATAGTGTTTTACAATGCACACACAACTCCAAAAGCAAGAACCAAATCACTTATAAATGGAAAGGGGAGAAGCTCAACAATTAGAAACATAAATCTTATTGTTTTAAAAAGATTGAAGAGAGAAGCACACAAGACACTCCAAGTGCATTGAAATTCCAGTTTGGTGATATCCGAAAACTATACCAACCCACACTTCAGTTTACATATATTTGAAAAATCAATCAATTGATCTATATTCTCTACAGACATGTACGTGAAAATCCCAAAACTGACTGACCTCATACTACAAGCGATCCAAACATCTATTGCTCCAAATACCAATTAAATCACTAGGTACCACCACTCATCACTTTAGTTGCTACAAGATAAATTCCCCATAATGCAGCTTCAAATTAAAGACTTTCAGCATTACCATCTGGAGCTCAACCGTTATCTTTTCATGTTTATGAACACCTCATATAATACTCATCTTTATACAGACCTCATATAATACATAGAACCGTATGAAGCATCCAACAATAATTTTATTTACCAAATTATCTATAGGTTTTACACCATCATAAGACATATCATGAAGAGAGAGAGAGATCCACACCTCCAATATATGATCATGTGCTATACTTCTAAGAAAACTGCTGAAAAGTACATCAGGTGGTTTAAATGCAGTGTCCACTTCCAATGTGTTTGCTGCATCCCTACAAATAGAAGAAAGGAAAGCACTATAACTTGGGGACTTTAGAAGCTAGCATTAACTGTTATTCAATCATGCACTACTTTGTTTCTATGTATTAAAATAGCCCAAAGATCATCATTTTGATTAACAATCAACTCTATCTTAATATGTGATCAAAAAATTTTATTTAATTTTTAGAACATTAAAGGTCCGTTTGGATACAACTTATTTTGCTGAAAACTGAAAACACTGTAGCAAAATAATTTTTAAATGTGTGAAAAATTACTGTTCACTCTGGTTTTTACTATTCATAAGCCTAAAATCACTGTTCATGGACAATGAACAGTGACACAGGCGCTGATCTTAAAAAAAAAAAAAAAAAAAAAAGAGAAAACGCACAATTGTTGAAAACGTAGACGCAGGACGTGGATCCAAACTCCACCTAAGAGCAAGGTGCACTTTCAAAGATGCTATTCCAAAAGTAGTTAAATGAATTACCTACCTTTTTAACTGTAGAGAGTACCTCTTGATGACCTTGACATAGGATCTAGTCCTTTAATGATTGCTCCACATTCCTAGACAAAAAGACCCAAATAAAGATTTGAAACAATTAATTTGTATAAAAACTATTTAAATCTCTAAATCATAAGTGATAGCAAATAAAAAAAAATTTAGTACATGCCATAGCATAGGAGTCTACTCTTTACCTCCCATCTTGGCTCTTGAAGTTGAATCTAGTCATAAAAAAAGATAATGTATTTTTTAAGCAATTGAATGAATGGGGAAATTGGTTTAAAGATACTTTCAAAGAAAAAAAGATAGTTCAATACCACTGAACTATTATGAAAAGGTTGCAATTTAACTCCTCGACCGTATACCATCCTCCCATCCAAGAATATTCACCAAAACATCAATCACTAAAGTAGGAGTTCTACAAAATAATATTTCCATGGTCTTACCTCAGAGATTTTGAATTCCTGTAAACACTTCAAACCTAAGAAGTAAAAGGAAACAACAAAGATAAACCTTCAGACTAATAAGACCTTTCAACATTTTACCACACTAACCATTACATGATTCAGCTTGGCTGGATAGATGTAAAGCATTTTCATCTCTAATGGCCTGTTTGGAAGTTAAAAAAATGAGGGGGAGTAGAGTAGAGGGAGGGAGAGTAATTCAATTACCTTGTTTGGAAGTTTTTTTAAGGAATGAGGGGGAGGAGTTTGGAGGGGTTTCAACTACCTCTAACCCCTCATTTTTAATTCTCCCAAATTGGAGAGATTTGGAGGGAGAGTAGAGTAGATAAATTATTGACTAGATAAATTTCCCAATTTACCATTTCTAAATTAATAATAGACCAATGTTGCAAGTCTATTTTCAAATAGGGGTTAATTTGTCTATTTTAATCATTTCCTCTCCTCTCCATCCTAATTTTTAAAACATCCAAACAAGGGGAATGGCTAATTACTCTCTTCCCTCTTACTAATTTTAAAAACATCCAAATAAGGTGGAGGAGAACCATTCCCCTCTACTCTCCTCTTCACTACTCTCCTCCCCTCTACTCCCATCTACTCTCATCCCTCTCTAAACTTCCAAACAGGCCATAAGAGTTAAACTTGAAAAACCTAAATCTGTTTTACAGTAAATTTAATATCTTAACAATAAGCAGAAAGAAAATATATATAAATTGACCCCTGATTAGGGGAAAAAAAGAGGATAGGATTGCATAGCGCATAGAAACTACTCAAACATTGCATATTCTTACATTTTCCATCCAAATCTAGAAGTTCTCAATAGTTAAACCACATTAAAGAAAAAAGAAGAAGCGGGAAATGGAAAAACACAGTAACCATATGAGCAATGCAATCAACACAAAAAAAGAAAAAAGAAAAAAGAAAAAAGGTTACTTTAGTTATAACAATAACGTTTGGCAGCAACAGAATTCAGGTTTGAATTCACACTTTCTTTGTAGTTTGTTCTTTGTTTGGCAATGTAGAAAATAAGTATGCGAAAATGGTCAAGGTCATAAAATCATGGATTATTATTATTATTATGAACAAATGAATTTATTAAAGAAACAAACTATACAAACAGCAAACACCAGTATCTAAAAGCTGTAACACCTAACCAAAAAAACAGAGCAAGCAAGAAACTAAATAAAAGCTGCTACTAAACTTACAAAGATTAAAACTAAAACCCTCAATTATGGCAAACTCAACCATGGCTAGCCTTTTCAGAGATGACATTATTGTACAATACATAAGCATTTCTTTCAAGCCAAACATAATAAACCACTGCAGACCTAGCAATTTATCTTACCTTGTTTTGCTCATTCACACCACTTGGATTGGCCATCTCAGTTGAAGCTAAGAACCCAACAAACTTATTAGTATGGAGTTGAATTGTTGACCAATGATTCATTAGAGAGTTTGCATTACGAGTAAATGCAAATGTCTTCTCTTTATTGAAGTGCTCCAAAACTCTATTCCAATATGTTTTGTGTTTTTGTTCATTCCCTTGCACTGCATCTAATGAAATATTGAGCCATGCCGACACAATGAGACAATCTTCTTCTACAATGAAATTACCACCCCGTTGTGTCTTCTTAGTAATGGATTCCATTTGAACTTCAGGTGGAGACTGTTGGGTATGCACTTCATCTTGTGGAGAGTCCATCATAAATTCATTATTCATGTTAGACCCCTCTTCATACAAATAAAGTGACTAAATTTCAAAATGGCCACCAACCTACTGCTACTCTTCTTTTTCTGTGTTTGGAACAGACCGTGAACGAAGTATATAATACTAAGCACAGACACAAGCAGAGTTATACCAAATTATTGATTCCCTACCTTAAAAACAAAAATGGACGTATAAAAGGTAAAACCGCAAACGCTGCAAATATGAGCAAACAATGAAGAAGAAAATTGGATTGCTCTTCTCTATTGCTATGAATAACTAAATAAGCTATAATAAAAAAGAGATATAAAAGATTGAAATATGTTATTAACAGAAAAAGATTGAATCCAAAAACTAGAGAGTGAAAATCCACATTATATTAACCCCCAAAAAATCATAAAGTTTTCTTAAAATCTTACATTTCTCTCATCCTCTGCAATTAAAATCATTGTCTATTCTTTCTTCCTAGCCAGTTTCCCTAATAAGAGAACTTAGAATATCTCAAGTGGAATAGTTTTATATAATCATGGAAAATAGGGGTCATTTGCTAATTAAATTTCTATTGAATCTATTAAAAAAAAATATATATGACTTAAAGAGAACAATATAACTTCAAGTTTGAATTATGGTAGATTGGGGAGAGAAAAATGAAATCAAATGCTTACACATCACCATGTTTGATAAAAGGAACGAGATGGGAAAGAGAAGAGGAAAAAGATGAGTTTATTTTTTTCAACACTTTACATGACCATTTATAACTTATTCATGTGTATTATTTAAATTACACAAATCACATAATTGGGTATTATTTACACATGAATAGTATCTTCAATTGTCACATTATAAGTTAAAACAAAATAACTTAAAACAAGCTTGTAGCCAAGTTTTTTTCATTATTTTTGCACATTGAAACCAATCAAAATCTTGATGGTTGTTTACTTGTTTAAACCACCACCCACAATGTGGGATGTCCTCCAATCCCCATTTATGGCGTTCATATCACATGCGTACATGTGCACATGTGCAGGAAAGACAAGGAGAGGACTTGGATTTGAGTTTGACAATGATAAATAAGCTTCGTGAAAAACTCACAAACAAGATTGTCAAAATTACAATCTAAATCGTACGATCTTACGATCTCATTGTTCAAAATGATCGGAATCATTTGTAGTTTAAGATGGTAGGTAGGATCATGTTGGATTGTACGCTCCAACGATCTTACACAATCCCACTTCAAAACCCAAATTTTCTTTGGAACATAAAAAGTCTAGTTAGCTCTCACCAAAAACGATGATCCAATAGACCCTTAGGGTCTGTTTGGATACCGCTTATTTTGCTGAAAATTAAAAACACCGTAATAAAATAATTTTTAAATGTGCGAATAGTACTGTGGGACCCAGTTTTAAAGTTTTATATTTCTGAATAAAGTACTTGTGGGTCCCGTGAATAGTGCACAGGACCCACTGGAAAAGCATAATCCCACGTGGAACACTCTTCTCAAAAAAAAACGCCAAAACACAGACACCGGCCTTTATCAGCTGTATCCAAACGGGTACTTATAAGATTAAAAGTATCAAAACTACCCCTTTGTGAAATGAAAATATAAAAAATACCTTAATTCAAAATAAAAAACCATAATGAAAATATCAATATTTGTAATTCCGCTCTTTCCCTCCTCTCCTAATCCCCAAATCAAAGCCTATGTCATTGAAGTTCATAGACTCATAGTCATCATGGCTAAGGAGGTTACCTTCACAGCTCGTCGTTCAATAAATTGTAAGCAAATATCAAATTCTAGATTCTGATTTACTTGCTTTTCTTAGTTTTTTTTTTTTCAATTGACGTAAATTTGAAGCTTGGTGAATCGTACTAGTGAACAACGTATTTTTGAGTAAATGTTGTTTATTAGGAGAAATGAAGAACATTTACGCTTGGTTTTTGCTTAAACTTAGGGCTATATGATTGGGAATTATTTTTCTTGTGTTTTTGCTTTGGCTTAATGTTTTGGTTTTATGAATTTATCATTGTTAGGTTCTAAGCTCTTAGGAACTAATGTATTATAACTCTAATTTGTATTGTTGGCAAACCATGATCAAAACAGGTTTTTAGTCTTGTTTTAGACTTGCTCAAAGTATGTGTTTTATGTAAAGTTGGAATCGAGCTGCTGCAGAATTCATTGTGCAATTCGGTCTGGCTCGATCGATCGAGAATCAGACTCAACCGATCGAAAGTCGGGTAGAATGTTTTTTCTGCAAAATTCCAACTCAGCCCTAAGCCCATATGACGTGTAGGGTTTTATGTTTTGCCCTAGGTATAAAAGGGAAAACCCTAGCCACGTTTTATGTTGCTCCTTATGCTGTATGTGTGAATCTCTTGTGAGATCTGAGAGGTGGTTGCCTTCACACATGCTTAGGATTATCAAGAAGGAGATTTCATTGAGAGCTTGATGATCATTAAGTTGATGCACTAAAGAACTTAAAGATACGCAAGCGAGAGTGCTTGTACTTGCTGGAGAATCCAAGAAAGAAGGAGTCCGTGGTCTCGGAGCTTGCACGTGGTCGTGTCAATAAGTTTTCTACATGAGGTAGCAATAAGATGTTATTGGTCTAAGTCGCTATTGTAAAATTTCGATTCTTTCATAGTGGATTCAGGTTTACCTTGAGGATAGCTGGGTTAAATCCTCCCCAAGTTTTTACCAGTTTGGTTTCCTGGGTCATCATATCTTTGTGTTCTTTATATTCCGCACTTTACAGTTTCAGGTTTTTATTTGGCAAAACTACACTATTAGTCCCTAAAGTTTGCCTGTTGAGCGCTTTTAGTCTCTGAAGTTTCAATGGAGCGCTATTAGTCCCTAAAGTTTTAAACTTAAACACAATTGCTCACTTCACTAACTTCTGTTAGTTTCTTTGCTTACTTGTCTAACAGAAGAATGAGTAGACATATTTTTAATGATGTGGCAACCCTGTCATATCAACTGCAATGTCTAAAAGTAAAATCGTTGCAATGTAACTTAAGTGGCCGAATCAAAATTTGACCCTTCATTTAAAAATACAACCCAGAACCAAGTCACCAAAATTCTAACGGAACCTTAAAATCTCTTTTCCTCTCTGGTACTCCTTTCTCTCTCTGTAAATTTTAGCCAAACATGAAACATCAGATAGATACGGCGAGACAAGGAGGACTCAAGACAGCAGCCACTTTTTAGTGTATAAGTCTCCAAAGACCTTCAGATCTTCAAAGAGAGGCAGCACACCTGAAGTCTTATAAGATCCTAAACTAAAACATTCACGAAGCCCAATTTTTAGTGTATAAATCTCAGGAAAGCAACGCTCAAAGAATTTACCTAGATTGTCATAGTTTTCTTGTTCAACCCAAGCTGACTTTTTGCGCAGATATTAGGCCAATGATCAAGTCAAATACCAAGACAAATTATATAATATTAAAAAAAGAGAAATAGATGGAGAAAATGAAAGGGTCCTATTGGGTTACTGAGAAGTTTAATTTTAAATGTTCACAGCAAGAGATCTACTCCAGGTATTGCATATATGTAGGACTATGTAGGCTGTGCACTGATGTACGGAACTCTCGCTTGCGGATCTCCTTGTCTTGTTGTCTCTAGAGATTTTTGACATGGATTTCATTGAAGTTACACAGAGAGAGAATGAGAGGTAACAGAGAGAGAGGGGGGTATACGGAGAGGAGAGAGTTTTGGGATTTTTTTAAATAAAAAATGTTGCCATGTCATTAAAAGTATGCTACTCATTTTTCCATTAGACGCATAAGCACAAAACTAACAGTAGTTAGTGGAGAGACCAATTGTGTTTAGTTTTGAAACTTTAGGGACTAATAGAGCTCAATTGAAACTTTAGAGACTAAATGCGCTCAGCAGATAAACTTCAGAGACTAATAATATAGTTTTGCCTTTTTATTTTGTCTTTGCTTTACTTTCCTTACAATATTTTTCTTAGGTTAGGGCTTTCCTTACGTTCTTTCTTTTTAACTCCTTTTTTTCACTCCTACGTTAATTTTAAAATTGCAAAATCTCTCTCCGATAACAGAAATTTAGGTTCACAGCCAACCTATTGACAATAATTATACACAAGTTTAGATTTCTTTATTTTCGTGTGTTGTCCTTTTATTACATGTTTTTAGAGGTTCCTGCTATGCTTAATTTTAGAATTCTTAGTGAATTTTTCAGGATCCTAATTAAAACTTAGTTACAGTAATTTAGGTGTTGTACTATGTTAAGTTTCAGAATTAAGTTCAAACTCGTGATTACATTGTCCAATAAAACACAAACAATGTTATCTTTTCCATGAATAATTAAACTTTAATGCAACCAGGTGTTTGAATTTTTAATGTACTAAGTTTTACCTGCGTTTAAATTTTGTTTTAATCTATGTATGTTTAATTGTGAAGGTGCAAATTCTGGAAAGACTTCGCCCCCGCATGCACACTTTTGAGTGTTGGACAGGTTATTCTTTGGCCCCCCCTTTTTTTTCCCTTATGTAAAGTTTACTTCTCGGTAAGATTTTGGTACTCGGTTTAACATACATTAAAGCCTATGTTATCTGAGCTTTGAGTAGTTATTTTTATATTCAACTATTACTAGGTACCGCATGTACAATTATAGTCAAGTTCGAGCAAATGCATGAGATTTCCCTTTAACCATTTGAAGTGAAAAGTATAGATCTACATAATTTACTGCCAAATGGAATCATTTTGATAAATTCTTTATAATCTCAATCAAAGATTCGTAAGCCTAATTATATGAGTTGGCTAATCGTCATTGCATTAGTTGAGAAGTGCTCTGGTACTCAGAATGTTTCTTAAAGCATAATTTTGTCGCAGGCATTCTCTGGTACTCAGAATGTTTCTAGTCTTCAAAAAGATGAAGCATGGAGAGTTAACGTTCGCATACAGGGATGTGACCTTGAACATGGGTATCTATGTGGCACCATGGAAGCTCTCAATGTTCCTATGGCAGACACACCAGTAAGCACTTATTCAATTTGGTTTTTTCGTTTAACAACCACCAGAAACATTAATAATTCTTTTGTGCGTGTGTGTTCTCTGTTATATGGAGGATAGTGCTAAAAACGTGACTTATGAATGTAAAAACACAATGGCCAATGAGCTCTAGCCTCTAGGCCTTTAACTCAAATGGTACCTTCTCCCCTTTTAAGAGCAGAATGGGAGTGAGGTCGTGGGTTCAAGACCCACCTGGTGCATGTGTAATTTACTAATAAAAAGAAAAATGTGAATGCACCATGAAAGAATTAAGCAGATACAGAGTTTTTGTGAACTTCTGTCTACAATACTTATCTCCTAAGTAGGTTAACAATAGTTTTTTAAAAGGCAGCTGATCAAGAGGTTTCTTCCCCCACTGGCCTTTCAATATTCTGATTGTTGTGTGATTCTCCTTAATTGCCATGTAACTGTATTACGTTGCCATGTTTACCTAATTGATTGTTATCATGCATTCTCCATCTTCTTTGGTTGCAGCAGCCGTGAATTTCAGTTGCTCAAATTCAAATTTTACTCTTTGTTTTATACTTTTTTTATCAGCATGATGTACACATGAATGCTCTGTAACAGAATATGTGATGCAATTGTACTTTTGGCCATAAATTGATTGGTTATATTTTCTCAACCTAATGAAACTGGGCTGAATAGCATGCCTGAATCTTGATATACAACTGGCACTTCATTCAGACAACTGCTAAGGTGTCATGACCCCCTTGTTTACTCTAGTTGAAATATGGCAATTTGCCTTCTTTGCTTGTGGAGAATTTTTTGTTTCATTTACGATTATGTCAGGTAGTGACCTTCTGGGAAGGGGAGATTGTTGATACGATAAATTATACTTTCTTCACTGGCAAATGGGAAGCGACGTATGTTCCTCTCCTCTTCCATCTATTTTATCATAGAAGACTTTTTAAACAACAGTGATCTTGGACAAAACAATCCAATGCTGACTGGATGATCTCTTGACAGGCCCGAGGATGATAAAAAGCACTGGGACAAGTTTCCATCCTTTTCTCCCTTTAAGGTAAAGATTTGGAACTTTTTTGTTCACCATGTGCAGTATATGCTCTGCTCTACTTATCAAAAAAAAGTGCAGTTTATGCTCTGCTCTGTTAACTAGTTCTGTTCGTTTCAGAGTCAAGTGGAATTTGATGGTGGCAAAAATTTGGACCTGAGTAACTATCCATACATATTTATGGTAACGTAGTCTCAATTATTTCATCATTTGGTGAAAGAGCTTGCCATGTGAAGTACTAATGTGCCTATTTTGTTTTGTTGGTGCAGAGATGGAAAGAGCAATATTTTGTGAATGTTGGGACAGACTGTGGGTTAACTATAGCTGGTTTTTACTATGTTTGTTTCTCTTGTAGTGATGGCTCCATCAGTGGTTTCTATTATGATCCTAATAGCAGGTATCTCCTCCACACTTTTGGTTAAACTGTTCTGGTTTCTCTTTCTTCAAATTATAGAATGCAGTAATTTCCCTTTATCAACAGAGATGTGCATATGCTCATAAAGTATTTTCATTTCTGTTAGATGACTCATTGATGATAATTACTTGAAACTGCCTGCAGCCCATTTCAGAAGCTTGAGCTGAAATCAACTAATGAGGGAAGATCAGGTTTCAGTTTTTCATCATATGAGTTGCAATAAAATGGAAGAAATGCATCTGATTTCAAGGTAGAACTTGATTGAACTTTGCTTGGTCAGGTGAATTCTTTGATTTACATCTTGGACAAACTTAGATATTACGCAAGAGCACAATGTATCCAATTATTGTACAAGTGTTATAGATGTAGATCTGTTTGTACTGCTTAGAGTACTTCTTGAGTTATTATATGTGAATTTAAGTTTAAAATGCACGTCAAGGCAAAAGGGTTTTCTTTTTTCTTTTTTTCTTTTTGATATTTCATTGCACAACGATAACAGAATATATTTTACACAGTTATTTCAAGTTATACAAGTAAACAAACCTTCAAAAGGTAATAAAATTATAAAAACCAACAAATAACAACCAAGTGACCAACCAATTAGAGCAGTTAACTTTAGTATGATAAGAAAAATACCTAATAATTACAAAGCCTTCTGTTAAGCTTGGAACATCAGCATCTTTAACATCCCATAGAAGGCGTCTCAAGATCTAACATAAGCATCTTTAACATCCCATACAGATCAAGTCAAAGTATTTCTATCCATTTTAATTTTAATGGATCATTTCATTTCAGAGATCTATAGCTTGCAAACAACTCTCCCAGTGTATCTAATTCTTGTGATCTTGCTTTTATGTATATGAGAGGTGGAAAGGAGTGGAATAGAAAGAATCTTTTATAAATTTTCCTTACATTCTTGTGTTTGGGAGTTTAATCATGGAAAGGTCATTCCCTTACTTAAAAGTTTAAGCATGAGGGAATAGTCATTCTTTCATTTTCCATAAAAAAAGTTATTATATTTTCATTTTCCTCAAAGTTGGGAAGAATTGGAGGAGGAATTGAAGGGAATGGAACGAAGTTTAATGAAGTTTTGACTAAAATGCCTATATATAAATATATATATATATATTTTACAAATTTCTTGTAATGTTTGCATGACAAAGTTTGGCTACAAACTTGATTGTGTAGCCAATGATTACAACTCCCACTAAAAAAATTAATATGGTTACATATTTTGAAAATTTAACTGTTGAATTGCATGTTATTTATGTTCTTATCATGCATATCAAATCTCATGCTAATTAAATGTTATTTACTATTCAACTTATTTCTTTATGCATAATTTTAGACTACAAAAACGTGAAATTTAAATATTTAATTAATGACATAGCTATTAATCTTTAATCTTTCGAAAATTTTGCAAGTATGGAGAATATAAGAAGAAAATGTAATCCAATGGTGGATTTTTCAAAATTCACATGTAATAAAAAAATATTGAGTGAAGTTGTAGCCATTGGCTACAATCAAGTTTGTAGCTAAATTTTGTCTTCATTTGCTTCACCTTACCTAATAATATCTCATTATTTTTTCTACACAATTTTTGTAGTTGAATCCTAGATCTTGTCTTGCACCAATGATCTATATTTTTAAGCCATTATCATGATAGTGGACCCTAATTGGTCAGATAAAAACCGGTGGTTCAACCAGTAAAAATCAAAAATCAAACATTTTTTTTCGGTTCTTTAACTGTTCCAGTTTTCAAAGTCATGAATTCATTTCATAACTCTCTTTTAAAACATCTAAAGAAGATGGCTTAGTATTATTTAATTCCATTTCTTTTTTTTTTCATTATACTTATCTACTTTCATTCTATTGTTTCAGTTTGCGTTTGGGTGGAGATTAAAAATAAAATTATTTCACTATTCAGTTTATTTTTGCTATTATTCATAGGCTCCACTGCACTTTTTGGCACTATTCAGGGGCCTTACTGTACTATTTCAATTAACTTTTACTTTTATTTACAGTACTTTCAGCAATAATTTTTCAGTTTCAACAAAATAAACGATATCCAAACACACTCACAATGACTTTATTATTTAATCATTTCATTCTTCTATTCATAAGGATGTTGGAGGATAAAAATTATTTGTTCGTCAGTGGACTACTTGCAGCTCGAATGACACCTTTCCTTGCTCCTTTCCCATGTCACAGGCTCAAACTTCAAATTAACTCTCTTCCCAAAATAATAATAATAATAATATCCTCCATCCTACTTCTAATGTTCTACCATAAGCTCCACAAATCACAGCTTACCACACCTTTTTTTCTCTTATAAATTAAAAAAAGCTTATGATGAAGAAAAAAAATACATAGCATATACTATACCATAGTTTGTGAAGTTTGTGAAGTATAAAATAGAACACTAAAAATGAGACAAAATTTATTTTTTGTATAATACTAAATTTATTACGAAGTTTATCACAAAAATGTTTATAAATTGACGTGATAATAAATATGATTTGTGTTGTTTTACCTCATAATAAATAAATTTGATTCTCAAAAAAAAAAAACTCCTAATAAATAATATTATAAATAAATTTTTTATAATTTATAACACATTAATTTATAAAACTTATTAAGACTCATGCGAGTTGCTTATAAGTTTCTAAGCTGGCCTCGCTTGCTGCATCCATTGATGGTATGAAAAATTGTGGTGGTAGCATTGGCGTGGCAATCGATAGCAAAGCTATACAGCCCCCACTCATGACAATGGAAACATAGGGTCTGTTTGAATACTGCTTATTTTGTTAAAAACTAAAAACTTATTGTTGAAAACACTGTAGTAAAATAATTTTTAAAACGGAAAACACTGTAGCAAACTTATTGCTACGTTTTTCACAAATTGACTAGTTCGTGAACAGTGCTGTGGGACCCAAAAAAAAATGCAAAACGCAAAAATGCTGTTGGCAAACGCACGGATAGTATGAGCTATGGTTTTTTAGTGGAGTTTGCTTTATGTTTTGGAATTTAAATTCCTTTCTCTCTCCTTGTGAATGGGTTTGCTTCTCAAATAATATTATATGGTTAGCCAATTAATCTAGCCCACACGGCCTCATGATCATGACTTGAAGACGAAGACAACGTGGGTCCACACTGAACTGGAAAAGCGACATGTCAAATAAAAGTGGGACCATACATGAACTGAACTAACTACATGGGGTGATAGTTGGTCCTTCCCCATATTGAAGGGAGAGGAGCCATGTACAGTACATGTACATTTATGCAACCAACACAGCTATCCTCGTGCTCTCACTCACGCAATAGTTTACGACCCTCAAATTAAAATAAATAAATAAACCATAATAGCCAGCCATAGCCATAGCATTTACCCCATTTCATGTGGGACGTGTCCCTCATTTTATTTCCCGCTCTGCTTCTAACTACCCAAGTACCAACCCAACCCCACGTCCATGTATGGGCCATATATAACTTTCTTTCATTCCCTCAAATTTCTCGCATATGCTTTCCGTTTTGGTCATGTACGAAAAGCTAACCCTTATTGTTCTATGATTATCACGTCAATGTCATTTTCAATTTCATTGACAATGGTACACGTACATACATTCCCCCATTGAAGTTTGAACTGTAGATTACAAGTTTTTTTAAGAGTTCTTTCAAAAATCGGTATGGAAAGCTTGCTTTGTGATGAGTCGTGGCTATCTAGCCCAGCAACACCTATTCATCAACATGCAACTAAGCACCACAGTTCAGAGAGCTACTATGGTTCGTTTTATACTACTAAGGAAGATTGTGAGCAGGCCCTTGCTATATACCTAGAGAAGGAGATGAGTTACATGCCTGAAGCTAGTTATAGTGAGCATCTCCGGTCGAAAAATTTGATCTTTGCTAGATTTAGAGCTATTCAATGGCTTTTCAGGGTCAGTTCCCAGAGTACTGCTTCATGTTTTAATTTCTCTCCATTGGAAAAGTATCATCTCTATTGGACCCATTTTATAGTTCATATTAGATATTACAAATCTAAATATGTATCTAATATTGCATCATATAAAACTTTAATGACATGACAGTTTGTACAATATTATAAGATCAAGAAAATAAAATCTTAATCATGAAATGAATTTTTTTTTTTCATTTCAAATGGAAATGATTTGTTCTTGGTCTTAATGGATATGGCAGATTATGTATAGCTTCAAATCTTGATCTGCATTGAAAGAAAAAGAGTAGTATTGCTAAGTTATAAAAGGTTTAATTATTTATTTACCAGTCTCACAATCTCCCTTGGGTTGTTTGTTTCCAGTCCAGAAGTCGCTTGAATCTCTCTTTTGAAACTGCTTTTCATGCTGCAAGTTATCTTGATCGATTCATATCTATGCATCAATGCAATGTAAGGAATACTCCTGGAAATATATAGATTTCTTCTTCGATAAAACAATATTTGGATTGAGTACTAAAATGTAACTTATTTTTAAGGGATGGGAACATTGGATGGTTGAATTGTTGTCTGTTGCGTGCTTATCTATTGCCTCCAAGTTCAGTGAAACCTGCACTCCTAGCTTGCATGAAATTCAGGTAACTCTTCTCGTTATTGTGGTTGTTGGTGTTGTTGTTATTAAGATATATAATTGATTGGCTTTTAATGTTGTGACTGAAGATGGAGAATTTGGATCATTCATTTCATCCAAGCACTATCCAACAGATGGAATTGAAGCTGTTAGAGGCACTAGGATGGCGCCTTGGCTCTACAACGGCTTATTCTTATGTTGAACTGTTGATGTGGAGTACTGACTCTTTGAAACCTCACCTCCATGAGGAGTTTATTACCCGAGTAACCGAGTTACTTCTTGGGGCTATTTCAGGTATATGCATTATCTTCATATATTGTGTACTCAATAGGAGGCAAATGAGGGCTAATGCCATGGTTTAACTCTTCAAATTGCCAATTGTGCAGTTTTTACTTTTTATAGCTTACATATAGTTATATAAGAAGAGGGCTTGTAAATTTTAGGGCCGACTCTTCCACTAGTACACTTCAAAACAATTGTCTTAAGGTCCCAAAGTGGAAGAAGCCCTCATAATTTTAATCTTAGAACAATCTAAAGAAATATCTCATAATATACTTGAATATGTATATATTTTTTAAAAGACGGCCTATGTCCTATTAAAAATATAAGAAACCCGGATACTCTTTTTTGTTCTCTTTTTCTCTCTAATTTGAAATCAGGAATTGCATCATTTACCCCAAAAAAAAGTTCTACCCATCAAAAGGCCCCATAATTTTGTCTTAATCTCAAATTTTTTTTTTTAAACAAGATATTTATTGTGATATAAATAGTTTATATATACTTTAAGAATAAATTTTTAAAAGAAATTTTGCAAATAGAAAAAACACTTAAGTTGGATACTAAATATACAAAACCATTAAAAATATTTTTCAAATGCATGTATTGCTTTTTATATTTTTATATTGACAATACTATAATTGTTTATGCAAAATAAGAAGTTTTTCGAAAATTAAGAATTATAAAATCCTATCTAAAATCGATTATGACTGGAACAAAAAAAGATTAGATTAGTCATATTATTACTTGAAAAGTATAGATTAACAAAACTTGAATGCATAAAATTAGTTATTAATCTTTTATTTTAAACTAGAATGCAAAAATTGATTACACTCTCACTTAAACTTATCATCTTAAACCTCAAATCATATATATGGAACCATTAACCCTCATTAAATTTATCCATATATTTGCAAAACTTAAACTCTTGTCACTGGCAAATTTTAGCTGCTGCTGTCTATTTATATAGAAATTATCTCTTATGACCAAATTACTCATGTTATAAGCCAATGAGTGAATATCATTTGAAATGTTGGTAAGAACAACTTTTGATTAAAAGGAATATAAAATTAAATCACATAGCATTCATTTGACATGTTACCTAGGTAACTTGGTATGCTTGTTATGGGATATACTCTCTGCTATTTATATGCCTATTGCTTCCGGCCTTTACTTTAAGCTTTAAATTGCATCATGAAAGGCTGGCACAAAGTACTGTACACGTAAAAAAAGTTCCAATAGAAATGCCTCATGCTGTGGAGCAAAGAAGTATTGCTTTATCCATGAATTTTCTCATGCTGAAGGTAGATCCTACTTGATTTGATTCCACTGATATTTAAACTCATCAAAACGTCCAGATTCAAAAGTTTTGGAATTTAGGCCAAGCGTTATTGCAGTATCTGCACTTTGGTGCAGTCTAGACGAGTTACACCCATCAACATTCGATGCCTACCTAGCCTCTCTGACAGGACACTTTAATCAATCTCAAAAGGTAAAAATCTGGAAAAGAAACAAAAAAATTATAATTGAATGGGAAGTACTGTTTTATTGACAGGTTTCTCAATTTGTTAGGATGATCTAGTCAGGTGCTATATGATCATGGAAGCTCAGCAGGTTGGTTCTTTGCAAAACTCGATGGAAAATGATAATGGGAACTATTATGACTGCCCTTCAAGTCCCACCACAGTATTGCCGAAGCAG
This sequence comes from Notholithocarpus densiflorus, assembly GCA_030021035.2. NCBI lineage: Eukaryota > Viridiplantae > Streptophyta > Magnoliopsida > Fagales > Fagaceae > Notholithocarpus > Notholithocarpus densiflorus. Next base: position 159,867 of record JARYZH020000044.1, read on the forward strand.
CCCATTGACATATGTGATTGCAGTCTTAATTTCTCTTTCTTGAAGATGCGTAGTCCAAATGTTAATCTCAAATCAAGTAGGAAGAAAAGAAAGAGGGAAGAAGACTAAAAATCAATGGTTGTCATGGTCTTTTATATGTTTGTGATTGTTGTGCCAATTGAAGTTTTGAAATTGTAAGATAATAATAATCATATAACAAAGAATTTATATAATTCAATAGATAAGTGACCACGGAAGCAATTTGGTCGTCTCCTTCTCCATGTACGCTGTCAACTTCGATTATAAGATATGATATTGATCCCTTTTTTTTTTTTTTTTTTTGAAATCAAGACTTAACCATTTTTTAAGACAAATTTTTACCAATTAAATTAAATTAGATTTCAAGTATATCTTTATATATATTTTGACCTAGTTAGATATATTACTACATAAATACCTCACCCCTCCCCTGCCCCCAAAACTCATATCTAGGCCCCACATTCCCCATGCACTACCTAAGTCACCTAATTGTACATATATCTTTATACTTATGTTATTTAACCATAACTTAGTCGGTTAAATGTGCCATTTTTATACATAAAGTCAATTTTATATAAATATATATATATTTGCATAAAGTTAATTAAATATTTTTATTCATTAGAAATTTAAATAAAAAGCTTTATCTATCTATAAGTATCAATTATAATTTAAAAAATGTGACATTCAACAAATTATTCTATAACTTATAGTAGTTTTATCTAAATCTCTATAATTAATATCTAATTTTTTTTAAATTAAAAACACTCTTTAATATTGTGTAAATGATATATGATATAAAAACTGACTTTTATATGTAACTTATATCCACTTCCCTACGTTCTCTTTTATCCGCCCAATCTTTCTCTCTTCTTAATCTTTTAAATCTAAAGAAAATTGTTTTAGTTATAAAAATCGAGAATGATATCAATAGATTCAATACATATCGGTGAAAATATCTGTTAGAAATACTGAATAATTGTATTGTATTTCTCAAGTGATAACATATACATGAGTGTCTTTACATAGAAAATAGAAGTGTGCAGTACAAGTACGTGCGATGTACAAGTAAGATAAATAAAGTGGGCCTAAAACCCACAAGCCCTATTACATGTTTACAATATCAAACTCTTTGAATAATGAAAGTATCGATCTAATAAATAATAAAAGTGAATATATAAATATATGTGAAAAATCGAAAGGGAAAAAAAATCAAATATGCTAATATCTCATTTTTTATGGATCAAAATCTTTGAAAATATTGGATCAGTAAAATATTAAATGATCATTTATTATAATTGATTGAAATAATTAATAATTTTTATATTTAAAATTTTAATTTTAAGAGAATTGGTGGAATATATGTAAATGTATATTGATGAAAAATTATATTTTTACATTTATTATTCATGTACACTTTACATTGTAGACATATATAGTATCCGTTTGGGATCTGCTTATTTTGTTAAAACTGAAAACTTTTTACTGAAAGTACTGTAGATAAAGGTAAAAGTTAGCTGAAATAGTATAGTAGGACCCATGAATAATATCAAAAAGTGCAGTAAGACCCATAAATAGTAACAAAAATAAACTGAATAGTAAAATAAGTTGGCAAAAATAATCCATGTCAAACGCACACATAATATTGTTTAAATTTGTATGAACAATAAATTTAAACATATAATTGTTCTAAATTAATGAAATTTTAAAGAAAAAAAAAAGCTACAATCTAGTGAATCTACCCTTTCAAATTTTAATTGTTAGGAGTGGGACCCAAGACAAGAGCAATGGGCTAGAAGTATCCTGCGCAGTACTCACCACAGTCCAGTCCAATATGAACGTGTATCAAAACTAGCCAGGAAAAATATATAAATAAATAAAAGTCATAAAGAGAAAAATAATAATAATAATAAATAAAATAAAATATGAACAAGTAGATAAGGTGACTGAAGAGGCAATTGCTATGGTTGTAGAACCAAAGCCAATGGCATCTTCATCTTCCATAATATCTTCTTCTCTCCTCCTTCCCTCCAGAGCTCCAATAAATCATCGAAACCAACAACTAACTCTTTTCAATAATCGTAATGCTACAAATTTCAAGAACCGGGTCTCCTTCAGAGTCCTTGCTGCAAAGCTTCCTGCTGGAGTATGTTCTTCTTGCTTTTTGCTCTTAGTTTTCGTAATAAAACATTATTCTGTGTTACCTGAGGAAATGGGTTTAGGAAATTTCAGGTAGAACTGCCGAAAGTAGAGCCAAAATTCAGAGCCCCTTTTCTTGGTTTCACAAAGACAGCTGAAACTTGGAATTCTAGAGCTTGTATGATTGGACTTATTGGGACTTTCATTGTAGAATTGGTGAGTTATTTCTTTCTTTTGAACTTAACTGTCTTCTTGCTATTGTAAACCAAAACATTTTTTTTTCCTAACTGTCACTCATTGTGGCGTTGTGTTTTTTCAGATAATAAAAAAGGGGATATTGCAGGTAATTGGTGTGGATATAGGCAAAGGTCTTGATATTCCACTGTGATCATTTAATCTGGATATATACATACATTCGTACATGTATATATATTTATATATGTATGCTTGAATGTATGTAACTCATGTGAGCAGTCTATTATTCATTACAAGAGCTGTAATTGTAATTTAACTCTGTATTGTACCTTTAAACAGTGTATTTGTATTTGATGTTTTGACTGAAAGTGTACCCTTAAATTTTACTGCGCATACAATACAACTATGTATTAAACCTTTAAATCAGTAACCATTGGGGCTTAGAGCTCATCAATGATCAATCTGAGGTTCATTTTACTTGTCAACCAGCTTGAATTAAGATCACCACACCAACTTTGCTATGGTATGTAGTATATGGACTTCAAAAGTATGCCATATATGAAATCAGAAAACAACACAGCCACCCAAAGGAACCAAAAAGAGATAATCAAACCCAAGAGTACTTGGATTTGTGCATCTGAAACTATTTAATTTCTGACCAAAATTTATATACAGGGGATTGTCCAAAGATCACATTATACAGATAATGTCTCTCTGCATATTCAGAGGGATACATAATTTCATACATTTTTCTGACTTGCTACAAAGGTGGTGTGTACGTGGGTTTGGACTGAATTTCCCAATTTCTTGGGCGTAATGTATCAAAACTGGAACCGCAAATTCCTGCTGGAAAACATGGAAAAAGATAAATTACAGTGCCCTGCAGATTCGAGCATCTATAACAGGCACTTTGGAAGATGGGTCTGATATTTCTAGTGCCTCAGCCAGTGACAGCCTGCGGTTCGTCCATGCAGCCTCAGCCCAACTCCTCATTTTCTCTCCTTGAACCTTTCTATTCTGTTGGACACAAAGTGCTTCTGCATACCCACCTACATAATCAAAGAACTACATCAATGCAGAAATCCTGCTAAAAGTCAACATACCAAACCATGACAAATAAAACACATTGCGGGTGCAAGTGCGTGCGCACACATTCTACTTAAATTTGGAGCATAGACACTACTCACAAGTCACAACTCTTGATGTGCATACATTTTGTCAGATACCATCCATGCCAAGGTGTATGCAAGACAAACAAGCATCTCAGCCTCAGCAGAAATATGATATGCACTCTAATTTCCCTCCATCTTACAAATAGAACAGAATCAATAGATTCAACCGGTAAAACAAAAGTGACAAAAGCGGAGTTGCCATAAGTTTATAAATGTAATACACTCAGTTTTCAGAATTTGAACAAATGCAAAAGGTAAACAAAGTCAATGTTCAGGTATATACATTGGTGTAACATATAGCAATATAAACATATGACTTTTGAGGGCCAACACAAATTCTTAACATGGAAATTACTCTGGTACAATCTCTCCGTATGTTTATAAAGTTGATTAAAAATGTATATTGAGAATTATTCAGATGCTTAACCATTACCTCTTGCAAGGGCCACTACATCACTTCTACCAGCCTTTGTTTCTGTATCTACACAATCAAAGAGTAGGAACAAATGACCAAAAAAGGGAAGAAAAAAAAAACCATCTAATTGAACATAAGGAGAGAAATCAAGGAGCTGCTCACTATACCATCAGTCTCCAATGGTGGAGCTTTCAGCAACTCTATTGCCTTTCTATAAAGTCCCTGGCAACAATTTTAAAGTAATAAATTAGAAGACATCCTCCCATAAACTACCCCAATATAATTATAAACTTGAAAGGGGGGTGGGGGAAAAAGTTGAAGGATGTAAAAGGAGGTTTTCTTTTGTTTGGTATGGTGGGAATGGGATAGGATGGAAAGGTGGATGGGTGGAGATTTTCCACCCAAACCCACAAAAAACCATCCTCCCAATTTGGGAGGAAAACTTGAGAGAAATTTATTATTTTGACCCTTTTTTTTACTTTTTTTTTTTGTTATTTTTTTAAAATGTTTGTTTTGACACCTGTTAACAAGACAAGATAACCCTTTTACAGAAAAAAAAATTTCTACAAAGAGTATGATTGGGAGAATTTTTTTTTTTTTTTTTTTTTTTTTTGTGATGTGTTATTTTCATTAGATGTCATTGCATTTAATTCAGCTAATTAATTTTTTTATATATAAAATGGATAGGTAAAGAAATAAAAATAAAATAGAATAATATAATATAATAAATGTGATGTTATCATCTATACTAATTTATATGATGATATTTTTTTTTTTTCTTATACAAGAATAGAAAAAATTTAAATTTTTTATAAACTCATAAAAAAAGTTACTTCATATAGTAAAAATAAATTTATAGAAATTACCTTTCCCTTCTTCTCCCTTTTCCTCGACCAAACATAAAAAAAAAAAAAAAACAAAACAAAAAAAAAAAAAAAAAAAAAAACCATATCTCTAATTTCTATTCTTTCACATTTCCATTCTCTCTACCAAACACATGAGAGAAAACTGAAACATTTTCCATCCTTCCTACATTTTCTATCCTCCCACTTTTCATCCTATCAACCAACGAAGAATCAATAAATAGATAAAGAAATATGCCAGAGAATCTAAAGACTAGATTATTGGGTTGACCAATGAATAAGTTATGGGGTTGACCACTAGGTAAACTAGTCTCGTCACCAGATTGTCTTACTAAAATTATCTTTCTTATTCACCATAAAGCTAAGTATCAATTATACATATGTGAGACCCAATAACCTAATAACATATCTCAATAAACCATCTTATTAGAGGGAAAAAAGAGTAATTAACCGTGACCTTCACTTACTGAATTCATTCAATATCCTAAAATCATTGAAATCAAATTACTAATGCATGGCCACACATTAGCAAGTTCAATTAAGAGCCAGTGAATGAAATAATAAATGTTAAAATTTCAAAGTTTGCCAAAATAGATAAATTTGGTCAGGTACAAGTTCTGACCTCTTGAATCATAAGAGAACTTGCTTGCTCCTGCCTTGCTTTATGCCGAAACATAAGTGCTAAGCAAGTTAATACAACCCCAACCTTCGGATGATGAGAGCCTATATCAAACAAATAAAACCACAAGACATATCAAGATATCATTCAGAGATAGATGCAATTATAAAATGCAAAGTATTTGTATGTCACATGATTAACTACAAAAGGCCGAAGTAACATACCAAAATGACCCTCTGTTTTTGATAATGCCCTTGTCAATATGTCCTCTGCATCACCGAAGTTCCTAAAAGAACATAATAGATTAAAGGTGTAATACTAAAGGGAAAAAGAAAAGCTAAGGAGTAAGGAAAGATATACAAGTAAGCTGAGCCTACCCCATGTGTGCCTCAAGCTGTCCTAAAGCACAAGTAGCTGCCAACAATACTTCCTCTGAGGACATATTACAAGCTGCAAAGGCATGCATATCACTAAAATCTTTATTCTCAGATGCCCCTTGAATTACTTTTTTGTATACCTCTTTTGCCAATGAAAAGTTCTGCGTGGCATGCAAGAGTTCTCCATATGATAGAGCAACACTACCTAGAAATCAAAACATCAATGGCTCAATGCACTTCACTATAATCTCTTCCACAATGACTAATTCCATGAATCTCACCAATGCTTCCTTCATTGTTCCCACATCCTTTCAAAAATGTCTCCGCTGAAGTAAAAAAGCTAATTATTCAGTCATTGAGGAAAACTCTTAAAACAACAAAAAAGAGGAAACCAAGGGCTCAACATACCTAATTCCAGATTACCATGTACAAGCTCAACCAGCCCTTTAGCTGCTTTAGCACGAGCACTTAAGACCACAGGGTTTCCACCACCAGTTTTCGGTTCTTCTTTCTCAACCAGTTCTAAGCATTTATCTGCGATCACTGATGAAGCATCATCCTATATAAGAAGAACCACCTCCAGATAAACCAAAAATCTCAAAACTCAAAAAAATAATAATAATAATGAAAATAATGAAAATAAATGTATAAAACATTGAAATGGGTAGTTGTAAATACTGACCTGCCCCAACTCTAGATGAAGACCAACAAGAGATTCCATTGCAGCAACTATATCAAAGACCCAAATATCATTTCTACTCAATACCCATTTCATCATTGGAATCCAATTTCACAAACTCACTTAGAAATGCAGAGAAAATTCATATTAAGATCATAAATTTTCTTTCTTTCTTTTCTTACCTCTAACACCTAAAGAGGATTGCCTTAATTCTTCAATTCCCTGAAGTTTCTCAATTGCTTCATCAAAATTCCCTCTGAAACCATCAAATTCAAACTATTACAATATATTCATGAATGTACCAATTGACTGCCAAAGAGAAATAAATAAAAGAAGAGAAAAAGAAAAACCTTTCAGAGCATAAGGTAGACATGGCCAACAAGACCAAACCCCTTGAATTCTCAGCATCTTGGCCCTCACTCAACTGAGTGGAAAGGCATTGCTCCAATACCAGAAGACCTTGTCCGTACGATTCCTCTACAAAATGCACAAAATACAAAAACAATAAATTTTTTTTTTTTTTACCATAATAAAAAACAAGTTTGTAAAATTTTAATATATAGATAAAAATGGATTAGAGAAGAACCTGATTTTTGGGACCTAGCATGAGAGAGAGCGTAATTGATCATCTGAATAGCAACTGGGTTCGCATCTGGGCCGTTAGTTCCATCATGGAGTAATCTGAACGGTGGTGATGGACAGAGAAGGCAAGGAGTATGGGAGCTGGGAACCAGTCTGGCGGATCGAACGGCGGAGCTGGTGGCTCTAGAGAGCTTAGCTGCGACGCGAATCATCGTGTGTTGCTGCTAAACCCTGCGACTGTAGAAGGGGTTTCTGAGGAGTAAAAATATAGAAAACAATATAATATTGTTTTCTGTGTTTTGGTTTTGTCTTCAGGGAATGTGGTCACTCACTGGAAAAATCTGGATTTAAAATTAAACAAAACAAAAATAAGTTCATTCATGTTCATGTTCCCAAAGAAAATTTACAAATTAATATTATTTTAATAGTAATTATTTGAATTAGTATTATTTTGAAACTATTTTGGAATTTTTTATTTTCCTGAAAATACGACTTTATGTGTTAAATTTGTGTTTTTAAATTTTCAATTAAATTTCAACAAAGGCAACTTAAAGTCTTAAATCATATTATAAAATCACGATTTTTAATGTCTAAATGTAAAAAATTGACAATTTTAACCAAAATGTCTGGTCCTCAAATAACTCCAAAATGGTATCAATTTATATAAGTAATATTAAAAATATATTACTTTGTAAAATTTGCCGAAGTCTGTGAGTATGAGATTTGATGGTTGATAAGTATATATGATATTATATATTTATTTATATATGTATAAAAAAATATTTATGTTGACTTGAGGTTGAAATGTGTAAGTTTATAAATAAGTTCATAAGATATCATATTATTATTTGTAGCTTATTTATAATATAAATATTTTATTTTTTTTAGAAGAATATAAATAGTCTATTTGTAGTTCACAAACAAAAACTATTTATTTTTGTATTTAGAGCATTAAACTTATTGTATTATACTTGTACTGCATTCCTTTTAATTGTACGACACTCATACATCAACCTTGTATACTTTTATAACATCAATATACTAAGAAATTCTTCTCGATTTTAAGAAATTCAAATAATATAATTTCAACTATAATTCAGTTATTAATATATTAGCATGGAATTGTGAAATAGCAAAAATAAATAAAATAAATAAACTATATTGTTTATGAAAAATAATAAGTTTGTCAAGTAGCTAGTAAACAAAATCAAGTTTATTTGACAAAAAAAGAACCAAACTTTAATATATAATTTAGCTTGGTGATAAGCTACTTCTCAAAAAAAAAAAAAAAGCTTGGTGATAAGCTCTTGCTCGCCTCGTGTTCAAAATAAACTTTAAATGAACACTTCTAAACTTTTAATATTTGGTTCTACTCAACTCATTTACAACCCTATTTATGAGACAACCGGAGGTAATTCTTAGGATTTTTTCTTTTCTTTTAACAGGAGGGTAAAAATTTCATTTTTGTTTGTTAATTAATAATTATGTCCTTTTACACTGAATTGGGAAAGATTAGAGAGGATTGAAGGCAGGGATGTAATTGTTCCTTGTTTGGATATGGGCATATGGATTATACAACAAAAGGTAATTCTCTCTCTCTCTCAAATCTCAATAGACCAACAGTGGAGCCATTATGTGCTTAAGGAATTCCTCTAAAATGAATTATCTGGATTTTTTATATTAATTACCGTTAATCATGGTGTTAATTACTAAGATGCACAGATACGGACATGGGTATAAGTACAAGGATACAACACGAGTATGGCACTTCAAATGAAGTGTCCGTGCATCCTAAGTTAATCATAGTGCTTATTGCTTAAACTGCACAATTATTTACGACTGCAACCCTTGTGTACCTCACGTTTAAGCAATAACACATCGATCACACTCTTGCCAGTTGCCACTTCCCTTCTGCTGTTCTGCATGTGGATTCCATTGAGTTCCTTTCAATTCGTTGAGTCTTCCAAAACAACAGGGCGGCTGATAAGTTTGGCTAAACTGACATGCAATAATTTTTGCAATCTGACTGAGAGAATATGTGTACATGAAGTTTTATTCTCTTATCTTTCTTTTTTTTTTTTCTTTTTTTTTTTTGAGAAAACGATTGGCTCTTAAATATTTGGCACTTTTGACTTTGAGTGGCATATCCTCATTATCAGTTTTTGTCTAATCTAATTTTGTCTCTGACAAGCTTCATCTCAGCAAAATGAACTCCCAGTATAACTTTCTGTTTATTTGCACTACTTCGAGGGGAGAGAAAGAGAGAGTAATGCTTATGCCACAAGGATGAGAAAGTAAGAAGTATTATTCTGATCCGTGAATTAAGTCTTGCTTTTTCCTATTTTATACTAGCAAAAGCGCAATCTACTCTGTTTTCCATTCTGGGTCTATTATAACAAAAAAAAGAAAAACGTAACAATCGCTTTTTTAAGGTTCTTAAGTCTTTTTATAAAGTGCCATTTGGATTGTCAGAAATTGCTTACACTACCAAGTGCAATAGTTACTTTATAAGTACAAAGTTCTTGTGAGTTGTGGTGAGTAAGTGCCAAGGGTCAAGTTTCCAAGAGAGTTTTACATTCATATATACTTAAGTTAGTGTATAATTTTTATTTTGTATAAAAAATTTAAAAAAATAAAAAATAAAAATAAAAACTTACACTTACTTCCAATTGTGAAGATAAGAAGAAAATTGACATGGTATCGGTAGAGTTATGATAATTGGAGAAAATATATAGCAGGGGGATAATAGTTTCCAAATTTTCTGTAGGTATATTGGCAAAATTTATTGCCAATAACACAGAGAGTATCCAAAGAATTCAACATCTGAAATCGGACTCAACCACTAGGAACATAATAATGTTAATGATGAAGTAGACATGTAGGAAGACTCAGTGATCATGTTAGAGACAGACATACATAGTATTTTACTCTTTTATTTTAAAGTAAAAGAATCATAAAGACTAAAGAGACATGATTTACACTTAGTTTCTCCTAAAGAGAGAGGACACCCTCCAATGGAAGCAATGCATATATGCCTTTTATAGTGAAAGTAAAAGTAGAAAGAGAACACTGAAAGAAAAGCTAGCAGAAGAGAGTGACACACAGTCAGCAATAGTTGATGAGGAAGTTCTCTCTCCACAAACCGTTTCACTTAAAAAGGTAACGGTTGTCCAAACCAATCCCACATTGTGATCAAATATTTGGAAGTGCCTTACGTCCCTTTCCTCTCCCTACACAATCATCACCTCCTAAATCAAATTAAGGCAAAAACGCAACAATGCCAACTTCCCAATTTCTCTTACCCCTCCTCCTCTATCTAATGGCATCTCTCTCCTCCACATGTAATTCTTCTTGTTCTTTCTTAATTTGTTTATGTTACTTTTTGTACTTTGTCCAATATTCATAGACTCGTTCATTTTGGTTAATTTTGTGATTGCAGATGGGGCACAACTCATTCTAGTCAACAATTGCAATGAGAGTGTATGGCCCGCAATACTTGGTGGTGCAGGGCAGCCCACACCTAAAGATGGAGGTTTCCATTTGGGCAGTGGCGAGGAAGTTGTCATGGATATGAATGAAAAGTGGTCAGGAAGGATTTGGGGCAGGCAAGGTTGTTCCTTCGATGATAATGGAAAAGGCTCATGTGACACTGGGGATTGTTTTGGCCAATTACAATGCAAGGGAAAAGGTGGTATTCCACCAGCAACCGTGGTTGAAATGACACTCGGGACCTCTAATTCGCCTTTACATTACTATGATGTGAGTTTGGTTGATGGCTTCAATTTGCCTGTATCAATGAAACCTGTTGGTGGTGGTGTCGGGTGTGGTGTTGCGTCATGTGAGATTGATTTGAACATTTGCTGCCCTTCAGCATTGGAGGTGAAGATAGGAGGCAAGGTGGTGGGATGTAAGAGTGCCTGCTTGGCCATGCAATCGGCTAAGTATTGCTGCACAGGGGACTATGCTAACCCAAAGACTTGCAAGCCTACTCTATTTGCACATCTCTTTAAAGCTATTTGCCCCAAGGCTTATAGTTATGCTTTTGATGACTCTACCAGCCTCAACAAATGCAGGGCTTCACGGTATGTTATCACTTTCTGCCCACCCTCGTAAGGAATGAAGAAGGAAACTAAGGGTGCTATCACACTCTACAAGGAAGTTAATGGCATCAGGAAAGAATTAATGTCCTTGTGATTTTTACTATAGTTTTTATTTGAATTATCGTTGGATATATGTCTTTAATTATATGTTTATTAGCTGATAGGATCAAGGGATCTCCTTTACAAGGATTTGTTAGAAGCAAATGGAGCATGGGTTAAGAAATATATGGATCTTGTGGCTAGGCAACTGAGTGTATGTAATAACAGGTCTAGTGCATTTCCAGTTCAATGCATTGAGTTGATTTTGGGAATATTGAGTAATGATTGTTTACTTGTTTGTACGTTTGGATAGGGTGATGAGGAGAGGAGGAGGTGTGAATATGCTAAAATTAGTGTATTTACAAGATGCTCTTCTCTTCTCCATCTATCCTATCTAAACATAGGGTAAAACTAGTAGAAATTAATTAGATACAACATGGACAGACAAGTGAGAATGGACAACTTCTGATTTCATATAACCTGCATACAATGTGTCACTTTTTACATTGATATGATTATATGATTGTGTTAACCTAGATCTGGAATTTGGACTAAGTAATAACTTGACTAAATAACTAGGTTAATCTGGTTGTGTTTTAAGGGGTCTAAAAACAAACAATCATGTTTGCTTCTTTTATGATTGCATAGTTTGCTTCTTTTATGATTGCATAGTTTGCTTCTTTTGAGCATGCCTTCGGCTCTTTGTAATTTTATTCTATGTTGATTGGTGTATGGTTGGTCTTATTGCAACTTTGATACTTGGTTGTTAACTAAATATTTATTGAACTTTTTCAATAAATTGTATTAAAAATTAAGTATATTTGTTTCGTTAGTATAAAACTAGTGTGTAGCTCCGTGCATATGCACGGATACAATTAAAAAAAATCACAATTATACGATTCAAACTATACATTTTTTTTTAAAGAGGTTCAACTTATACATGGTATTAGCTTACACTTTTTTTAAACCAAAAATTTCTAAAATATGTAATGGTTATATATATAATATTGTGAATTTAATTGGTTTTTGTAAAGTTGTAATTTACAACTATGTGTTTTATTGGCTTTTATTCTGTGCCAAATTTGATTGTAATTATGTTCAATCTTTTATACCCTGTATTTTATGTGGGATCTAATTGTAAAGGTTGTGTGAGAGAGAGAGAAAGTGTGAAGACTCAAGCAAATTGAAGACTGAAGAGTTTTCGCGGGTATCTCGCAACTAAGCATCCCGCGAAATGATGCATGTGCCCTGCACATGACTGGAATGCAAAGAGTCAGGACAAGATGGAGACAGCTGTGTTTCGCGAGTAGCTCGCGGGTAAGGCCTTCCCACGAGACACTCACGAAACATTTTGTTTTGGCCAGACTGTCATTTCTGATACACACATTCTGTACTCACACTATATATACCCCCATTACCCACATATGTAAAGGAGTGCTTTTGAGAGAAAACCCTAGCCACAAACCTTAAGAGTTAGAGATTGTGATACCCATATTTTTCTACACAATTACTTGTGGATTTTCCTCAACTCCTACCTCTCCATTTCTATATCATTGAGAGGTTGATAGCCCAAACACTTACCACACCTTTTCAGAGTGGTCAATGAGATTTTGGTGCTACTGGGAAGCATTGGAAGAAGTCAGGCATTGGCGGATGCAATCGGGTGGATTGTGGGATCCGAAGAGCTAAACAAGACACAATTCCGAGAAGCCTTGTTGGAGTAGGAGCTTAGAGGGCTTAGGTACATCGGGTAGATTAGGCTTGGAGGGTCTCTTGCTAACCCATGTATCCTAACTGATTGTCTAGTGGATCGATTACCGCTTGGAGGCATGGCGGAGAGGTTTTACGCTGAGTACTTCGGTTTCGTCTTCGATAACACATCAGCGTGTTATCTTGTATTTGCATTCTCCTTCCCTATTCTTTTAGCTTTCATATTACTGCTGTGTTTTATTGAATATGGCTTAAAGTAGTTTATTTGTTTATCCGCTCGCTTTTACTCTATTCCGCACTTAGTATAAGTTAGAGTAAAATCTATTGAGTCGTAATTTTGAATTGGGGGTCTAAACGTTCATAGATGTTTTACACTCTAATTGAACTTTCAATTGGTATCAGAGCAGGTGCACTTGCTGTGATTTAATTACCTAAGTGCGATCCTTGACCCCGTTTGAGATGGATCGATCTCAATCTCTCAATGCTCCACCATATTTTGATGGAAGCAACTATGCATTTTGGAAAGTCTGGATGAGGGCATTTAATGTTCCATAGATGAAAGTGTTTGGGATGTGGTAGATGTAGGATGGACTTGGCCGGAGGCTGCCGAATCCACATGGGATAAGGCAGCCCTCGTGGCAGCTAATGCAAATAGCAAGGCACTAAATGCTATTTTTTGTGGTGTTTCTCCAGATGAGTTTCACAGGATTTCTCACGTAACAATTTCCAAGGAGGCGTGGCTAATATTGGAGACCACCTATGAAGGCATGAAGAAGGTGACGGATACTAAGTTGCAGATGCTAACCACTCGATTTGAAGAGCTGAAAATGAGTGAAGACGAGTCATTTAACTCATTCTATAGCAAGCTAAATGAGGTGGTTATTGGCAAGTTCAACTTGGGTGAAAAGACAGAGGACTCAAAGATAGTGAGGAAAATCCTTTGATCATTGCCGGAGAGCTTCCGTGTAAAGGTTACAGCGATTGAAGAGAGCAAGGATCTCGATGATATCAAAGTTCAAGAACTAGTTGGCTCACTTCAAACATATGAGCTGTCGTTGCCATCACAAAGGAAGAGCAAATCCCTTGCTCTTAAGACAATTAATGAGAGGATAAATGCTCACGACTCATTGGTTGAGGATGAGGTCGATAAAGATGTGGCATATCTTGTGAAGAATTTTCGAAAGTTCTTGAAGTTCAAGAAGAATGAAAAGTTTGCTGAGAAAGGAAAATTCCAAAATTTCGGAAAGGAGAAAAATGATATCAAGAGGAAAGATGGGAAGGAGTCTCAATCCTCTCAAGGAATCACATGCTTCGAATGCAACAAGCATGGACATCTCAAGAGAGAGTGTCTCAATTATTTGAGAAGGAAGGGCAAGGTGTATGCCACTACTCTTAGTGATTCAGACTCCTCTAATTCAGATTCAGATGAAAGCTGTGATGGAGAGGGAAATTTCTCTGCATTCATGACCATAGCTCCCGTGGAATCTTCGGATGATTTGAGTGCGCTAGTGGAAGAGTTTGGTAAGCACACTGAATCGGAGTCAATAGGGATAGTAGAGAAATCTGATGATAAGGAAGATGAAGAAACAGTGGGACTGCAAGAGACCTACAATTCCCTCCTTGAGAAAACCGGTGAATATGCAAAAGTGGCTAAGGCAGCCATTAAAAAGATGAAGAGAGCAGAACAAGATTATAAAAGTCTTCTAGTCCGATACAAGGAGACTAAGTGTGAAGTCGAGACACTGAATGGAGAGCTGACCGAAGTCTACACAAAGATAAAATTTCTTAAGTTTGAGGTGGTTCAAGCCAATGCTAAAGTAGAGCGAGTTTCCTCCAAGAAGCTTGATGAAGTTCTTGCTCATCAAAAACCTTTCTCTGACAAAAGCGGATTGGGATACACCGTAGAGAGCAATTCGGCTGCCAATATATCCAAGGAAATGAAGTTTGTGAAAGCCAAGGAACCGATGGCTGCTACCACTGCTGCTGAGAAAGTGAAAGTGGAGAAGAAGAGGAATGTGAATGACCAACGAGTGTTGATAAAGCCTCGTAACCAATCTATGGTCAAACTTGAAGCTAAAGGGAAATCACTTCCAAAATCACAAAGAGGTCCGAGAACAAAACATTTCTGCCATCATTGTGGAATTCAAGGACACACCAAATCCAATTGTCATAAGCTTAGAGCATTGAAGAATGCAAGTGCTCAAAGGTCAGGAAGACCAAGAAATGACAAAAAGAATTGGACTGTTGAGCAATCAAAAGGTCAAGAAGGTGACTCCGGTGTGATGGATGTGATGAGGATGATTAATGCATTTACCACCTGTTTGGCAAGCTTCACTAGAAGGTTTGAAAGTCACAACGATCATACCCAATCCTTTAAGGATATCACCCCAAACGCACGTGTCGTATGGGTGAAGAAGGGTACACATGCATAAGCATTACAACATGTCCATGCATTAATACTTCCTATGTTTTGTGACATTGATTGGTTGTGTGATTTGTGCTATCTCTCCAGCAAGTGTTGAAAATTTTTGTTTATTTGCTTTTTGCTTTGAATGTTTTTACATTTTTGTTGATCTTACTTTACATTTTCTGTTTTTGAGTGTGTTGAAAAATTTAAAAACCCATAAAAATTGAAAAATCTCCAAAAAGTTTGATCGCTTGTGTTGTGTATATCACATGTGAGTTTGGCCTAGTACCTTCGTACTAATGCCGTAGTGCATTTACGAGCTTAGCTTGTTATATATGCACATATATCTTTGTGGGAGAAATCTTGAAAACTCTGTGTGATTGTTGTAAATAGATCTTCAAACTTGTCATGAATGATTGGTCAATAGTCTTGATGGTCTTAATACTTGCATAGACTTGTGCATATATATCTTCCCACTTTACTTTTATGTTTTTGTTATAGAGCTCTCCAAATGTAAATCTCAAAATGAAAAAGAGATTATGAGCTACAAAAGTCTGTCGCACATACTAGTATTTGACTAAAAAAAAGGGAAAGCGACTTTTGTATTGAAATGTATGGTGCTCAAAGAGCCAAAGGCTAACTCTCAATATTGAAATATCAAAAATTTCAAGCACCGATCTCAAAAAGAGATGTTTTATCCAAAAATGATCAAATGTTATGATTTATGTAGAAGCCAAATGAAAAGCTTCTAAGTTTTGTAATCATTCTCTTGTGAGAGGTCATATATGTTCATTTTTATAATTGAGATAGACCACTTGACTTAGTACCAGTTATGTATGACTTGATTGAATTGATCATTGAAGCTTCACTCTGGTCTAAGGACTATTCCACATTTGGTACTCACCCACAACACACAAGACTTTGATTCAATTTAATGCTTATCTCATTTGTGTGATTGTACATGTTCAAATGTGATGTGTATGCTCAATTACTTGTCGATCAAACCCAAAAAGATTTTTGACTGTTTTATATGTTTTTGAAAGTGATTTTATACTTTCGTGTTTTTAGTTTTTGTTCAAAATGCATTTTTGTGTTTTTGTTCAAAAATTGGTTCAGAGGCAGTTTCGCGAGAAGCTCGCAACTTAGAGCTTCCCGCGAAACCAGCTTAAGGGAAATAAAATTTTTTCAATTTCATACAGAGAGTGTCGCTACTGTCTTACGAGTATTTCGCTATTAAACCCTTCTCGCGAAATGCTTTTTAGGCAAAAACTGGAAATTTTTCAATTTCATACAGAGGCTATCGCGACAGACTCACGATTGTTTCGCGACTAAAAGCTTCTCGCGAAAGCTTTTGTGCTTCAGTTTTGCTTTTTGCGACTAATCTCGCTACTACCTAACCCATGAAAAACGCGTGTTTTCAGTTTTATAAGGCAAATGTGACAGGTTTTCAAAAACTCTCTATTTCCCTTGCCTTGCCTCTCTCGAACTCTCTCAACCCAAAACCACTTTTCACTCAAAACCCATCATTCTCAAGCTTGTTTTCTGTATTTTCAACCTCAAGGTATGTTTTTCTAAAACATTTTACTCATCTTTGTCTTAGATTATGTAGAAATTAAGTTAGGGTTCTAAAAATTGGGGATTTTTCGAAAATGGGTTGGGATTCATGATTTTGTGAAATTTTTTTGAAAACTTTGATTGGGCTGAGTCCCATTTGATCTGTGTGTATCTGTGTTGGCCCCTTGTGGCATTTTGAGCTTGTATTGAGGCATTTTTATATGTGTTCATGCATTGCCCATATGTGTAGTGTAGTGTTGCATGCTAAGTGTTTGTCAAAATGTCCAAGTGACATTTTTGTGTTGAATTGGACTCAAGTGAGTTCCAATGTTTGGGTTTACCCTTAATTGAACTTGCTTAACATGTTTTAATCATTGGGTGTGTGTTTTACACACTTTGCCCATCTTGTGCCTTACCATGCCTTGCCATGCATCAACTAGGCACACCTCTTGCACTGTAGATGCACACACATGCACAGTTGCTATTTTTATGCATTTTTTATGCTATTTATATGTTTTAGCACTTAAAGCATGTTCATTTGCCAATATTGTGTTCTGTTTTACACATTTGTGCTTATGGTTTGGACTAACTTGAATCTAATCAAGTTTGTGCTCTGTTTTTTTTTTTTTTTTTGTTATTGCACTTGTTTCTTTTTCTTCTCTTGCTTGGAAATTATGTGTGCAGATGTCTCCATTCAAGACATCAGCTGTGAAAGGAGGTAGAAACAAAGGAAAAGAGCCTGTAATTGATGTTGATAATCTCTCACCAAAGCCAAAAAGGACTCGATCAACAATAGGAGTTTTTGATCCTGACAAGTTCAGATCCTATGCTGCATTTCAAAACTATGTGAACTATTTTCAAGAGGCTCCGTTGTTGGTTGAAAGGGCCGTTGACCAGCCATCTCTCCTTGACACCAAAATTCCCGAATGGTTTGCCACCAAGGATTGGAACTCTCTTCTCTCCAATCTTAATGATGCATATGAGAACTTGGTGAAAGAGTTTTATGCCAATGCCATTGTTGAAGGAGAGGAGCTCAAATGTTGGGTTAGAGGGAAGAGCTTCTTAGTAACACCGGTTTATCTGGCGGAAATCCTACACATCAACCGGCCAATATTCACTACACCACCGGTATATGATGAACTGAATGCGGTTGAGGGGGTTCTTCAAGAAGCTTTAGGAGATAATTTGGAGTTCGCATCCAATGGGAAGTCAGTCAGTATGGCATCTCTATCTCCCGAATTAAGGCTACTCACGATGATCATGTTTAGCAATCTCTATCCTTTGTCAAGCACCGGGTACATAAATCTCGGTCGAAAATTATTCTTGCATGATCTGATCTCTAACGAGCAGATTGATGTGTGCTCTTATATTTTCCACATCTTGGCAAAAACGGCTGAACGGACTGCTTCAAGGAATTGTCTTCCTTTCTGCCACCTTGTCTCAAAGATTTTAAAGCTCAAAGGCGTGCATCCCTCAGAAGATGAGCACCTATATCCTCAACCAAGTCCAATTAACATCCACACTCTCCATGCCAGTATGAGTCACACCAAGAAGAGTACCAAGCAAGAGAGTCATACTACTCTGGGAAGTTCAAACTCTACCTCCCATGCTTATGATGCACAATTAGACAACATCATGGTTGCTCTCCAAAAGATTAATACCAAAATATCCGGACTAGCTACCATCATGCACTCCCAACACATTCGCTTTGACACAAAGTTCACATCTTTCCAGACTCAGTTGGACCAAATTCAAAAGAAGCTAGAAGAACATGGAGACTAGTTATCCCATGACAAAAAGGGGGAGATGGTGTCGTTGATAGGGAGAGTGTAGTGATAGGGGGAGGAGATGCTAGAAGCTGTTGTTTGTTTATATTGTTTTATTGCTTACTTTTAAAGCTTAAGTACTTTGGTTTAATTTCAGTTTAATATTCAGTTATGTGTTTATCTCAATGCTTTGTAGCATTTTTTTTAAGTACTTTTAGATGTTGATATTATATCTTAAGTACCTCACACTTGTACCCTAGTAGGATCTTGTATCCTAAATGCATATACTTCGTGTATTTTGCATTAGTTGAGTGTTGGACATGCAATTGATCATTGTGATTGGTCTTCATTGCATTGCATGTCCGGATAAGCATTTACTTGCTAAATGTTCATTGTAGTCATTCTTTAATGATTGACCTTGTTTGATCAAGATATGCTTATATGTTTTATAGTGTTTACAAACTTGATCGTACTTTACTTGCTCATGTACGTACCATGTATTCAACTTGTCATAAGCTTAATGAAATTTTTGTTTATGTGCGAGTGTTTCAGGTTACAAGTATATACATGCAAGTGCTTCACAACTTCTAGATTAGGTGTGAGTAAGTTTTGCTACTGTTCCCAAACTCACATTTAAGTCTAGAGTCTGTTTTAGAGATTTTGTCACGGAATAGCTAAAGGGGGAAATTGTAAAGTTGTAATTTACAACTATGTGTTTTGTTGGCTTTTATTCTGTGCCAAATTTTATTGTAATTATGTTCAATCTTTTATACCCTGTATTTCATGTGGGATCTAATTGTAAGGGTTGT
Source organism: Notholithocarpus densiflorus (assembly GCA_030021035.2). Taxonomy (NCBI): domain Eukaryota; kingdom Viridiplantae; phylum Streptophyta; class Magnoliopsida; order Fagales; family Fagaceae; genus Notholithocarpus; species Notholithocarpus densiflorus. The sequence continues at coordinate 179,311 of JARYZH020000044.1, forward strand.
GTGAGAGAGAGAGAGAGTGTGAAGACTCAAGCAAATTGAAGACTGAAGAGTTTTCGCGAGTATCTCGCGACTAAGCATCCCTCGAAATGATGCATGTGCCCTGCACATGACTGGAATGCGAAGAGTCAGGACAGGATGGAGACAACTGTGTTTCGCGAGTAGCTCGCGGGTAAGGCCTTCCCGCGAGACACTCGCGAAACATTCTGTTTTGGCCAAACTGTCATTTCTAATACACACTTTCTGTACCCACACTATATATACCCCCATTACTCACATATGTAGAGGAGTGCTTCTGAGAGAAAACCCTAGCCACAAACCTTGAGAGTTAGAGATTGTGATACCCATATTTCTCTACACAATTACTTGTGAATTTTCCTCAACTCCTACCTCTCCATTTCCATATCATTGAGAGGTTGATAGCCCAAACATTTACCACACCCTTTCAGAGTGTTCAGTGAGGTTTTGGTACTGCTGGAAAGCATTGGAAGAAGCCAGGCATTGGTGGATGCAATCGGGTGGATTGCGGGATCTGGAAAGCTAGACAAGACACGGTTCCGAGAAGCCTTGTTGGAGTAGGAGCTTGGAGGGCTTAGGTACATCGGGTAGATTAGGCTTGAAGGGTCTCTTGCTAACCCATGTATCCCAACTGATTGTCTAGTGGATCGATTACCGCTTGGAGGGCAGCGAAGAGGTTTTACGCTGAGTACTTCGGTTTCCTCTTCGATAACACATCGGCGTGTTATCTTGTGTTTGCATTCTTCTTCCCTACTCTTTTAGCTTTCATATTACTGCTGTGTTTTATTGAATATGGCTTAGAGTAGTTTATTTGTTTATCCACTCGCTTTTACTCTATTCCGCACTTAGTATAAGTTAGAGTAAAATCTATCGAGCCGTAATTTTGAATTAGGGATCTAAACATTTATAGGTGTTTTACACACTAATTGAACTTTCAGTTTTAGTCTCTTTATTTTTTGCACCCAATAATTCATTTGCCACAAAAATTGAAAATTTAGATGGACATGTGGCGAAAAATTGGACTCCAACTGAAATCCAATTTAGAATCTAATTGGATTTGGGCTCTTCAATTTTTACACTCAATAATTCACTCAACACAAAAATTAAAAATTAAATAGGACACGTGACACAAAATTGGATTTTCTATGAGCTTTGGCTATTGGATTTTCTACGAGCTTCTCAATTTTTACACTCAATATATATATATATATATATATTACATTATAATGATGCAATATTTTTATGAATAAATTTATAATTTATGTGATTATTCAACATATAAAGTCACTACTAAGGTTTTTTTTTTTTTTTTTTTGGGTTAAAAAAATAGGATCTTTTAATCCACAGTCTGCTTCTACAATTTGATCCAACCCCGAACTATCCTAAGTAGGATCCTGACTTTAGAAACTTTACTCACATGTTTGAGTTCAATAAACCATGATCAACCTACTTTGATGACCCACTCGAATATTTGAGTTTGGTAAGTTACGATCTCAACTCTATCATTCAACACCAACCATGAACCAACTCAATACCCATTGGCACAGCTTGGTGACAAGACTTGAACCTGCTTTCAGCAAGTGAAATAACATGTTCAGCATGCAAACCATTGGATCACGCACATCTTGTTGGTTAGGAATGAAAAATTAATACATATAAACCAATTTAAGTATCAAATATATTAAAAATTAAATGACATATCACGGTTTAACCTCAGTTGAATCTCGGTCCGACCTCAAAAACCTTAAACCTCTCCCTTTGCTAGTTTATTAAATGGTCCAGATTTCAAAATCATAACTAGATTTTTCCCCCTACCGAAATTGGTCAAATTCAACCCTAGCATGATTTTAGCTCTACCATACTCGTTGGTAGCAACAGCCAATGGGCAACAATAATATCGAACAAACCAAAAGGATTCAATAGGGCAGGCCAAATATTGCAACATTTATCCTCTATACTGATTGCTTACTTGGCATGAATTAAAACAATCCATTAATAGAGATCCTTCAAAAGAAATATGTAAGTAAGTAGCTTACATAAGTCATGATTGATTTGGCACTTTGCATTCATATGGAACAAAAATATAAGAAAAGTACATTATTTCATGATAATTGCTCTTTATCTTTTGGTCAAAATATTAATTGATTTTTTGTATGAATGAGATTCAAAGTTTTAAACTTCTGTCCCTTATTCAACTACCATGAATTTTACCAATTAAGCTAACCTGAAATCACAAATCATTTTTTAAATTAATAATGGAAATTTTAGCCAAGATTATCCTTGAGATTCACATATTCAACCAATTGAAATGTATATGGTAGCTTAAACCATCACTCGCTATCGATGAACTTCAATAATCTACTCACAACTTTGACTTCAACAAGCCATGTCCAATGTACATTGAAGACCTACTCACAATTTTGCTTGGAAAGTTGCACTCTTGAATTTGCTATTTGACACCAACCAACCTAATTCACTTTGGGATGAATTGGGGACCGTTATTGCTTACTTTGCATTATTATTGTCATCTCCACCATGATCAGTTTGGTTTGATGGGGATTTCCATTACACCTTGACCAAAATAAATCGAGTTTAGTTCAAGCACAATTTTAACTCCATTAGGATCTTAGCATCATCAAGTAGTAGGTACCAATAACCTTAGACAACCCAAACTCAAGTCCCCTAAAGATTCAAATCTAGATTCAACACTGTATTACAAACCATATAAAAGTAACTTATCACCATTTAGCAACTCAACTTTGAATCTTTGATGGTGTTTATAGAATCTATATTAATTGAATGTGAGCATAAACTATAAACTCAATAGGGCATGTCAAAGTAAGTCATGACAATTGTTTGTTGTTCAACTAACAATCCCTGATTTATATTTTAAATCGAGACACCCATGATTCAAATCTTCTCACTCTCAATTTTATATATATATATATATATATATATATAGAGAGAGAGAGAGAGAGAGAGAGAGAGTGCTTTTTTTTTCTTTAAAATAATTTGTAATCATGTTTGGCACTGATTAAGTTATCCATTTATAGAGATCCTACAAAAGAAGGGTATTTATGAAGGCCATAGTTTTAGTTATATCTCTAAAATTTTAAGTTTCATTTATTTATCATTAAATTTTATTCATTATTTATATAGGCAAAATTGTACCTCTTTTAAAGAAGTAAAATAAGGTAATAGAAATAAGTTCATCTAAACTAGAAAAACACATCAACTAACTCTTTTTTTTTTTTTTTTTTTTAGGGTGAACTAACTCATTTGTTAAGATGTGTTTATCGTTCTATATATCATGTCTACTTTATTATTATTGTTCTCTATCATTATGTTAAGACATCAATTAATTTTTTGTGTAGATGAAAGTTGAACCTCGGACATTTTATTTGACGACAACAAATTTTACCATCTAAGTTAATTAGAACCTATTATTTATTTATTTATTAAATTGATAAAAAAAAAGAAAGAAAAAGAAAAATATATACTTACAATCTAAAAAAGCATATGACATCCCACCTTAAATTTGTTAAAATCAAATCTTTTTTTTTTTTTTTTGGTGCTGAATTGTTAAAATGAAATCTTACCTATAAGAATTTTTTTTTTTTTTGAGAAAGTTACCTATAAGAATTGATCATATACAAGATAATTATCACAACCCAAATCCATGGAACATGAATTTAGATGCATGACTATCCTGCTGAACTTATATAACTCCATAAACATAATTAATCCAAAATAAATTAAAACTCCAAAGAAACAATTCCCTTAATAAATAACCCTTTACAAAAATCTAAACTCCACAAATTGGAATTAATCTCCACTATATAAAACATGAATTACAAAATAAAGGTAACTAAAATTCTATAAGTCTTCAAGTAATATTGAAGTCGCCTACAACTTCCACACTCTACCTTGCACCTTACAAAGTGATCCAAAGGTTCTATATTCCCAACTACACTTTAATCTGAAAATAGTAATTGATGGGGTGAGCCACACATCTAGTAAGTAATTATACAGAATACACAATGGAATAGAGTCAAGCAAAGCACGAGTATTTTGATTTTTCACAAACTCATTCAATGATATCAAAAATAATTATTCCAAAACATATAATGAATCACTTAAAACATATGTAATCACATCTTAAAATCATTAGAAAACACATACATATAATTGATCAGAGCACAGTGTCACATATACACATCACATATTCTCACATACAATCCTGTGAGTGGATACCAACATCTAACCCCTGCTGGTGAGGGATCAACACATATTCTCACATACAATCCTGTGAGCGGATTTACACATATATCTGATCAATTCTAAAAATACTCATTTTGAGCCACATATCACAAAAACAAAGTTTGTACAAAATATAATACTTTACTTGATATTAACAATTATTCCAAATACAGAGGCATATCAAAGATCAGAATATCGAATTGAACATAAATCAAAGGATGCTTGACTCTCTTAGGGAATGAATAAAAACTGAATAGTTTATATAAATATTTTTACAATTCTTGAGTAAGTTTGAAAACCCAATTTGCTAAAAGAAACGTCTTAATACCATTTGAAAAATAAGAATATGACTTTGAAATCACTTGGTTTTAAACAAACTTAAAGAACAAGAACCTTTTTAGAAAATTTAGTTTGAAACTCAATTATTTTCGGAAAATAGTTTAGTTTAGAAATTATCTTTTAAATGAGATTTGGACATTCAAAACGTTATTTAAAATTCGAAGTTTCTCTTTAAAACATTGTCTAAAAGTCGAAGTTTCTCTTTCAATGATGTAAAAATAATCCTTTCGATAAACTTTAGAAAACGTAAGCTTTAAAAACATAACTTTGGAAAACCTTTAACTTGTAAGAACCTAAAGAATAAAACTTGTGCATATTATGCATAATTACTTACCTCTCCTGCTAACACATCTGAACACAACTGAACACTTTAATCTTTCGTAAGATCTAAAAAAAAAGAATGTTTTAATCAGTAAGCATGGAATCTAATCCCTACAAACCTTTTCTTTCCTACTGTCCTACAAAAATCAGGTATGAAAACTACTTTCGTATATACCATTGATTTAAGCAATTTATTATTCCTTATCAAAGTCCCACGGCAACAATATTTCCCCAAAACTAATCTGTACTACTAGAGTTCAAACAAATTTCTACAACCACAATTGATATTCTAGGCCAATAATGTTTCCTTGCATTGGGTCAAATCTCATATTACCATTAGAGAAGCAGCAGCCGAAATACCCTAGACCTTAGATTAATATTCCCATTGAAAACGTAAGGATACAGGGCCACCTTTAGGATTAAAGGTTATAATCATGAAGTCTATATTCGAATGAAATCTGTAGGCAACTCAATGAAATCATGTACTCACTTTTAGGAATTAATCTAATATATATAATCCTTTGTTAGACCCAAGGTTCTCAATTTCAACGGGTAATCAAAATTAAATACAATAGTACCATAACTGAAGAATATTACAATCGGATCTTTACATGAATAACACTTATAATTAACCATCTTTCCATTGTAATCGAATAGTCAATTTAGTGGACATAACTGAATCTTAACCACGCTGCCAAAACCATAATTATATCTCAAGATTTATAAACAGTATAGAAATATTGAGATGAGGTTCTCACCTTGATTTCGTAGCCAAAACTTATGCCCTTAAACAATTTTGCCTCCCTCTTCTGTCACACCACCTCTCTCTCTCTCTCTCAAATATTCTTTGGCATCCACTTTTACTAAGAAACCCTTCTAATGAAAACCCTAATTATCTTTTCTTCTACCTTATATTTTAACGCATCAGAGATGTGGGCTGGAGTTTAAAACCTACTTAAACTTATCTCTTTAGTCTCCAAGAGGCCCATAAACATCTTCATCTTTTATTTATTTATTTAATTATTATTTTAACCGCCGCACTAAAATGTATGCACTAAAACTTTAATTTCCTCACCTATTTATAGTACCACAAAATTGTCTACTCCCATCTTACTATGCACACACATATAATACCTCAACTCTATATAAAAAATGACAATGTCCGGTGATAATCATAAAAACAAAATTGAGATATTACAATAATGTCTGAAAATTTGTCAGAATAATATCTTAGCCTAGAAGGTCACGGGAAATGTTTAAAGCAACATGTTTTTTGGCTTCTTGTGCCACCAATAATTAAAACCCATATTTCCCCACGTGTAAAAACTTTTTGATGGGTTTTTGGCTTTTAACTTTTTAATTATTGATTTATTTCGATGGCCCATATGGTGCCGCGTCAACTCACTGTTCACATCGTCGCTTTAAGGCTTATAAAATGACACACCCACCACCTACTTCACAAATCACAATTAACCCACTAGTCTCAGTTTCTCACTCTCTCACCATAGCCAACAAGAACAACTACTCCAAGAAAGGTTCTGAAACTTTCATACAACTCCATCTTCAATCTCACTTCTGCAGCAAAGGAAGAACTACTCTCTTTTCATTTCGTGCTAATCTTCACAACCAGGGTCTCTCTGTTTCCTTGACTCGGTTGAAAACTTTTGTGTTAATTTGCGGCTTATTAATCAGCAGGACAACGCTATTTTCTTAGTTACTACAATGGCAAAGGGTGTTAGATATTTGAGTTCTTGGATTGAGGTTGCACCAACCCTTCTTATTATTTCTCCCAAAAAGGTTCCTATTTCTCCCGTATTGGAGACTATTGCTGAAGATGAAGCTGAAGAATGCAACGAAAACTCCTAAATTATTGGATTTCTCTTTTTCTTTTTTTCTTTAAATTTTGTGGATTTGTTCGCAGACCCTTCAATTATAAATTGGGTAGCGAATGGGACTGTAGCTTCTGTAAGTTTGGTAGTTCATCATAAGTCCCAACAATCAGTTTTGTCTTTGTACCAATGTCTTCCTCTGCAATTCCAATTTTTCCTCTAATAAGCGGGGGCAATTTAATAATCTCTTAGCAAAAACCAAAAGGAATTCAGTCACGGGAAATATGAGCCATTGGCTAATTCAACTATATATATGGTCCCACTGACTAATAATTTACTCGTTATATCTCATATTTAATATTTTTTCTCATAACTTTGGGAGGAAAGAAATTTAGGAATATGGAGGAAAAATAAACCCTCCATTTTCTTTTTGGCTCACTAAATTTCTCTCCAATTAAATGATAGATTTCTTCATTCAACCTCTCTTTTCTCTTTCATTTCTCACTGTCGTACCTCAAATTTTTTTTTAAAAGGAAAATTATATGCTTGTAACAAATTAGTGGTGCCTCCTGTTCGAAGCACGTAAAAATCCATCGTTCATTAAAAACAAAGAATTTCCAATCATGAATCTGTTATCATCTCAATACAGTATGGATGTAGGTTTCATAAAATTGACAATAGGGACAAATATCCTTGATGAGTGCTTCTAGAAATTTTTTTCTCATAAATGCACAAATATAAAAGTGATCACTTTAAACTTCAAAACTAAAATTGTTCATGGGTTAAATTGTGAGAAGAGGGTGCCCAAGAGCTTGTATATATATCACCACACTCTGTAATCGACATCCACAATGGCTCACTTTATCAACACTAACCCGATGGTAGTCATTTCTCTTTTAAAAGCTCCACTCACTTATTAGTAGAACTCAAGCTTGTAAACCGATTTGCAAGAAGAGGGTGCCAAAGAGCTTATATACCTATGTCTAAATTTACACTTAAACAATATGGGACACTAGGATCATAACACACACACACAAGACTCATATTTGGGCTTGGCAAGCCATGCGTGACATATGTCAAATACCCACTCACAGATATGCTTGGAAAGTTGCACTCAGTTATCGCCTACTCTACTTTGTAAATGCCATCTCCACCATGAAATGTTTGGTTTGGTGGAGATTTCCCCCCACACCTTGACCAATATCTATGAAGTTTAATCCTAGCATTATTTTTACTTGACTAGAATCGTAGTATCATCAATTAGTGGGCAACAATAATCTTGCACAATCCAAGTATCATCAAGTAGTGGACAACAATAATCTTGCACAATCCAAATTCATATCCCCAAAGGGATCAAGGGTCCGTTTGGATACAGCTTATTTTGCTGAAAACTGAAAACTGAAAATACGGTAGCAAAATAATTTTTAAATGTGTGAATAGTACCGTGGGACCCATTTTTAATATTTTTTTCTGAATAAAGTGGTTGTGGGTCCCGTGAACAGTGCTCAACAGTGCACTTGTCCCCTAAAGTTGAAACGCGTGCAGAGAAAAAAAAAAAAAAAAAAAAAAACACAAAACGCCAGATTTTGAAACACAAAACGCAGGATCCAAACACATACCAAATCTAAAACCAACCCTATAGAAAACCATATAAAAGTAAGTCATGACCAAGGTTTAAGTGATAACCTAATTACAAAAGTTTTGCAACTCAAGTGAAATTTCTAACACTATATTTGGGAAGGAGAGAAGAGAAAGGAAAAGAAGAGAAATGAAGAGAGAGTTGGTATATTCTTCTGTTTGGTTAAAGGGGAGGAGAGAAAGCCAATGAAATAATTTCCTCAAGGACCCACATTTTGCAATAAGCCAAAATTGGGTGGATTTGGAGTGAAGCAATGGAATAAAAATAAGTGGACCCCACGTACTTAACTACTTATGAACCAATTTTACATTTATGCCCTTAACTTTTATTCATATTTTGCATTCATGCGGGCATAAAGGTAAAATGGCATATTTTTCTTTTGGATTCCTTTCTCTTTTGCAAACCAAATAAAGAAAAGAGAAGTGCATTCTTCTCTTTTCTTTTCTCTTCCCCTCCCTATTTCCAAACATATATAAGAGAATGGTTTTCTTTCCTCTTCTCTCTCATCTACAGATCTACTTTCCCTTTACTCATTTCTCTTCTCTTTACTTCCCTCATTTGCAACCAAACATACTGTAAGATTCCAATCTTTCTTTTTTTTTTTTTTTTTTTTTTTGCAGTGATTTAGAGTTTTAAAAAAAAGTAAAAATTAAATCTTTTATGCACTTTTAGAAAAGTACTAAAATGAAATCGAGCATTCTCATCAAGAGTCTTATAAATACTATTTTGAGCATTTATAACCACAAAAACCTACTCCATCAAAGATGCCATATGCTAAAAAATTTGACATCTTGATACAGTGAGCTCTCAAAAATGTTATAATTTTTTAATGTTTTTTTTCTGCTGTGGGAGAGAGAGACAAAGGGAGATAGAGAGAGAGGAAGAATAAAAAATGAATAAAAAATAATAAAGAAAGAATATTTAAATAAAATGGTAAAAAAATAGAAGTTTTGATATTGAGAATATTGTAAAGTGATGTGTTAAATGCTATAAAATTAAGTTTTTAGATACTAAATTCTAAAAATTTTAGAACTTTTGATGAGAATGCACGAGAAATTTCAAAGCAATATGTTTCTTGTCTGCTTGCCACCAACAATTACAGCCATGATTTTTTTTTTTTTTTTTTTTTTTTTTGAAAAGAACTACAGCCATGAATTTTTTACTAGAGCCCTTCACACTTCCCATATTTCCGACGTGTAAAATTTTTTGGTGAGTTTTACTTTAGCTTTCAATTATTTATTTCGATGGCCCTTTTGGCTTTTGCTTTTGTAACGTGTCCTCTCATTGTTCACGTTGTCATAATAACGCTTATAAAATCACATGTCCGCCTACTTTACTCTCAACCCACAGCTCTCAATTTCTCACTCTCTCTCAAGTCTCAACTATCAAGAACTCTCTTATACTCCATCTTCGATCTCACTTCCCCAGCAAAGGAAGAATACTCCCTTCTCATAATCTTGTTCATCTTCATAACCAGGGTCTCTCTGTCTCTGTTATGACTAGGGGTGGCAATTTTTATCCATATCCATGAACCCGCCCATTACCCACCTTATTTGGATAAGTCTTAACCCAACTCATTTAAGTATTTGGGTTAAATGGATAAAGACCCATTTGGTTATTTAATTAGATGGGTCTAAATGGATAAATCCACTAATACCCACTAAACCCATCTAAAATTTAAAATTAAATAAACCCACTAAACCCTTCTAAAATCTAAAACTTAAATAAACAGATTTTCTCAGTAACCAAACACTTCCCCAAACACTTTAACCTCTAGATTTCTAAACATTTTCTCAGAGAGAGAGAGAGAGTTCAATTCTTTCAAGCCCAGAAATTTTCAAAGAACGAAGAGAAACCCAAGCTTTTTCAGAGTTAGCCATGGACAACGAGAATCGAGCAACGACGTCGTCTTCTTCTTCGTCGAATTCGAGCGCGTTCTCCTTCATATCCAGAGGTTGGCGAGAGGTTCGTGACTCGGCGGACACGGATATCCAACTCATGCACCACCGAGCCAACTCGTTCAAGAACTTAGTGACGTTGTTCGACCGAGAGCTCGAGAATTTCTTCAACTCAGCTACGACTTCGTTTTCTATGCTGGCAATTCGATTGCCTCCGGCGGAGATCGATTTTGTGAAGAGGCACTAGCCGAGTTTCGGCGGGCGAACTCGTCGTCGGATTTCAGCAAGAAGGTTCTGGAAAAGTGGACTCTGAGGTCGTAGCTTCGAATCGATTTGTTAGCGATAAGGAATGCGATTGTGGCAGAGGTGGAGGATGGGGATGGAGTTGTTGATTTTGATAGGGTTAGGAAGAGGAACGTGGTGAGTTTCAAAGTTTTGGGGGGAGTGGAAGAGTGAGGTTGAAGGAGACGAAGCAGCACAGAGAAGAAAAAAGTTTTTCTTTTTTTTTTTTTTTTTTTTTTTTTTTTTTTTTTTTTCTGTGGCTTTGTTTGGTTGCTGAGAAATGAATTTTGTGAAGGAAAAATGAAAGGAAAGAACAGGAAAAGTGAATTTTGAACTTTTTAATTTTTGTTTTTAAATTTTTTAACAAGTTATTTATTTATTTGGGTCATATTGGGTTTAATGGGCGGGTTACTAATTAAATGGGTTGGACAGGTAATGGATAATTAATTTATATATAAACGGGTCATAAATGGATAAATGGGTAATTACACACCCAACCCATTTATGACCTAACCCATTTATGACCCAACCCGCCCATTTGCCACTCCTAGTTATGACCCATGGACACATGGAGTTGGAAGGAGTTGCTGAGTCAGGCAGTGGCTAAGTTATTGGGATCAAGATATTGCCTCACCTAGTAGCTATCATTAATTCAGTTGTGTTAGGATAATGTGTATTTGAATTTGATTGATAATTGAATTAAGTTGTTGTTAGGATGGAGTCTATCTTGTGATAGAACTCTAGCTGATAAGATTAGGAGTTATCTTGTTAATTTGAATTCCAGTTCAGTGTATTTAAGCATCAAGATGAATAAAATGAGGCAAGCAGAATTTAACCCAAATATTCTTTTCTCCCTTTATCTCTAGGAGGGTAGTCGCCTTGAATACGACTAATTCATCTAATCAACTGCAATTCACTGCAATTGGTATCAGAGCCAATGACAAACAACCCACCAAACACACATTCAACCACCAATGACGACCGCTTGGCTGCCTTGGAAGTTAGCACCCATTCCCTCAAACAACAGGCCGATTCTCAAAAGGAAGAGTTCGCAGGCATGAAAGGAGCAATGGAGGCTCTCACCGATGCCGTGGCCAAAATGAGTCAAGCTATGGAGGAAAAGGGAGTTCGGATTGATGAGGACCATAGCAGCAGTAGCCGAGACAATGGTTCCATCAACCGACATCGTGAGAACGGAGAGGGAAGCCACGGCACTCAACATGGCAGCCTACAGACCAGATTTTCACGATTGGATTTTCCTCGTTTTGATGGGGAAAACCCAACAGGGTGGATTTATAAAGCCGAGCAGTTTTTCCATTACCAGAGAACCGAGGCCAACGAGAAGGTGTTATTGGCATCCTTTCACTTGCAGGATGATGCCTTAGAGTGGTATCAACGGTATGAACAATCCCAACCAAACGTACAATGGGAGGAGTTCACTCAAGCCTTGTGTATCCGTTTTAGTCCTTCAGACTATGAAGATTTCAACGAGGCTCTCGCTAAATTGCAGCAAACGAGCACCGTACGAGAATACCAAACACAGTTTGAACGTTTGGCTACTCTTGTTCGTCAATGGCCTCAGCAAGCGTTGGTTGGCAGCTATGTCGACGGACTGAAAGAGGAGATATGCTCAGAAGTTAAACTCTTTCGACCCACCACCCTGCTTCACGCCACAAGTTTGGCTCGGTTGCTAGAAGAAAAGCTTTCCAAACTACGACGTCCATTATTCACGGCAACACCACCCAAGCCTTCACTGTCACAACCCCCACTATACAAACCGTCACTTCTACCTACTCCAACACCCATCAAAACCACCATACCCTTTAACCCCAGCACCCGAACTTCCACCAATCCAACATTCAAGAAATTGTCATGGGCTGAGATGCAAGCTCGACGGGAAAAAGGCCTATGCTACAACTATGACGAGAGGTTCGGACCAGGGCACCGATGCAAGAAGCAACAAATATTCTTTTTAGAAACAATGGATGAGACGGAAGGAGATCCCGGGGCAGTAGAGCTTGAGCCAGAAAACGAAGCACCACAAGCGGTATCGGAAATCTCACTCCATGCATTGTCTGGTGTGTCCACACCCCGAACGATGCGAGTTATTGGCTTAATCCGTGGAAAAAAATTGCACATCCTTATTGACAGCGGCAGCACACATAATTTTGTCAGTTTGAAGTTCGCCAAACGAATGGGCTGTTATACAACTTCGGCACCGGCCTTCCAAGTGATGGTAGCCAACGGTGAGAGACTACGGTGCGAAGAAATTTATTTGGCGGTACCCATGGAGATACAAGGTTATAAATTCCAAACTAACATGTATCCTCTCGATCTACAAGGGTCAGATGTAGTTTTGGGTATACAGTGGCTACAAGGCCTTGGTCGAGTACTACATGATTGGCTTAAACTCTCTATGGAATTTTGGGTCAAGGGCCAAAAGTTTGTTATACAAGGGGAAGATACTAGAAGGGTATTTCAAGAATCAATACACTCCATTGTATGGCTTGCAGCTGATAGTATGAAATTTTGTATTATGCCAATTTCAGGAGGGCCCACCGAAGCACTTCTAACAAAGACAACTTAGAACCCATGCAACAAACTAGAAGCATTGTTGAAGAAGTACCAGCAGGTGTTTCAAACACCAAACACGTTGCCACCTTCTTGCACCCATGATCATCGAATTCCCTTAGAGCCTAGGAGTGGGCCTGTGAGTGTCTGTCCTTACCGGTACCCACACGTCCAAAAGAATGAAATTGAGCGGGCTGTCAAGGAGATGCTCGCCACGGGGATTATACGACCAAGTTTCAGCCCATTTTCTTCACCGGTCCTATTGGTTAAAAAGAAGGATGGCTCTTGGCGTTTTTGCATGGATTATCGAGCGTTAAATCGCGTCACTGTCAAGGATCGCTATCCAATCCCAGCCATAGATGAATTACTTGATGAACTACATGGTGCAACATATTTCACCAAGCTGGATCTTAAATCTGGATATCATCAAATCCGAGTGCAGCCCAATGATATTCATAAGACCGCTTTTCGCACCCATGATGGCCATTACGAGTTTTTGGTCATGCTGTTTGGGCTCACCAATGCCCCAGCGACATTCCAATCCTTGATGAACGACATTTTTCAAGCATTACTGAAAAGGTACGTCCTTGTATTTTTTTATGGCATATTGGTTTATAGCAAAACATGGGATGAACATTTAATTCATTTAGATATTGTGCTGCATACTTTGATGGCCAATCAATTATATGTAAACCAATCTAAATGTTTAATTGCTCGGGAAGAAGTAGAGTATATAGGCCATGTCATTAGTGCTACAGGCGTGGCTGCTGATTCGACGAAGATACAAAGCATGGAAAATTGGCCAACTTTGACAACCACCACCGCTCTTCGCGGCTTCTTGGGGTTAACTAGTTACTACTGAAAATTCATTCAAAACTATGGCACCATCGCAACACCGCTCACACAGTTATTGACAAAGGATGGATTCCATTGGTCGAAAGCAGCAGAGAAGGCCTTCCACACTCTCAAGCAAGCAATGATTCAAGCCCCTGTTCTCGCATTGCCGAACTTCGCCAAGCAATTCGTGGTTGAGTCTGATGCATCAGGAACTAGGTTAGGTGCAGTCCTTATGCAGGACAGTCGACCCATTGCCTACTACGGCAAGGCACTCTCGGGCCGAGCCTTGGCGGGTTCCACCTACGAGAAGGAGTTTATGGCCATCGTTTTATCGATCCACCAATGGCGTAATTATCTGTTGGGGTGGCGGTTTCGCATTCGCATTGACCATAAAAGCTTGAAGTATCTACTAGAGCAACACATCTCGACCATGGATCAGCAGAGATGGCTCGTGAAGTTGATGGGGTACGACTATGAAATCGAGTACAGACCAGGTCGTGAGAATTTGGCAGCCAACGCTCTTTCACGGTTACATAAGGAGTTAACCGCAATAACATGCCCACGACCCACTTGGTTGGCCATGGTTTGCCATGAAGCCCACAACGATCCACTCTTGATTGCTATGAGGGATGACTTGCAAAAAGACACTAAGAGCACTAGCGGCTATGAGGCACGTGGTGGGCAATTGTGATACAAAGGTAGGTTGGTCTTATCTCCAAATTCTCTGTACAAGGAAGCCATTATTCGAGAGTTTCACGATACACCCGTTGAGGGGCATTCCGGGATTTTTCGAACCTTTAAAAGATTGGCTGCCAACTTCCATTGGGTTGGTATGAAGCGTGATGTTCAACACTACATTTAGCGATGTGATGTTTGTCAACGTAACAAGCACGATACGATGACACCGGCTGGCTTATTACAATCGTTACCAATTCCAAATCGGGTTTGGGAAGATGTGTTAATGGATTTCATTGAAGGGCTTCCGACATCTAGCGGCTTCTCTGCCATCTTGGTAGTGGTGGATCAACTATCCAAATATGGCCATTTTATCGCTCTTAAGCATCCTTATTCAGCAAAGGTGGTGGCTGAGACTTTTGTCAAAGAAGTGGTGCGGCTTCACGGCATGTCGCGATCCATAGTTTCTGACCGGGATCTTGTCTTTACTAGTCGGTTTTGGTCGGAATTCTTTCGCCTACAAGGTTCTGAATTGCGTTTGAGCTCTGCTTACCACCCTCAAACGGATGGTCAGACAGAAGTCCTCAATCGTTGCTTAGAGACTTACCTGCGTTGCTTTGCAAGTTCCAAGCAAAAACAGTGGCTCCAGTGGCTGCTATGGGCGGAGTATTGGTACAACACGAGCTACCATACTGCCACTCGCATGACTCCCTTTGAAGCTGTTTATGGTTGGCCCCCTGCAACCATTCATTCTTATGAGCATGGCGACACAACGGTGGCACAGGTCGAGCAATCCTTGCGAAGCCGAGATGAGATTCTCCGATTATTGAAAGATAGTTTGGTGACAGCCCAACACAGGATGAAAATAAATGCAGATCGCCACCGCCATGAATTGGAGTTTGCTACTGGTGACTTTGTATATCTATGGTTGCAACCATTCCGACAATTGTCTATGCGAACCCGAGGAAATATGAAGTTATCCCCACGTTTTTACGCACCTTACCAGGTGGTGGAACGTTTAGGAAAGGTGGCCTACCGGTTAGCACTTCCAACCGATTCCCGGATTCATCCTGTCTTCCACGTCTCACAGTTGAAGAAACAATTAGGACACTTAAACCGAGCGGCGCAAGAGCTTCCTAAGGTGCAAGACGATGGCAAGCTACTGTTGGAACCCGCTGCGATTTTGGATTATCGCTGGAGCAAGGCAAGGAAGAAAGTCCTTCAGGAAGCACTAGTGCATTGGACAGGAACAGCAAGTGAAGACGCCACGTGGGAATCGCTTCCGGAATTACAGCACCAGTTTCCCCATTTGAATCTTGAGGACAAGATTCGTTCTCTAGAGGGTGGGAATGTTATAACCCATGGACACGTGGAGTTGGAAGGAGTTGCTGAGTCAGGCAGTGGCTAAGTTATTGGGATCAAGATATTGCCTCACGTAGTAGCTATCATTAATTCAGTTGTGTTAGGATAATGTGTATTTGAGTTTGATTGATAATTGAATTAAGTTGTTGTTAGGATGGAGTCTATCTTGTGATAGAACTCTAGCTGATAAGATTAGGAGTTATCTTGTTAATTTGAATTCCAGTTCAATGTATTTAAGCATCAAGATGAATAAAATGAGGCAAGCAGAATTTAACCCAAGTATTCTTTTCTCCCTTTATCTCTAGGAGGGTAGTCGCCTCGAATATGACTAATTCATCTAATCAACTGCAGTTCACTGCAGTCTCCTTGGTATAGTTGAAATTTTTTTTGTATTAGTAGGACAAAGCGATTCTATTAATTACTACAATGGCAAAGGGTGTCACATATTTGAGTTCTTGGATTGAGGTTGCACCAGCCCGGATTATTTTTCCAAATAAGCTTCATGTTTCTCCTGTATTGGAGACAATTATTGAAGAGGAAGCTGAAGAATGCAACGAAGACTCCTAAATTTTTTTTTTTTTAATGAAATTCTGTGGATTTGTTAATACCCTTCAATTATAAGTTCTAAGGGTAGTGAATGGACTTGTAAGTTTTGTAGTTCATCTTAACAATCAGAATTGTCCTTGTACCTATGTCTTCTTCTTCAATTCCAATTTTTGTCTTCTAAGTAATCTTTTTAGCATAAACAAATAGAGGGTTACAATCACGGAAATATAGGCCTTTTGCTAATTAAATTTCTCTTCAATCATGGACAAGAAACGATCAAAGAAGAACCTTAATTGTTACCACATCAATTGAACCCCATTAATGTTGCAGGTGATTAAAAATTCCACTCAAGCCCATAAAAAAAAACCGAGAATATATGAACTATTAGTCTACATCAATACCAATACCATATGGATCTTGCTGGGTTTCCCCAAGATTGACAATTGGGATAGATTTTATTAATGTTTGTTTATAGAATCTATTTAGCTAAATGCAAGCACAATCATTGAACCCAATATGGATCTTGTTGGTGAAAAAGAAAATTTTAGTTAATTTCACTTGAGAGCTTTGGGGGCTAGTGGGGTAGGTGGAATTGAGGTGGAAGAGGAGCTCTGAAGCAATTTGTTTCTATGAAACCAGATATGATCACATATAACAACTGCAATTAGAGTAAAGGAAAGGGCCTCTTGCAATAGGATTGAGAATAAATTTGACCCAATTAGCTGGGCAGCTTAGAGGGGTCTTATCTATATGGATTGGCCATGGGGAAGATCGCCACACTAATTGAGCTATGGGGCACATTGAGTGAAGATGTGTGGAGTAGTTTCCCATACTATTTTCCATGTCAAGAGTTTGTGGCAGGGGCTGATTTTGGCTTTTCATTTTGAATTACCAGTCAGATTTTGATAAGGGACCATAGGACTCAAATATTTGTTTTTGGTCTGTAAGGTATGCCGATTTTACAAAATTAGCTTGCTGCTATTATGAGCCCAAATGGATATTTAAAATTTCTCCAATAGTTTTGAGTCTTTGTGAATCAAATAGTGTAAAGAGCTTACCCATGTCCCATTAAAAAGTGTTTGGATTAATAGGATTAGATACTCCGTAGATGTTTGGTAGTTCTTGGATTGGAGTGAGAGGGATAGAGTTTTCCATATTGGGGGTCTGGGGGGAATCCAAATCTAGTTACTTTCAATCTAAAAATTTATATGACATTGCTTCTTAAATTTGTTAAACTCAGACCTTAACTATAAGAATTGATCACATGCATGATTATGTCTGAAATTTGTAAGAATGATATCTTAACATAAAAGGTTACGGGAATCTAAAGCAATATGTTTCTCACTTTCTTGGCTTCTTGCCACTAATAATTACAGCCATGAATTTTTTACTTTTGAGTCCTCCACACTTCCCATATTTCCCACGTGTAAAAACTTTTGGATGAGTTTTTTTAGCTTTTAATTATTTATTTTTTCGATGGTTCTTTTGGTACCGCGTGGTCTCATTGTTCACGTTGTCGTTTTAACGCTTATAAAATCACATGTCCACATACTTTTAGCTCTCAACCCACAACAATTTCTCATTAGTCTCTCTCTCTCACCACTGTGAACAAGAACACCTCCAAGATTTCAGGTTTTCAAACTATCTTATACTCACATATTCAATCTCACTTCTCCGGCAAAGGAAGAACTACTCACTTTTCATTATTAGCAGGACAAAGCTATTCTCCAATGGCAAAGGGTGTCAGATTTTTGAGTTCTTGGATTGAGGTTGCACCAGCACTTCTTATTTCTCCCAATAAGGTTCCTATTTCTCCTGTATTGGAGACAATTACAGAAGAGGAAGCTGAAGAATGCAACAAAGACTCCTAAAATATTGGAGGCTATTTTTTTTTTAATATATTTTTTGGGTCCTTCCTTAAATTTTGTGGATTTGTTCGCAGACCCTTCAATTATAAATTGGGTAGCGAATGGACCTGTAAGTTTTGTAGTTTATCCTAACAATCACATTTGTCTTTGTAGTTTGTACTTTGTACTAATGTTTTCCTCTGCAATTCCAATTATTCTCTAATAAGTGGAGTAATGTAATATTCTCTTTGACAAAAAAAAAAAAAAAAAAAAAGAATAAAATCTTGGGAAATATGGGCCGTTTGCTAATCAAATTTCTCTTCAATCATGGACAAGAAATCTAAATTGTGAGACTTAATTGTTACTATATCAATTGTACTCCGCATGTTATTAAAAATCCACTCAAGCCCACCAAAAAACCAAGAATTTGTGAACCATTATTAGTCTACCATCAATACCAATATCATATGGATCTTGCCGGGTTTTCCCAAGATTGACAATTGGGACAGATTTTATTAATGTGTACATTTATGGGATCTACTTAGCGGAACGCAAGCACAATCAATGAACCCAATAGGACATGCCGAATACTGCCAAGCTAGTTGGCAGATTAGAATGGAGATCCTACATAAGGATTATGTGAGTTCCATAAGAGCATCCTTATTAAACCTCTCAAATGCTAAAAATCCTATTTTTTTAGCATTTTTGAGATAAAAACACCACTCCATTAAACCGGCTAAATCTTAAATTTTTAAGATTCAAGTTACAGTGCAATCTCATATTTGAGACCGCACTGTAGCTACAATTGTAAAACAAAAATTATTTTTTATTTCCTCAGGCTCTCTCCCTTCTCTCTTTCTCTTTTCTCTCTCCACTTTTTTCTTCTCTCTTCTCTCTCTGTGCTTAGTCGATGTGGTTTGCCAATGAGTGTGCTCTGCCGATGATTGTGCTCCGCCGATGGTCATGGGTCGTGGGTCGTGGTCTGATGTGCTCCGGCGATTTTGTGGGTCTGGGTTTGTGGGTCTGAGTTCACGAGTCTGGGTTCGTGGGTCTGGGTTCGTGGGTCTGCATTCGTGGATCATCGACGTGACCGGGGTTAAGATCGGGGTGGTGGGTTTTGGTTGGGGTTGAGAACGAGGTGGGTGGGTGGTGACTGAGGAGGGTTGATGTGGTTGAGGCGTGGGTCTTGGGTTTGATGGGTTTTGCTTGCCGTGGCCGACGTGGGTTTTGGGTTTGTGGGTTTTGATCGCCGCTTTATCCTCCGCCTCCCTCTCTTCCTCTCACTGTGAGCTTCTCTCTCTCAAGTTTGGTATAGTTTTTGTTGTTGTTGTTGTTGCTGTTTTTTTTTTTTTTTTTTTTTTGTGGCTATGGGGTTGATTTTTGGATGGATGCTGATTGTGGTGGCAGTGGGTTGGCCGGTCTGGGTTTGCTATTGAATGTTGATGGTTTATGGCGGTGGTGGCTGACAGTGGCTAGCCGTTGAGAAGAAAGTGGCGGAAAGAGAGAGAAAGTGGTAAAATAAAAATAATATTATTTAAATGAAGTTGTAAAAAAAATAGAATGTTTGATATTTAGTGTATTGTAAAATGGTATGTTAAAATTGATAAAATAGGATTTTAAAGTGTTAAATGCTAAAATATTTAGCATTCTTAATGAGGATGCTCTAAGTCACATAGGGTTCCTTAAATTTCAAGGACATAATTTCCCATTTATCAACACACCTATAAGTCTATAACAGACACCTTGAGAAAAAAAAAAGGTTTCATGAGTGTGATTATCCACTTGAACTTATAGTACTCATGGTGTGGGGCACTCTGCGTTAAGACTATTCACATCATGGCACAACAGTTTTACGAAACAAACTACTCAAATCAAGTAACTCCTAAACACGGAAGTGTAATCTAGAACAGGACTCCTATGAATACACCACACACAGGGGCCAAATGAGAAGTGTATTGAAGACAATATTGGAGCATTCATGATCTGCTTCTATCTGGCACAGCTGAAACAGCTATAAAAGGCCATTACTTTTTGTGCTTATCTTCTTAAATTTTAGATTCCATTCATCACACATGGGACACATCACATGTCACACTAGAATTGAACAAATGGGCCCAATTCTCGCTTCTCCATAATCACTGAATCCAGACCCATTTCTTTAACGCGTGGCTCTGAAATCTCAGCACAAAAATTCAAGTACGTTTCCTTACCGAAACTTCAAGACAAAGTTAACCCCTCTTTTTTTTGGCTCTTTGGAGGCTTTCCCCATAGTTCTCTAAACATGTTTTTAATGAAGTTCCTTGTAGTTTCTACTTTCTGCTTTCTGCTACTATTACCATGGAAAAATAACAGTAATAGAATAGTAATCAATCAATAAATGGTAAAGTAGACCGTGTACAATAATTCTTGCTTTGTGCGTGAAACGTGGCAACATAACAACCATAGGAATTTCTTCTTTTGTCTTGGTCTAGCCAAGGGTCTTTTTCTATGTATCAGGATAATAATAATGATGATTAGAGCTAAGCAAAATTAACTAATAATTCTTAGTCTAGAACTATAAATTATTTTACAACTTTCTGCTATAATTTTAAATGATTGTCCATTACTTACATATTAACCCATAATTTTTTCTTCATTACTCGCACTCTATCACATCACAATTAAAAATAATAATAATAAATAAGTGTTATACCAAAGAAGTTATGAAATAAATTGTAATCCTAAATCTTTTTTAATAATATTTAGAATTTGATTACACAAAAATAAGTATAATGATTGATGGCGGCTGGGCCAAGAAAACGTGGCCAGAAATGAGTGGTTGAGAATGTAGGGGAGGTGTGAGATGGGGCTGAGTTGGACTGTTTTGGTGAGGACGGTGGTGATGGTGTGTGTGTGTCTATGAAAATTGAATTATTATTGAATGAATTATCAATTGGTCGGTTTATTAGTCACGCCTGTAAAACATTGTCTCGATATTCACAGTACTCATGTGATTTTTTGACCTGTCCATCGCATACATTGTTTTAATGGTAGGACCACCACCTAAGTTGGGGGACACGTGTTAGCATATGAGAGACTTTAAAATTGAACTTTCATGACTTTCGTAGTTTGGCTTCGCCACATTTCTACGACATGGGCCCCCTTTTGGATCACGATCGGCCAAACTAAATATTTCTTTGAACTTCGCATTCGCAATGAATGTTTGGTGATGATCATTTTGCAAACAATCATCTCAAAATTATAAATGCATATATTAAGCATAGCCTCTACTTTTTCCATCACTATTTTATTTAAAACTAAATTTTGGTTTTCACAATAATTAAAAGTCATGACTTGAAAGGCCAATTTTTTTTCTACCCCGCTAAGGACTCATGGGACTTTTAAACCATGAACTTGAAAGACCAAATTTTTTTCTACCCCGCTATGGACTCATGGGACTTTTAAACCATGAACTTGAAAGACTAAATTTTTTTCTACCCCGCTATGGACTCAGGGGACTTTTGAACCATTTCATGGATAAAGAATGGATTAGCTTAGTTAAACTGGGATATTAAATTGAAAATTACACCTCTAAAGTTTGAAAATGTTTAAATTTTATATTTTGAAATTTTATAATTTGAATTTTACTTTTTGAATTTTTGGGTGTTTAGATTTTATACTCTAACATTTTAAAATTTAGATTTTACCACTTAAATTTTAAGAGTGTTTAGATTTTACTTTTTAAAATTTGGGGTTGTTTAGATTTTACACGATAAAATCCTAGTTCTGAAATATCAAGGTATAAAATCCAAATACATCTAAACTGTAGGAGTATAATTTGCAATTTATCAAAATAAAATAATTTATTTTTGTCTAGAACTTTGTAATTTATTATGAGTTTGGTAATCGATTATAAATTAGTTTTTTGTTTAAAATATTCATTGTTTGTGAGTCACTCAGCTTTTTTTCAAATAATATGAGTTTTAATTTTTTTTTAAAGCAAACTTTTAACTTTTTGTCTCGTATTATGCAAATATACTAAAAATAATAATTCCAAACAATCATAGTGATAAGTATAACATACTTTTATTTATTATAAAAAACTATGAATTGAATCATCTCTCATCCTTATTATATCTATTCAATTATTTTAAAAATAAAAAAGATATTCTTATATATTAATAAGATATTAGTTAATGTCATCTCACAACTCATAAGTCGCAACTAAAACAGCATTATATGTTCGTTGAGTGTTTTTAACGGTTGATCCAATAAGTGGCGGTGTAATGATAAAAATTTTATTAGCACGATAAGACCTTGACTCAAAAACAATATTCATTCTTTTTTGTTTTTGTTTTATATTATGTCTTACCCAATATTCATTGGAAAGAAAAAACACAAAAACAAAAAATAATAATATTGCCATTAGAAGTTCTTGTCCTCGGTTAAAGACATGACATAAGATTAATTGAAGAAAGTTCTAGTAATCAACTTTAAAAAAAAAGAAAAGAGAAAACAATAGTGAAAATGAAAGAAAAGAAATTCCTACATAAAAAACCCATGTGACGTGATAATCTTTGTCGATACTATCAAAATAGTGTCGAAATTTGTAGTGACTCTCAGAACTTTACTCTAATCATGTTTAGCAGAAGACGAATCAGAGTGAGCCAGAGAAGCACACGGAAAAGTGTAGTTCTAGTACCACATAAATTCACATAATTTTTGTTACAATTATCTTACATTTCAGACGGTAGCTGGATTGCTTATCACTTTCACATGAATCCATAGTTTTTTTCTCATCATTCACAATTTGCTATGTAAACACAGATTGTGTCATTTTATGTGGCTCAGAATTTTTCGACAGACAATTTTACCAAAAGATTAGGTAGCGATACATCTGAAAGTGAAAGAAACTAAAATTAGCATGATGGGGCGGCAAAGCTAAGTTTATTAATTAACTAGCTTGCTCAAATCCAAGACCTTCCCATATATACCCCCCTGAACTCCTCTACTTTCCCATCAACATTCAACAACAACACTAGCTTAGAACTCTCTCTTACTTGCTCATCATCTCCTAGCTCTCTCTCTCTTCTTCTGTCACTACTACTCACCCTAGCTTTTAGCTATGGCTGCCAAGGATATTGAAGGGTTCCCATCTAAGGACTACCATGACCCACCACCAGCACCATTGGTTGATGCTGAGGAGCTTACACAGTGGTCCTTCTACAGGGCTATCATTGCTGAGTTCATTGCCACTCTCTTGTTCTTGTACATTACTGTGTTGACTGTAATTGGATACAAGAGCCAGACTGCTGACCCGACTGCTGATCAGTGTGGTGGTGTTGGAATTCTTGGAATAGCTTGGGCCTTTGGTGGCATGATCTTTGTGCTTGTTTACTGCACAGCTGGGATCTCAGGTGGGTTCTCTATCAAATTTTCTTAATTTTGACTATGAGACTTGTAATTCAGTGGGATTATATAGTTATGATTGAGAATTTGGGTTTGAATCTCAGTTCTCAGAAGGAAAAAAAATCATAACTTTAAATTCATTTAATTTTTCTAGATTTTGTGATCTCCTAAAAATTGAATAAGATTTATTGAAAGTATGAGAAACATATTTATAAAAAAATAATATGTTATGTGATGACATGCAGATTCCGATTTCTATAATTAAACAAAAAAGAAACAAAATATGTGAGTTATAGCTATGAGCTTATATTTAATTGTACTGAATTATGCAGTAATGCAACATTATTTTCCCATAAAAACATTATAATTATTTTAATTTTACACCCATCAAAACCTATTACCTTTACCATTACCAAAAAAAAAAAAAAATTATGAAATTTATTGTGTTAAAAAAAGTTGTGATTTAGTGTGATAATAGACTTCTTGTTTTTACAAATATAACATGTTAGTGTGACACTTTCAAATTTCTATAATTTTTATTAAAAAAAAAAAAAAAAATCATAGCAATGATTGGAGCTATATAGCATATAGAGAGAGGGCTTACAGTTTTTACTAAATTGGGCAGGTGGGCACATTAACCCTGCGGTGACATTCGGGCTATTCCTGGCTAGGAAGGTCTCGCTGGTTAGAGCCATATTGTACATGGTAGCTCAGTGCTTGGGAGCCATATGCGGATGTGGGCTTGTGAAGGCATTCCAGAGGGCTTACTACAGCAAGTACGGTGGTGGGGCCAATGAGCTCGCTCTTGGATACAGCAAGGGCACCGGATTGGCTGCTGAGATCATCGGTACCTTTGTTCTTGTTTACACTGTGTTCTCTGCCACTGATCCAAAGAGAAATGCAAGGGATTCCCATGTTCCCGTAAGTAACCATATCCAACTTTACAATTTTGTCAAGGAACAATGTTAAGGCATTCTAGGAATTAGGTGTGTTATGATTCTCAGTTGAATTCAACAGTATAATTGAATTGATCAATAAGCCACATGTTTCAATTTTAGTTGTCTTTAAAGAATGATGTGTTGTATTGTGTTTAATATAGTCACAATGATTGAATTTAATTGGAAACCTAATGTCAAACATCTAAGAAATTAAGACAATCGTCTGAAAGGTACGTGATTGAATTTAATTGAAAAACCTAATGCATGACGTCTAAGAAATTGACGGAAGTGGAAATGTGTTCCTAATGGTAAAAAACTGAAAATTAGGAATTCTCGAACTTTCTAAAAATGAAATGCTTGTGTTCAAATTGAAATAAATTTGAACAAAATTATTATTTTTACATCAATTTGACTATAATTAATATTGTTTTTGTATCAATCAAAGGTCTTGGCACCACTTCCAATTGGATTTGCTGTCTTCATGGTTCACCTTGCCACCATTCCAATCACTGGCACTGGTATCAACCCCGCCAGAAGTTTCGGGGCTGCAGTGATCTACAACGAGAAGAAGGCATGGGATGACCAAGTATGCACCTAGCCCTTTATATTTGTTGTTGCAAAAGTAAATTTTCATTTATGTTACATAGTGGTGCTAAGTGCTAACTTAAAATTGGTTTTCATGTAATTTACAGTGGCTTTTCTGGGTCGGACCATTCATCGGTGCTGCCATTGCTGCATTCTATCACCAGTACATTTTGAGAGCAGGAGCTATTAAAGCTCTAGGGTCCTTCAGGAGCTCTTCAGCCATGTAAACTACCAAATGGTGTTTCTGGTAATGAGGTTGGTTCAAAGAGGAATGGCATTTTCTATGGTCAGGGAGGGAGGCTTTTGGAACCGTGGAATTTGTACATTGCAATGTCTAAGGCAAAGAATGCCCTGTTTTCTTTCTTTCGTGTCCTGAGCACTCGTTTTATATGTGCCCAAAATGTTGTTGTCTGTCCTATTTTCCGTTTGACAATGGTGTACTCGTAATGTTATGTTGAATTTTATGAGCAACTGCTTTATGTTACTTTCTGTTTATATCACTCTTTTTATAACTTCATTTGGAAAATCAACATTTATAAAGAGCAGTCCATCAATTAGTTGCTGTTAATGCAAAAACGGAGTATACTGCTTTATAATTAAAATGGTATATAGTATTGAATATAGTAGTAATTATTCTACTTAATTCTAGAACGAGGACATGGTCATTCCACAGTACTTTTCACATGTACTATAATACTCCTATAAGGTTCTCTAGATGTAATGACTCAAATGAGTCTGCAATTTTATATCAAAGAAGTGGGACATTAAAACTGGACTTTTAGGAGGAGGGTCATTGTTTAAATAGTTTTAAGCATCCCAGTTAAGCTTAGTAACGTGAGCTTGTAACTAAGTAGGGTATTAAAGTAGTTGAATTCAAGGTAGAATAACTAACTACGGCATTAAAGTAGTTGAATCTAAGGTAGAATTAGCTAGGTGGGAGAGATGACTTTAGTGGTTTGCCCCTCATGAGGTCATGGCACAAGATCCTCTATGGGATTCCATAACAATGGGATTCCGTCTCACCTTACCCCTCTTCCTTGAGTTAAAGGGCACCTCATTCACCATGGGTGGGTAGCTCTCCATGTCAAAAGAAGCATCCCAACTCATTTTTCCTTCTAAACATGGGTTGTGTAGGAAAATATATCTCTCTCAATGTCAAAATAAGCATCCCAACTCATTTTTCCTCCTAGACCTGGATTGTATAGGAAAATACATCTCTCCATGTCAAAAGAAGCATCCCAACTCTTTTTTTTCTCCTAGACATGGGTTGTATAGGAAAATACATCGAGTCCGTTAGTCAATAGTTTTTTTTTTTTTTTTTTGGAAAAGCGTTAGTCAATAGTTTAAGAGCCCTATTTCTTTTCTTTTTTCTTTTTTAAAGAAAATTTTAAAAGCCTTCTGTACTTTTTATTATTTTTCAACAAAAACGATTAGGATAAAAAAATTGCTTTTTGACAACATGGGCTTAAATCCTATCAATTACAACAAAATGATTTTTCTTAACGAAAAATAAGCTAGAAGCCTAGAAAGGCATAAAAGACACTCAAATAATTTAATTTGCAATAATTATCTTATACAACAACTAGTATTTAATTAAATATGTGGACACGTGTTAAGTTTTTATTCGTAAAGTAAGACAAAATATTTGGACTCATGCATTATGTGTATAAGAGATACATTCTCATTAATTTGCAATGATTTATCATGTTAGTATAAATTAGTTATATATTAAATGCTATTATATTTTAATAATAGTCATTCAAGCTGAAAAGATGAAACATATTAACAAACATATTGGACAGAAGGAGAATCTTATTGTGGTGATCCTCAATTACGCATGAACACGACAAGGATAGAAGCCTAATATAATATGGACAAAAAATAACTAAGAGAATATATATATATATATATATATTTTTTTTTTTCTTTTCTTTTCTTTTCTAAATCCAAATTCCAAAGAGGTATGGAAAATGAGTCTCGTACGATACGAGTAACAATTTGAATAATGAAAATTTTATTATAATAGTGCACTAAAATGCACAATCACTGAGCTAATCAAGTTGATAATTATATTACCGTCCACGTGATCTATCCAGCTGTCAGGTAGTATGTCCGCATTGATTAATTAAAAAAAAGATCATAATGATAATATCTAGTATCTACAACATAATCAACACTCAACACCCCACATGATCTATGAAAATAAACACGTGTCATGATTGTAGCGAGTTCATGTTAAAATTTACCACGTACTATTAAACAAAATAGGGAAGCGTGGCCTTCTAGACTCTACCCATTAGATATTACACTACACAGTTCAGTGACTTGCATGAGACCTGGAGAAAACAATTTATTGTTATTGTTATTATTATTATATTACTTCCATAATAAAGTAACACCTTTTTTTTTAGTAGGGAAGGTCCGAAAGAACTAGAATTTCATCTGTAGGAGGCAAAGAAAAAAATATATTACCATTTAAAAATAAGAAATATAGTATCATAACTCAATTAATATATAAATATTCAAGCTAATATCTACTAACATAATACAAATAAAAGGAAAGACACAAAAATATTTATTTTATAATACATTTCAACACAATCATCAGTTAAAATAATTGAAGTTCATGTTCTTTTCAATATTGAAAATCATTGACATCTACAATATAATTGATTCGGTATAAAAAATTTCATAGCAATTTTTAAAAAATATTACTGTGGGGGTGAAAGGCCTGGGAGCCCATGTCTATGTATATATTGGGCCAAGGGCACAACTCGAGGATGTTAGACAATCCGAAGACAGTAAACGGTCCGAGGACGGATAGATGTTGTCATAAAGATCCGTGTCAGTAGGTAAAAAGTTAAGGTCTGATCATGATCGCCCAGGAGGGTGGTTCGGGGAAGAATCCCTCCTCGGCTGGGCAAGGCCGAGGTCAAGGGGTGTGGTCTGCCATCAAGAGCAACGTTCCGGACCATTCCATGAAAGGGGATAAGTATCAGGAAGGGGATAAGTATCAGGAAGGAATAGGACAGAGGAGAGCTATGAAATATCTTAGAGAAAGCTGCTACCACTGCATTGAATACTTTGCAGCTAACTCTCTGGCCGCATTAATGATGAAGTAATGTCTGGACAGTGCTTTTCAGCCTTACAGCTACTCCTAAATACTTTAGAGAGGGGCTGATGGGACAAGTATCTACACTAACCATCTGATCTACACATGTAGGGTAGAGATGAAAGAGAAATTAAATAGAAAATAGAGGAGATACCCTGAGAAAAGGGGATTGGAGGATGAAGAAATAAACACTGTAGCAACAAAAGCTGCATCTGTAACCATCTTCGATCAATATATACAAGAACTGGTCTCCTCGAATCGAGCGGAGGATGACTTTTTTTGGATAAAATCTATCTGTTCTTACTTTATTATCATCTGGACCCATTATAATTGCTACATAACTCATTAGAGCCTAGTTTTCCAACCCACTATCTACAAATTTATTGTACTGGGCTCACTGGGCCAAGATCCCATACGTTGTGGGCTTGAGCTGCAAAACGTGTCCCTACAATTACAAAATCAAAAAGTTTGTTAGGAAATTATTTTCAATTTTGTTGGGCCTAGTTGAAACAATAATATATATGGCCGAAAAATTCAAATTTGTAATTCGATTCTCCATCATCTACAAATCAAATAAAAATCATATTTCTTATCTCATTATATGCTCACTAATCACTATATACTCCTCTAATTAAAAAAATTAATTAGTGTTGCCAAATGCCAAGTAAAAATTAATTACAAAAAAAGAACCCAAATGCACTAACAAAAACTTTAAAAGTCCTCGATCTCATTTGCTTAACATACCACCAAAGTTCATATATTCGAGGCATTTGTTTCCAAAATTTTAAATGTTGTTAGATTTGTAATATTTACATATAGAAGTTTTTTTAGTTTTATTTTTATTTGTTCGACTATCTTTGTGTAAGTATAATTCCATGTAGGATTTTTCTCAACCTTTACACATAATAATTTGAAAAGAAATTTGATATTTGGGTAAAAATCAGATATATAATTTATGCTTCCTCAAAATTTAGAAGATCTAATATAGTACAATTTTCTGATAACTAAATCCAAATGGCACTGCGAGTTCATGGGCTGAGCGCCTGAGCCGGTCCAAATCGTACCTTGATGGTTATGAGCTTTGAAAACCGGAACAGGTCTGAATCTATTTGATACCAATTGCTTTGAACCGAAAGCTCAGTATGACTAGCACAATAACTAATCCAGTCTGAGCCCAAACTTAAATATTGAGCCGGCCCGACTACTCTCTCTCAACCTGTACAGTTATATAGATATCAATTGCTTTGAACCAATCCAAACCCCATAATTACTGGCACAAAAACTAAATTAGTCTCAGCCCAAACCTTAATTTTGAGCTCTCTTTCTCTCCCATGTGTGTGTATGTCATTGTTTTAAGAGTTGGGGCACGGATACAATAAATTGTCACAAATTCACAATATTTTCATAATAATTGAAGTGTCAGTTCCTCATAAATCAAAATAAAATAAAATATTAAATCGGGACTCATCACAACTAAAACAATAGTATTATAAAAATATTGTGACATTTTGTTAATATCCCTAAACTCTCTATTGTTTTAACTTTTAAATAATTGACACTTGAGCAACATAAAATAATACTTAGGGCACATTTGGTAGACTGTAATAGACACGGTAATGTAATAGATATTCTTATGGCATAACTATTCGGTTGTTTGGTTATATTTTTATTACAATAAATAGTTATTACTTATGAATAGCTATTCTTCAAAATGATGAATAACTATTCATTATCAAAAGTACTGAATATATATTCATTCACCTTATGTAATAACTTTTAAAAAAAAAATTCCTAAAAAGCCATTAGTTGCCACATCTTCAAAAGGAAAGAAAATAAATTTTCCTTATTATTAATTATTAGCTCTATTTTGAACACCCTAAAATAAGTGTATTTTAGGAAATTTGACTTAAAAATGATTTAATTACACTTTCTTTTTATACTCTACTAAATTGTGGATGCATATTCAAGATTTTATTCCTAAATGGTCACTAAACTAATGAATAGTAATACTTATTACATTCCAACTTAATGTATTCCTTATAATATTTATTCTTATTCCCGTGTAATAATCATTATAGTGTACCAAATGTGTCCTTAAAAAATCTAACTATATGCCACTTGAGCACCATACGTCATTGTTTTAAATCATTGTTACATTTTATTTGAATTTTAAAAAAATCGAATTAGTTGACACAACTCACAAGACGTTGTCACACAAAAATTTCATATAGAACAAACACCTTAAACATAAGTCTTACTCCAAATGAGAACTATAAGGGTAAAAGTAAAACACTTAAACTCAAATATTTGAGTTTTAGTATTTGAGTTTTATTGATCAATTTAATTAGGTGCTTGAATTCAATCGGAGAATTCAATATACTATACTTAAAATATTGTATCTAAATTTTGCTTGAATTATATATACCCAACGTGTTGGTAAGTCCATCTAGAAGACAAACGATCACCCATGTCACACCTTATCGACTTAAGCTATCGAGTATATGAAGTATGGAATGGAAATTACATGATAATGTGATCAACGTATCAATTTCCAAGATGGTCCACACGTCCACCTAAGATGCAAACTTAATGCAGCTAGGTCAAAATGTCTCACACAAACATTCATGTGTCCACCCAAGAAACAACCATAAAGAGACTGTTTAAATTCAGCCAACAACATTGAAATTAAATTAATGACCAAAAAAAAAAAAAATGCTTCACATGTCCTTAAAGACAATTAAATTTAATCATGTATATATCTTATTGATTAATATAGTAATATTGTGGAGTTTAATTGGAATTTTTTTTAAGAGAGTAATTAGAAAATTAACTTAAAATATAACACATAAAAAATTATATCTAAGTTTTTCAACTGAAAAAAAAAATGAAAAGTATATGTACCCTAACATGGGTATTAGTCTAATAAAAATCACAAATCATGTAAAAAAAAATTGTAAATCCATAAAGTATATGTACCCTAAATCAGTAGTTTTTTTTCCAAAAAAAAAAAAAAAACCCTTTAAAGTGATATGATTGTTGCATTATTTTGTTCCAAAAAAATCTAACATCCATTTCGTAGATAAAAATTTAAGAGGATAAAAATATTATTTAGGATAATTCCAAAAAAGAAAAAAAGAAGAAGAAGAAGAAGTTAACTAAAATATTATTCAATTCGTACAACGTGGCAATCTAATGAGGGCCGCAAATCCTCACCATGTATCACAAACAATTCACATGGAGGGCCTCGGGAACATGTCAAATTTTCGATCTTTATTTTCTCATGTGTGAAGTGTGCAAACTTGTTCTTCATTTCTCTTTCTGTCTTGGAAATTTCTTGAAATCATTTCGCAACCTTGGCTTTCAATTGGCAAAAGAATTAAAACTTGGAAAGGAATTCTAATTCGCAACCTTTTCATCAAGACAAGGCAAAGCCACGTGATTTCTCATTAAATACAATAAACGTTGTCGTATTCTCTACTTAATCATGAAAATTGAAACGAGAAAGAGAAACCATTTAATTTCCATTTGCCACCATTTCTTCATGGACCTTCCATTTGCCACCCTGAAAGCAATGCTTTTTTCTCTCAAACACGTATTTAAGCTCTTCTCCTCTCTTCAAAACTTCAAAACGTAGAGTTCTCCAAGTTCATTTACTAAAACACTACAAAAATCTTATAGCATATACCTTTTGTTTGCCTCTAAAGTTTTTACACATTCAAGCTCTCTCTCTCTCTAGCCAATACCTTTAACCATGGCAGAATTCTCAAAACAACGTTTCTTTATGTTTATAGTCCTCTCATTAGCAGTAATTCTTACCATGCCAACAAATGCAACTGAACCTACAGACCCATTTGAGCTATCTTTAGGCAGTGATACCATGCCTGAAGACCAATCTGATGAGCTCTCATCACTTGCAAATAACACCACACCTACAAACCCAATTGAAACTTCATTTGCTCAAGCTCCTGATCAAACCCAATATGACTCTCTCTCGCCACAATACTCTGCTCCTTCCCCTTATGCAGGAGATGACCCACTCTCTTCAGCAGATCAATACAATTCTCCTCCTCCTTATGTCGAATCATTAGCTCCTGAATATGAATACTTTTCTCCTTCTCCTTCTCCCTACGGTGAAGAAGAACCCCTGGCTCCTGAATATGAATCAGACAACTCTCTTTCTCCAGAATATGCTTCTCCTCCCCCTTATTTCGAAGCTGTGGCACCTGAAACTGAAGGCGATGGCTTCTACTCTCCGCTTGAAGCACCTGTGCCCACTCCATCCATGGCAATGGAATCGGACACGGATAAGTCTTCTCCAAAGCTCCCTCCTGCAACACCCTTCAGTTACAGTGCTGAAGATGATGCTGGGGTGTTTGAGCAAGAACCAAAAGTTTCTTTGCGTGGAAATGGAGGAACTCTGGCTGGGCTTATAATTGGTGGTGTTTGTATTGTTGGGTTGGGAGCTTTGGTGTACAAAGAGAGGAAGGATAAGAAGAGAAGCACACAGTACAAATACTTGGGTAAGCGAGAGGAGCTCGAGATATTTTAGGACTACAATTTTTCCTAAATCTTTTTTCATAATTATCTTATGGGCACTTTCAAATTGAATACTATTTTTTCTCTATCACACAATCTGTCACATTAAAATTATTGCACAAAAGATTATTGTTCTAAA
Organism: Notholithocarpus densiflorus; assembly: GCA_030021035.2. NCBI lineage: Eukaryota > Viridiplantae > Streptophyta > Magnoliopsida > Fagales > Fagaceae > Notholithocarpus > Notholithocarpus densiflorus. The sequence continues at coordinate 212,430 of JARYZH020000044.1, forward strand.
TTTTCTAAGACTCTGAAGATTCTCTCCCTATAGAATTATGATGTATCTAAAAATTTGTACTACTACTTATAAAAATATGTATGCAGCTGTGGTATTATTCTACAAGATCAGTTCTTGATTGATCCATGCTACATGAGAAATAGTAATGGAAGTTCCAGTATAGTTTTTGAAGAATGTTCACTACTTAATTTTCTTTGTTGGAAAGTTGGAATAATTAGACGGTAATATTATCTTAATTTGGTAAGATCTTCAAATTGAAATTGTTAGTTATTATGGAGAATGTGAGTTTTTAGACCCCTTAAAACACAATTGGATTAACTTAGTTAATTAGCCAAGTGATTACTTAGTCCAAATTTCAGATTTAGGTTAACACAATCATATAATCATATCAATGTAAAGTGCGAAATATAAAGAACACAAAGATATGATGACTTAGAAAACCACACCGGTAAAAACCTGGGGTGGATTTAACCTAGTTATTCTCAAGGTAAACTTGAATCCATTATGAAAGAATTGAAGTTTTACAATAGCGACTTAGACCACTAACATCCTATTGCTACCCACCAGTAGAAACTTACTGACACGACCACGTGCAAGCTCCGAGACCACGGACTCCTTCTTTCTTGGATTCTCCAACAAGTACAAGCACACCCGCTTGTGTATCTTTAAGCTCTTATGGCAGCAACTGAATGATCATCAAGCTCTTGAAGAAATCTCCTTCTTGATAATCCTAAGCTTGTGTGAAGGCAAGCACCTCTCAGATCTCACAAGAGATTCACACAAACAGCAAATAGAGTAACCTCAAAAACGTGGCTAGGGTTTGCCTTTTATACATAGGGCAAAACATAAAATCCTACACATTTTAATAGGCTAGGGCTGAGCTGGAAAAATCTGCAGAAAAAAACATTCTGCTCGAGATTCGATCGATTGAGTCTAAGCTTCGATCGATCGAGCCAGGCCGAAATACACACTTAATTCTACAACAGCTCGATTCCTACTTTACATAAAAGGCACAACTTTGAGCAAGTCTAAACAAGACTAAACAACCTGTTTTGATCATGGTTTGCCAACATTACACATTAAAGTTCTAATACATAAGTTCCTAAGTACTTAGAACCTAACAGAGATCAGTTTCATGGTTTATAAGCTTTATATATGAATAATAGAATTGGAATATTGGTTAACTTTTCCACCTATAAGATTTGAAATTCTTAATTGAGATATAAATTATATAATCTTTTTTTTTTGGGGGCTGAATGTCGAGATATAATTCGTTTTTAACCATATTATCTCAAAGATATATGCTCGGTCCATGATCGAAACCTAAGGCATAATAATTAATAAATTCCTACAAACTCCTCATATATATTTTTATATTAAGTGTGAATTTTGAAAATCTAATCGTTGGATTGCATATTTTTATTATATCTTTCATGCTTGCAAAATTTCAATAAAATCAAAGAGCAATTGTTATATCATCAAGCAAATGTTAAAATTTTAAGTTTTTGTGGTGTTAAATTGTGTATAAAAAATAAGTTTATTAATAGAATAGTAAATAACATTCGATTTGAATGAAATTTGATATATGTGTTAAGAATATAAGGAACATGAAATTCAACGGTTATATTTTCAAAATTCACACCCAAGCCAAAAAAGAGATATATGAGAAGTTTGAAGAGTTTCTCTCTAAATTAGTTTAGAAAGAAACTTTGTTCCAAAATAATCTAGTTTGTTATTAAAGTAAATTATGACAGGTGAAGATAACTCTACACAGACCATGATCAATTGTGATTAGAATTCATAGAAACATCTCCTAAATTAACAAAACCAACAAATTCACGCCCATTCAATTTCCTTATAAATGCGATTCACATTCACAATACCCTACTCTTAATTAACTTTTTTTTTTCAAATAATTTTGTTGTTATAACAAGTTGGGATTCGAATCTTGGTTATCAAAGACTCTAAGTAATATCATTGAGTTACAAGGCTCTTGACGTTACTCTTATTCAGCTTAACTATGATGTTTTTTTATGAGTTTATAAATATGTTATGGAATAAAGCTATTATCAATTTTACTGCTAAAAGTTTACAAATTTGTGTAGTACTAAAATTTTATTGGTGTCACATCAATAACATGATTAATAAATTTTTAATAACATTTTTTTATTTAAAAATTGATCAATCAATTTATAAGAATTCAATAATTATAATTATAATTATAATTATCATACCTTTTTTTAATTTGATAATACAATTGAGGAGAGAGGATTTAAATCCTAAATATTTTTATTAAAAACATCAAGAGGTGTTGGCAGGCTACAAGGCTCTTGATATTAGGTTATTTTATTGTTACTATTGGTAGTATAGTCATGTTCATGCATTAATTAAAACTAGCTTGTAACCCTATGCATATGCATAGATATACTTAAAAGAAATACATTAAAATGCATAGTATAATTCTTACATATATAATTTAAATATTATTGATAGTCATTTTTTTTAACTCTTTAAAAAGTCTTGTAAGAATATTATTAGGTAGAAAATGTAAATTTTTCATTTTTTTTTTAATTTTTATTCATTAATTCTAAACTCTTTGGTTTTGTACACAATAACTCACTTAAATAAATATTTATGATGTGGTCCACATTTGACTCTAAAATTAAGAAATAAAATTCTCTCTAAAAATAAATAATTTAGGACGCATGGCGCAAAATTGGACTTCAGTTGTAGAATCTAATTGAATTTTCTCTAAACTTTGCCTATTCATATATACTAGCCTCAACACACGCATTTCGTGCGTGTGATGAGACTTTATTTTCTTAGTGATCCTATTTTGTAGCAAAAAAAAAAAAACTTATGTTTTTATTTTATATATATAATTTTTATTTTGAGAATCTAATTTATAAGTGGATAAAGTAATTTGAAAATCAACAAGAGAGTTGCCCTATTTTTTTGGCAATATTTTAGTAGGAGTTAGAGTTATATTTTTACTGGATTGTTCTTTAGTTTTGTCTCTACTTAAATATAGGGATATAGAGGTTTATTTGAACAAATAAAATGAGGATCCCAATAGGAGAAGTCCCTTAAATAGTAGTAGAAATATAGATTCAAACGTATACAAAATAAAATATTTCACACATATCATCAAAATTGAAAAATTATATAGTTCCTCAAGTAGAGAATAAATTAGGATTTTTATATATATTTTTATTGAACGTTTAATAATATTTTAATCAAAGTAGTAATTTAAATTTGGGTAAAACTTGATCTAAGTTACAATACATTAGAATCCCCAATTGAATTCAAACACTTTTTTGTATTAACTAATTCCATAAATAATTAAATTTCAAATAACCAAGTGTTTGAATTCTCTTCTCCAAAAAAAAAAAAAAGAGTTTAAATTCAATTGAGAAACCTAATATACTACACATATGATACTATATCTAAATTTTACCATTTAAATTTTTTAGCCTAAAATTAAATTAGCTAAATTATATAATATTTTTAAAAAAAAAAAACTAAATGATTTACGGTGATCAGGTGAGAACTATTGTTGGGAAATGCTACATCTATAATATTTTCACAACAATTTTTAGGTGACAAGCTTTTACTAGTAGATGAAAAATTAATGTTAATGGTGGGCTCAGATTATAACCAATAACAACTTGTCATCTAGAATATTTTATTGTAAAAATGTTGTAAATGTAGCATTATTCTTTATTATTAGGATAAACTACTTCAAAATGTGTAAAATTAAAAAACAAAAGGGTTGTACAATTGGCAGAAAAAAATTAAGAGAGAGAGAGAGAGAAGACATCCACTTTATTTGGGATTAGCGTTTGGGAAGTGCATGGTCCCCTAATTGCATTGGATATGAAGAATTTTTTTTCAACTCAATCAAACTTCTTTGGATAGAAAAATTTTCAATCTAATCCATGATAACTCTAAAAATCAACCCAATCCATCTTATAGGGGTTAGGTCAAGTTGAGTTAGGTTATCAAGTTGATACTACTTTTTCAATAAGTTATTTATGTTTTTATTTAACTATTTAAGCACATTATTTAATAAATTATTGAAATGTACACAATTGAACTTAATATTCAAATTTATAAAACTAAGTCTCAAAGTTACAAAATAAACCAATCTAACAAATTTAAAAAGTCTCAAAATTAAAATAAATCATACTAAAAAAATTATAATTTTTAACAACTAATTTTGTGGGTTGGAGGTAACTTAGGTTGAAAATTTTGTGTTTATCAAAAAATTAAAAAAAAAAAAAAGTTGAAAATTTTGTCAATCAAACCCAGCTTCCAAAGAAAGAAAAAAAAAAAAAAAACCATCTAACCCAACCCTATCAATCCATGAAAAACTAATGAATCAAATTAGTGGATCAAATGCACACCCATAAGTAATTAGGATGTGCCATTTGCCATTTTTTCACAAAAAATTGAGTCGTTGGAAAAAGAAACTGCGTTTCTTGATGTTGAAGACACGGAAACAGAGTTCCTTAGGGCCAAAGTCTAATGCAACCAAGCCAACGGTCCGATTTGCTTTTTTGCATAAATTTCAATTTTTCAATTTATTAGAACCATTTTTTTTTTTCTCTCTCACACTCTCAACACTCAAACGCTTTCACCATTTGAATATTCACTGATTCTAGCTCTCTCTTCCGGCCAAAGGGTTTTTTATTTTACCCTTAGAGATTCTCTCTCTTTCACTGTAAAGTTGCTTTCTTTACATTTGTACGATGAAGAGAAAGTGAGAATGCGAATCTAAATACAAAGAAGGCGAATTTAAACTACAGAAAAGTCTAATGGGAGGGTCATGGCAACGAGGCCCACTGCTCGGAAATGGGGGTTTTGGATCTGTATATTTGACTATTCTCACTTTTGGTCATGGTGGTGCATTGGGGTTGAGATTGCTGGAGTTGGAAATTTATGGTGGACAAAGTGGAATCACTTCACCAAAATAAGTCTATTACATCAAGTGTTAATACAACAAAATTAGTATAATGGTATAGACATGGTATCACATCTACAAATTAAAAGTCATTGCAATAGTAACTTAAAAGTGGTAAATTATTACATTAATAATAATTAGTTGCAATAACTTATAATTTTCAGTTGCAATAGAAACTTTAATACTAAATTACAATACCTTAAATTGAAGAAATCGTAGTAATAACTTGATATCAATTATTTTGCAATCTATTATAGTGGAAATTTCAAAGTGACAGCTTATTGCAACAAAGATATGATTGCAATAACTAAATATCAATTATTGCAATGACAAACATGAAGTTGCAACAAAGATATTATGACAATAATCTAATATCAATTATTTTACAATCTATTGTAATGGTAAATATAAAATAATTATCTATTACAATAAAGATATCGTTACAATAACTTGATCTAAATTATTTTTATCAACTAATCTATTGCAATAAAATTTATGAAATAACATCCTATTGCTAAAAGATATTTGAAGCAGTAAATTGTTTATTGTAACAAAAAATATATTATTATATCAAAATTGTCATTAAAATATTTAAAGTTTATTTTTTCTCCCATTTTTAGATTAGAAACTAAAATACCCTATGCTTTCAGTAGATACATAAAAACTAATAAGTCCACTATATGCACAAACGTTATCACTTCAATTCATATTTAATATTCTCTCAAACCTTCTAGTTCGAATCATAAAAAACATTCTCTCTCACTATCCAGTTCCACATCAAGAGCTTGGATTCCCACAATAGAGTTGCAATGTCAAACATTCCCTCTGACAACCCCCAGCCCCCCTCTAGCTCTGCTTATGGTTTGAACGAAGGGAGAAAGCTTGGAATGAAGGTAGAGAAGGGAGAAAACTGGAGGTAGGGAACGTGTATGTAGAGAGAGGCATGGAGGATCGTGTGTATGAAGAAGGAGATGGAACTACTTTTGAAAGGGAGAGATAGAGTTTGATCGACAGTGGGTTGAGTCTGTGTTTGCGTTTTAGGGAGAAAGTTTTTTTTTTAATCAGGTTTTGGTTTTGGGGGAGAAAAAGAGTTTTTTAATCATTTTTTTTTCATATTGCTAAAGTGGAAAATTGTGAGAGCTTAAAAAAAAAAAGTCAAACAATGGTTAAAGGCTTCGGTTTTATAGTATATATAAATTAATGATACTTTCTCTTCCTCAACAAACCAATGTTACAGTTTTTGCATTTTGAATTTTCCATAACCTTTGCCGTTTATTTTTTCGTGAATTTCCGGCTAAAGGGTTTCTTTGTATCGGAGTTTACCACATCAACACAAAGCTTCGATTTTTGGATAAATTTTTTCTTTTTGATAAGAGGGTTTTTTATTTTTCTCACTGTTTCTTTGTGAAACGGTATTCTGAAATTCCATTACCATTGCCATTTATCATATCTTGAATTTTCGGCTAAAGGGTTTCTTTTATCTCAGAGTTCCTCTCACATTCTACTCTCTCTTGCTCTCTAATCAACGAAAAGCTTCGACTTTTGGATCAATTTCCTCTTCTAGGTAAAGGGTTTTTTTTTTTTTTTTTTTTACTCTCAGAGATTCTCCCTCTTTCATTGTAAAGTCATTTCCTTTACTTTTGTACAGTGGCGGCGCCACATGGTGTTCAGGGGGTTCAAATGAACCTCCTGACTTGTGATTTTTTTTTTTGTTTTACATATAACATTTTAATATATTTTTGTTTTGAATACCTAAAAAAAAAATTTTTGAACCCCCTAAAATAAGTCCAAAGAACAAATCAATTCAATACTAATTTATCTTGGCCTTCTTAAACAAAAAGAAAAAAAACCCAACATCAAACCAATTTGATCTAAAATCTAAGGAAAAAAAAAATAGCAAGTCCTACAACAAAAATTAGTAATTTGTTGATCTTAAATCCCAGAAAAAGACAAATAAATGAGTTGTAAAGTGTAAACACTAAAAAAAAATTAAGTGTGAGGCAGTGGAAGTGTGTCGTAAGACAGTGGAGAATGAAGAGAGATATATATATATATATATTTTTTTAATGATTGTATTGCTGCGTTGAATTCTTAATAGAGTAACGTAAAAAACACAACAAAATTCTTCTTAATGAATTACAAAGACCTGTAAGTTGTCACAATTGAGTTAAATTGTTAAATAAAAGAATTGAAAAGAGTAAAAAAAAAAAACTAATAAATGATGAATTAGAGTACTCTAAGTAATAATAATTAAAATTCACTTAACAATAATAATTAATAACTTTATTATAGTAATAGAGAATAGATAATTTACAAGATTTAATCTTAGCAATAATAATTAATATCTTCATTATACTAAGAAAACATATGCCCAATGAACTTATTATAGTTTATATTTAATTCTCTTGCTAATACTATGAATAAATTTTTGATAAGGAAGTCATATATACCGCAAGATTTATCTCCTACCTAAGATTTATTATCTAAAAGAACTCGTGTTAATTTAAAAAAATCTTCCTTTAGATCATAGATGATTGGTTACAAAAGATCGCATCAATATTATCATAATGATCAAGATGAAAAAAAATTATTTACAAAGAGGTCGTTGTCAACCTCTTCAACACAAATTTGAATGACCCCCCTAAAAAATATTTTTGGAGCCACTACTGCTTTTGTACCATGAAGATGTCAAAGATGGAATTTGGGTAAAAATGATTTCTTAAGGTTATTAATTATCAAGGGAGTGTTTATATACAACTTAGGTTCAAGAGCTGCAATGCTCTGTCACTAACTTAACTAACAAAATCTTTCAAAACCAATATTATAAATACCGTTTCGGAAGCTGTTTCTGTTTGTCCACTGGAACAGAATATTTCGGTACTGGCTTATTTCGATGTACCGTTTTGAGTTATTTCGGATCACAAAAGCTGTATATGGAATACACTGAAATATACAGATTTCAAAACACTGAACAGAGCTTTTATTAAAAATTGTTATTTTGGAATACACTGAAATATATATATACAGCTCATGATTTGAAGTGAGTCTTTTGTGATCCGACTCTTGAAGTCAAGTAGAGCCAGGCGATCTGTCTCATTTGCAAAAGCTGGAATTGTGGCAGATTTCAAACTTGAGCTCATACACATTATAAGAATCCCATGAAAGAATATTAACAAAACCCACTCGTAACTCGGCCAAGAGTGCGTCATTCTGTTGGGGTTACAGGTTTGAAGTGAAATATATATATATATATATATATTTATATCAACAAATTTTCCAAAAAATAATAAGTAGTTAATTACCAAAGTAACCACAAATAAGCAAATAATAGGGTGATTATTCCCTAAAAAAAAAAATGTTATTTTTATACTATTAATTGGGTGCCTTTTTTTAACAATGTTTTTTTTTTTTTTTTTTTTTCAAGTAGTACTCCTAATTTTAACTGTCAACTCATGTTAGATTTTTGCCTAAAGGGCACTATTTCACCTACCCCACCTAACCCCACCTTTTTATCCCGAATAGAGCCCCTAGTTTTCAAATGCTTTACCTCTGTGTTTTACACTTCTATCTTATGAGGCACCACACTCTCTCTGCTTTGTGCTGCAAATATGTGAACATTGTGAAAGTTGGAGTTTCATGAGTAATCCACCTCAAGCTCAAAGAATTATAAAAGGTGACCTTCAGTTTTTTACCCCTCTCACTCTTTCACTCTCTCTCTCACTATATATGTTCATTGTTGTGGATTTTTTTGGTTATATTTGATGCTGTGGGTTAGAATAGAATCAGTGAAACTCAACACTGTTGCATTGTTAAATATGGCAGTTTCTTATAAACCAAAAGTCTTCTCTTTTGGGTCATTCGAATTCTTATCTACGTGATGTTAACTCTTGTGACGAGCAAAAAAAAAATCCATGCTATTATGTCATCTATAGGTGGGGCTAACGTTTTGCATTTCCACAGAAATGCTTTGTCCTACTAACATATAATTCTGTTAATTCTAATTGAATTTTTTTTTTGTATGTTAAACATCAAGCACTGCCTCTCTCTCTTTCTCTAGAAATTTCTAGAGTTTCTCTCTTAATCTCTCCCTCTGGAATTCTCTAGAGCTTACCTGCATAGTTTAATTGCAGCCACAAATTTCTAAGATGTCTAGAAGGTTGGAGAAAGGCATTAATTTAATGCCAATAAAAAGGAAGAAGCTAGAAGCTTCAAGTCGGTTTCTTAACCGACATACATCTAGTATAAATAGATGTAATGATGGCCGTGAGAGTAGGGTGAAGTAAAGTGGTGTGTGAGACGTATAAGGTGAAGTGTGTGAGGTGAAAAGAAGCAGGTGAAGTGAAGAAAGCAAAGTCCAGAGGGGTTGTGTCCCAGTGTCCGTCTAAAGAAGTTAGGTGTGTGCATTTGTATTTGGTGAATGAGTTGATGTGTGTCCTGAAAAAGGTCAATAGGAAGGTTAGTGTGTGTGAATGTAAAAGTGCCGTGTGTGCATTGGTGTAAGTAGAGTGCTTGTAAAGTATTGTAATTCAAAGAGTCAATTTTTAATAAAAGCTCTCTTCAGTGTTTTGTTCAACAATCTGTATCAAAGCTTCTGCTAACTCAATATTGTATTCCACAGAAAGCAAAGGCAGTTATCAGAGTCTATTCTTCACTTCAAACCTGTAACCCCAACAGAATGACGCACTCTTGTCCGAGTTACGAGTGGGTTTTGTTAATATTCTTTCATGGGATTCTTATAATGTGTATGAGCTCAAGTTTGAAATCTGCCACAATTCCAGCTTTTGCAAATGAGACAGATCGCCTGGCTCTACTTGACTTCAAGAGTCGGATCACAAAAGACTCACTTCAAATCATGAGCTCATGGAATGACTCCATACATTTCTGCAACTGGTTAGGTGTTACATGTAGCCCCTCCAGTAAACGAGTCATGGTTTTGAATCTAGAAGCTAAGAGATTGTTTGGCTCCATACCACCCTCTATAGGAAATCTTACTTGCCTCACAGGAATCAACCTACGAAGTAATAGCTTCATTGGTGAAATTCCTCAAGAAGTGGGACGTCTACAACGCCTGCATCATCTCAATTTGAGTAGGAATTCCTTTGGTGGTAAACTTCCGACTAATTTGAGCTATTGTACACAACTTAGAGTGCTTGACGTTGCTTACAACAATCTTGTTGGGCAGATTCCAGGCCACCTCAATTCATTGTCAAAGTTGGTGAATCTAAGTCTTGGTGTGAACAACCTAGTAGGAAGTATCCCAGCTTGGATAGGTAACTTTTCTTCTTTGTATATTCTTGATCTTTCCCGGAACTCTTTGCAAGGAAGTATACCTAGTGAACTTGGCTTTCTATCAGGCTTGGGAAAATTTCAACTTTATGGGAATTATTTGTCCGGTACCATTCCTTCTTTGATCTATAATATTTCATCCATATACTACTTCTCCGTTACTCTAAACCAGCTACATGGAAGCATTCCCCCAGATGTTGGTCTTACTCTTCCTAACCTTCAAATATTTGCTGGAGCTGTTAATAGTTTCACAGGAACTATTCCTGCATCATTGTCAAATGCTTCTCAACTTCAGGTACTCGACTTTTCTCAAAATAATTTGACCGGGAATGTGCCTCAAAATCTAGCAAGCTTGCAAGGCTTGGTTCGACTTAATTTTGAAGTCAATAAACTTGGAAAGGGGAAAGATGGTGACCTGAATTTTCTCAATAACTTTGCTAATTGTACTAGTTTGGAGGTCTTGAGTTTCGCTCAAAATCAGTTAGGAGGGATATTGCCCAGCGTCATAGCCAACCTTTCCACGCAACTAAAATCTCTTACTATGGGTTCAAATATGATCCGTGGTAGCATCCCTATTGGGATTGGGAACCTTGTTAACTTAAACTTGTTGGGATTAGAAGGTAACTATTTGGGAGGTCCTCTACCAGATATTCTTGGGAAGCTTCAGAACTTAGAAGGATTAGAAGTGAATGATAACGAATTTTCCGGGCTAATCCCTTCCTCCTTGGATAACTTAACTGCATTAACAAGGCTCTATTTGCAAGAAAACAAATTTGAGGGTAGTATACCCCCAAATCTTGGAAACTGCAAAAAATTGCTTACACTAAACCTTTCTAGTAACAATCTCAATGGCACGATACCAAAACAGGTTATTGGTCTTTCTTCCCTTTCAATTTCTTTGGTCATGTCTCATAATTTTTTGATAGGTGCATTACCATTTGAAGTGGGCAACTTAAGACTTCTTGGTGAGTTAGATCTCTCAATGAACAGATTATCAGGTGAAATTCCCACCACCCTTGAGACTTGTCTTAGTTTGGAGAGCTTGTATTTGGAGGGTAATTCATTTGAGGGAGCAATTCCCGAATCTTTGAAGACCTTAAGAAGTTTAGAAGATATAGATCTTTCGCATAATAACTTGTCTGGGCATATTCCTAAATTTCTCAGCAAGCTTTTGTCACTTAAGCATCTCAATATTTCTTATAATAATTTTGAAGGTGAAGTACCAAATGAAGGAATTTTCGCAAATGCAAGCGCAATTTCAATCTTTGGAAATGATAAGCTATGTGGTGGTTTCAAAGAATTACATTTATCTACATGCTCAAGGAAAAAGCATCATTTGCATGGGAAGCTTCTTACACTCGGAATAATAATTCCTGTCACTAGCATAATCATATTTGTACTTCTTCTGTTGTATTTTTTCCCTACATGTTCTATTGTTAAAAATTTAAGAGAGGGGGCATTAACTACGCCTTCTTTTGAAGATTGGCAATTACCTATCTCTTATGCTGAACTCTTAGAATCAACAAATGGGTTTTCTGAAAACAACTTGATTGGTTCAGGAAGCTTTGGCTCTGTATACAAAGGAGTTCTTGCTAGAAATGGAGCAATTGTTGCGATCAAAGTATTGAACCTTCAACAACAAGAAGCTTCCACAAGTTTCATTAATGAATGCAATGCTTTGAGAAGTATACGCCATCGCAATCTCCTCAAGATTTTCTCTGCTTGCTCTAGCATTGATCATAAAGGGAATGACTTTAAGAGCCTAATTTTTGAGTTCATGTGCAATGGAAGTCTAGACCGGTGGTTGCATCCAAAAATTGATGAGCAACATCAAAGAAACAAATTAAGCTTTATTCAGAGACTAAATATAGCCATTGATGTTGCTTATGCATTAGAATATCTTCATCAACATTGCCAAATGACAATTGTTCACTGTGATATTAAACCAAGCAATATACTCCTTGATGAAGATATGGTAGCCCATGTTGGTGATTTCGGATTGGTGAAGTTCCTCTTTGAAGCATCTAACAATCCCTCCAAAACTCAAACCCTGTCAATTGGACTAAAGGGTTCCATTGGGTACATTCCTCCAGGTAATTTTTCAACCAGATGAGGCACAACTCATTTCTTGTTTAATAGTATTTTTTCATTTTAAACAAAAGTAGAGATTCTTTCAAAAATAACTATACACTCATGTTTGGCCACATCAAAAAAAAAAAAAAGAAACACATATTCACAAAGTTTTATGTTGGGATATATGTGCAAACAATGCATAATGCACTAGTGGTTAAATTCTAACTTTCTAAGTTCATAAGATTATTGTTTGTTACTGAAAATGTATTGATGAATTAGAGTATGGGATGGGTGGCCAAATTTCAACATTGGGAGACATTTTTAGTTATGGGATACTCCTGTTAGAGATGTTCACTGGGAAAAAACCTATCGATGAAATGTTCATAGATGGTTTGAGCATTCATAGTTTCACTTCAATGGCTTTGCCTGAACATGTAATGGATATAGTTGACCCATCAATGTTCTTTGAGGAGGATGGAGAAGATGTTGGTGATGAGAGAAACGAAGATGACATTGAAGACAAAGCAATAATTGAAGAAGTGCCCCATCTCAATGTTAGTAGCAGAATAAAAGATTGCTTGATATCAGTGTTCAAAATTGGATTGTCGTGTTCTACAACATCACCTGATGAGCGGATGCCAACAAATGTTGTTGTCAATAAAATGAATGCAATTAGAGACACATATCTTAAATTTAAGATGGAAAACAAAAGAAGAATGAACTAGGTATGTTAACTCATTTTATTTTCATCTCAACAAAAACTCATTTGATTTGATTTAGAGACATACATATTTTTCATTTGTTTGTAATAGAACAATAATAATATAAAATAAAAACGTAAATGAGAAAATGAGGAAAAAAAATTAAAAGAATATCAATTTCTCTATTAGGACTGTTAAGTTTGCATGTGATTGTTATGAGTTCTTCTAAGACTACAACAAAATGTCACAATATTTTCATAACAAGTGAGATATCATTCCATCATAATTCAAAATAAATTGAAATAAAATAAGATTTTAGTGGGACCTACCACAATTCAAAACAAAAATATTGTAAAACTGTTGTGAGATTTTGTTGCCTCTCTAGTTCCTAAACTTTTCTATACTGTTAGTTAACACCAATGGAATAAAAGGAATAGAATTACTGTTTGTTCGTATTTTTGCAAGAGGGTAATTGCAGTTCTTTAATTCTTCACTATTTCTATCAGTGAAGTAGCTGTTCCGTTATTAATTCGTTTATGTGATTGTTTGGTTTGTAGCATGGCCGGATTGGATGGAATTGAAGTAATGAATTCCCTTGATTGAGTAATATTTATGTGGCTCGTGATGGCTATAAATTATAGGCTTGTAACATTCTACTATGTTCGTTACAGTGTACACATATGCTGCCTCAGCCATTGTTATTGCTTTCCATGTCAAAGGTAATATAGATCAACGGCTCGCTGTTATTTGTCAATGACATTTCTTAAACCATATTACTATATATATTGTTTTTATCATGGATTGTACGATCGCTCCTGTAATTGTAATATGTGTTTCATACACTTTTCCTTACTGTTCTTCTTTTTGTGCCATTTTCTTTTCTGGATTGTTTTTCTTAATTTAATTTCCCTCTTAATATAGCTTTTTAATCACTAAAAAATTAACATCTTTATGGAGCCATCCATAATATATAACTATCTTTTGATTTAATTCCTTGATCTCTCATGCCCGTTGTACTCGCATAGACTTATCAATCCTTTGCGTCTCAAGTCAGTTCATCGCAATGGAAGCCAGAATCATCTGGTCCTGTGGGCACTCGAGGACATGATTTGGTATTTTCAGTTAAATCAGGTTATTATGCATGGTGCAGGCACGCATGCAATATATTGAGATAGTTACGTTATCTTTATCTGTTAGAAGCCATAAGGGGTGGCCCTTATGCCAAATTTAAACACAAGGTCGTTTGAATGAATCATCACTCTCACTAATCTGTTGAATGTTGTATTTATTAGATTTATAATTGAGTATACAAGGTGAAATATAAAACAGATATAGATGACAATAATTCATAATTGCCATGCAGATGTAAATAATAAAAGATAAGATTAAGTAACTATCTCAATAAAGGAAAAGATCCGCAAATGCTTGCATGAATTATTATGGAAAAGCCAGCCAATATGTGAAATGGTAAGTAATGGCAAGTTTTGCAAATTTTCAATTCAATTTTTGTTACTCATTAAAACTCCAACCCCCAACAGGTAAAAGAATATTCCACATAAATATCATCTATATTTATATCTATATGATATTTAAAAACTGAAACGTAGAAATTATTATTGCTATACTCCTGTTAAGCTCTATCAACATTGTATTTTAGTTCAGTTTAATCCAGTTCTATCCACTTTGGTCTAATTTGGTCTATTCGGTCAAGTTCAGTCTACTTCGGTCCATTTAGTCCACTTCGCTCCATTCGGCTCAGTTCAGTCAATTCGGTCCACTTTGGTCCTTTAAATCCACTTTGGTCCATTCGGTGATAACATTTGTATTCATTTAATCTGTGATATATAAGAGATCTCTTTTGTATTGATTCATAACATTTTTTTTTTCTAATCTTTTGGATCGAAACTTAACCCCTTCCCTTCAAGTTCATTTCCTTACTTCCAAAGATCCATTTATCGAGTTGGCACTCACAGAGGATTTTCCTGCCACCATTTTTACATAAGTCTGGCGTTTGTGTTCTTTTCTTCTAATCAATATGTTACAGTTCCTCCTTTTTCTGCGTTGCTAGAGCTGAATGGGTTTTGACCATAAATTGGTGAAATTTACCATTCTGAAATCCAATTGAATTAATCGAGTTCGGTTAAACCTCGTCAAATCTAGATCAAACCTCAACAACAATTTGGGTATACGACCATACTAGTGAATTTATCCACAGTAATAGTTTTTTATTTTTTTTGGCAAGTCAGAACCTTCATTCAATCATAGCAATAACAGCAACAATTAAATACAAGCTATACATTGGTGACACATTGGGCTAGGTGTAAGCCTGTAATAAAAAAAATCTTGGTGTCGGTACATTCAATGTGGAAAAAGGCCAAAAAGCAAAGTGACAAACAAAGCGGAAAAATTAAAAAAAAAATCTTGGAGAGTGTTAAACACGGTGGAAAACTTATCATGGTCTAAAGTTCATCGAATATATGGAAAAGAAAAAGTGGCAAACAGGGCAGAAAATATCTCGCGACGGTGGGAAATTGTCTGTGGTCCAAAATATTTGATTTGAAGAAAGAGGTATTTGCATGTGACTATGTGAGACTCCAGCATTTAGCCAGAAATCCTTAGCTATTGCTGCCTATTTCTTGAACCCCACCTCTCACAAATCACAATTCCTATTGTACTAGGATATCTTTTTTGTCAATGACATGATTGATTTAAGAGCCTTTTCTCAAATTCATGTGGTTTACAATAGTCGGATACCACAACCTTTCAAACTTATCTTATTAAACTAGCATTATGCCTGTGCGATGCACAACTTAATCAAAGTTCATACGTAAATAGTTTTTATTTAACAATTTACTTAAAATTAAATAATAGAATAGATAAAGAAAATAAATGAGTATTTTACTTTTAAGTTATATAATGAATACATACGGTGTGAAATTAAGGTATTATAAAATATGTATATATATATATATTTTTTTTTTTGAGCTTTAAGGCTCAATTAATCACCAACGTATATTTAAATAGAAAAACCTTGAATTTAATAATTAAAAACTATCCAAAACAATAATTGAAATCATATTTAAGTGGAAACCTCAATTCAATAATTAAGAACAATCTAAATTAATAAACATTTAAAATAATGACAAGTTTTGTAAAAAAATTAATAACAAATTCAAATCCACGTAAGTTTGAAGCAAAGCTTACAAATTTTTTTTCATGATATTGGCAAAAAATAATATACGAAAAAAAAAATCATCTTATACATACTAAAAATAAACATATTTATTGCACTCTTTTAATAAATCATATATATAATGGTAAATATGTTTATATCATGAATAAGATATATTTTTTTCTTAGATATAATTTTGAAATTTTTTTTCAAAACTAATAAAAATGTTTAATTATCTTAAACCAACAAAAAGTTACTAATTTTAGTTCTTCAAGGTGGGCTTTAAATAGTCAACCAGCTTGGTTCTTCAATTTTACTATTTCTTTTTTTCTCAAAAATTTCTCTTTAATTTATATTCATGGAAGAATATATGTTACCAATTAAAACTCTTAAAATACATATTGATAATCACAGTGAAATACACATGCAATAATAAACTTTATAAAAAAAAACACATGCAATAAAATCAATGCCTTACAAATAATAAGAAAATAACATACAATAAAAAAAAATGTTAATTCAAGAACCTGGTTTCAAATTATTGGGGGGACATCCTCTAGCCATATGTGTACATCGTTTCATCTTTAGCAAATCTAGTTGGTTTGTTTGCAACCTCAAGAACATAAAAAAAAATATATATATATATATATATATATATATATATATATTAAAGCTATGCAATTTTTCACATAAAGAAAAAGAGATTGAAAGATTAAACTTGCTTAATTACCCAAGAAGATCAAACCAACCAGATATAATAAAGACCAAATAAAAAGTAACTTAAATGAAGCATCAAAAAGAAAGAAATTTAAATCAATACATAAACTCAAAGTTACAAAGAAGTTCCTATTAAAAAAAAAAGTTACAGAGAAGAAATTGAGAGAATGAAGTCTAATATACGTGCAATGTTAGCAAAAAGAGTGAAGGAAAAAAACAAAAGATAACAAAAACTAAGATTATGTTTGGTAACAGTTTTTGTTTTATATTTTCAAGAACTTGTTTTTGGGAATATAAAGATGAAAAAAAATTTCTTATATTTTTTAAATCAAAAACATGTTTGGTTAGTTGAAATTGAAAATAATAATTTTTTTGAAGAAAAAAAAAATAGAAAATACTAAAATATATTGTCACTAGGATTTGAACTCTAATGCAAACTCATTAAATGAAACAGATTCATTAAATTAAATGCGGATTTCATTAACTTTTAAAAATTAGAAACTGAAAACAGTCTTTTGCATGTTTTCAGTTTCCTTCACAAATAGAGTTTTGAGAACAGCTTTTGTTTTCTGTTCATTTTGGGTTGCCAAACAAGTTTTTTAGTTTCAAAAATATAAAATTGTTTTTGGAAACAGAAAATAAGGGGAAAAACAGTTACCAAACATACCCAAAGTTTTTGTATTTATCTAAAAAATTGATAAAGATGTATTAAAAATTAAAGTCGATAAGAATAATTATAATTTTTTTTATCCATGAGGTGTTTTAAAAAAATAATAAATAAAATTAAACGTTGATATTAGACTATTAGTAGTTGTATACGTGTACTATGATTTTTAAAAAAAAAATAATAATTAGTGTTGATATGAAAAATTAGTTTGAAACCAAATTTCAAAATAAATTAATAATAAAAGGACTATTAATTAAAAAAATTATTCTGTAACGTAAATCCTTGAGGTGAGTATTTGAAATATACTACTTTGATAAAAGGTTGTACAATTTTGTAGATTTCAATAACCGAGAAAAGGTTTGAGTTGCTATATACATCTTTGTAATGTAAATTTTTTCTTGATTTTTTATGGACTTATATATTAGACTTATAAATTATAATAATAAAATGATTAGATAAAGAATTTGAGTTGCAATATAATTAAGATTTTTATCAACTTAGAGGATTGTAATATGAAGAATTTGGATTGTAATCAAATCAAAATTTTTATCAACTTAGAAATTATAGCAGAAGAAGATAAGAACAATATATATATATATATATATATATATATATATTAATCTAACAAAATTTCTGCAATTTGATAAAGCCACTTGGCGCAACTACGCCTTCTAAACCCAACTTTTATTATATCGTATATGATATGATGTGGGTTGAAGACTCGGTAAGTTCAGTCAAAAGAGAAAAATTAAGAAATGAACTTGTCAAACTCTTAACTGGCTAGACAACATCATTTGAATTCTACTTCCATAGCAATTTTTAATGACTTATTAAAGTCACAGTACAGGACATGTTTTAGCAGAATTGACAATCTGGTCAATGCGAAAATGGTCGTTTCTTATGCGCCAAAATGTTTTGCAAATTTTCACTTCAATTTTGTCTTTTAAAACTTGATTTGGCACCGATGGTTTAATTTTTGCACTCAGTATATCATTCTAATAGTTTGGAATTATAAGACTCAGTATATCATTTTCTTTTCTGGACTGTTTTTCTTAATTTGCTTTCCCTCTTAATATAGCTAATTAATCACTTAAAAATTACCATTTTTATAGAGCCATCCATAATATATATTCTTTTGATTTAATTCCTCTATCTCTTATGCCTATTGTACTCGCATAGACTTATTGATCCTTCGCATCTCAAGTCAGTCCAATTTTGGTCTTTCGGTCTATTTCAGTCCACTTAGGTCCAATTCGATCTACTTAAGTTAAATTTGGCCCCGTTCAATCCATTCGGTCCAATTTGATTAACATGGAGATGGAGACTATAAATTGATGACTAATAGGCCACAAACGTATTGACCCCTTGTGATAAATTAACCAATTAATTTAGCCAAGTGAATTAATTAAGTTAATTAACATGTAAAGCGCGTGGTAGCACAAACAAATCACCAAATAACTAAATGCAGGGGAAATTAAATTTGACACGAGTGATTTG
This sequence comes from Notholithocarpus densiflorus, assembly GCA_030021035.2. NCBI lineage: Eukaryota > Viridiplantae > Streptophyta > Magnoliopsida > Fagales > Fagaceae > Notholithocarpus > Notholithocarpus densiflorus. The sequence continues at coordinate 231,506 of JARYZH020000044.1, forward strand.
TTTACAAATGGGAAAAACCATCGAGGCAAAACCCCACCAGGTGATTTTAAGGTCACCACTCCCGAGAATCCACTATTATTACAACAAGCGGTTACAAGTAAAGGAATCACAGTACTTTATATCAACCTACAGTTGAACCCTTACCCTAATACCCAATTGGACTTGTTCTGTAGTGACAATCTCTTCTTGTAATGCACGGCTCTTAGTACGTGACTAACCAATTGCACGGATCCCAGTACACGACTAACCAATTACGCAAATCCCAGTACGCGACTTCAATCACCAACTAGAGAAGGTTGTTGGCTGCAAAGTTCTTCAGTTCATCACACGATGAAGATCAAGAAGATGCTTGGTCACAAAACCCTACGGTGTACAAACACAGCAGCTTCTTCACAAGAAAGATGAACTAAGGCAAATTCTGTCTCCGGTCACAATTTGGTTGAACAAACTTTGCTCAACACTTGTGCAACTTGTGTCACCTTTGACGGCCCTTAAAATAATCCTTTTATATGTCTAGGGTTGTGAGAAAAGAAAGCCCAAACATACAATCACGGATTGAATGAAAATAGTCCTAAAAAACTGAATTTCATAAACCTCGACAGACGGGCTTCAACAGCTCTACAGGTCTCGATAGATTGCTAGCTGTCGAGTTTTAATGAACATCACTTTCTGCACTTGAATCTTGAACAGACTTGCATGACTTTAACACTTGAACTTGAAACAAGGTTTCTTGAAACATTAAACACATCCTAGATCTATCCAATTACAAGTAAAGTGCGTTTTGTCAAATGATTAGCCAATTACATAAAATAGTGACATATGTTCCTAACAAGTGAATCAGATATGTCCTAACCATGACCCACGCAGACTTGGACAAAATTTGGTATTTGAGCATGATTTGGTTATTGTGGCGCGTGCAAATCTGCAAATGCTTGCATTAATTATTATGGAAAAGATTCTCAAAAAAAATATATATATTATGGAAAAGCCAGCCAATAAGTGATGGTAGATAGGAGCATGGGCAAGTTTTGCAATTTTCACTTCAATTTTGTCCTTTGAAACTTGATTTGTCTTATCTCATGGTCGGATGATCAAATTTTTGCACTCAATATATCACTTTAATCATTGTGATTTTTTTTGTTCATCTAACAATCAATGATGTTATTTTTACCCTTATATTGTAAAATTATGGCGAAACTATATTGCTAGTCCCTAAAGTTTACCTAATGAGTGTTTTTGGTCCCTAAAGTTTCAATTGAGCACTATTAGTCCCTAAAGTTTCAAAAGTGAGTGTTATTGATCCTTTTATTGACTGCTGTTAGTTTATTTGTTTACATGGCTAACAGAATAATGACTTGGCATTTTATAAGTGACATGGAACAATTTTTAATATCAACTTCATTTGACACGTTGGAAAGACAAACACATGAATGGAACCAAATCAAACCCGGTCTTTCCCAAATCAAAAACCAAACTCACCCATGACCCAAGCCCTCCACCCTCCGGCGACGGCTCCTCCTCCATTTGGACCTCTGACAAATTTTCGGCCAAAGTGAGAGACAGTGAGACACCCTTTTCCCTTCGGGTTGTACGCATACCTGTTAACCCAAATCTGAATGGCATTGTCTGGGCTGTCTAATTCACTGATTGAGAAAATATTTGGGTGACCAAATCCACAAGACTATAACGTAAGACCAGCCATAATTGCAATCCAACTGTAAAGCTCTTCTCTCCCTCTCTCGTATATATCTTCCAACGATTTTATCTAATCTAAGAGCTTTCTTTGTTGAAAGAACAATTATCAAATTAACAAATATATTAACAAATGCCAATCCAAATGAACCTTCAAAATATATACTTCTTTTTTTTACACTTTCTTTTCCTAGTCCGTTTGAAACCTATAAAAGCTCCTTACAAATCTCACCAGTTTTGAACCTAACATCATACACTAAACATTCTTCTCTTTTCTAATGGAGTAATTCATTTCTGTGTTTCTTATCTGTTGGTAAGTTTGTTCGCATTGGTTTCTTTGCTTTATGGATGTGTTTGGTTGCTTGGGAAATGTAAAGATTTGAACTTGGATTTTCTTCTATTTGACAGCCGGAGGAGAGGAGATTTGATGGAGGTCCACATGGGGAAGGAGCCACCGCAGGAGGGTTTGGTTTTGGAACTGGGGAAGATTGGGTTTGATTTGGGTATTCACTAAAAAATGCCAACTCATTATTCTGTTAGCCACATAGACAAAAAAACTAACAACAATTAGTAAAAAGACTAATAGCTCTCACTTTTGAAATTTCAAGGACTAATAGTGCTCAATCGAAACTTTAGGGACCAAAAGCGCTCATTAGATAAACTTTAGAGACTAACAATATAGTCTCGCCTAAAATTATCCTTTAACCCTTAATTTTTGGTTAAAGGACTCTTGAAAAATATTTTGTTACATATATAGAGAAATTTATAGGATTTTCAAAGTTCGCTACTTGTAAAATCCTGACTTAGCTATATTCAGTCGATATTTATTTGTAATCCTTTGACAAACTCAATCAAAGTAAGAGCAAATATTGTGTTAATAAAAACGATCAAATCGTGGCTCTAAGCCTACTTCAATTCTCTGTTTTTCAATGATATTTACCTAATTTCCCAAAAGCCAAGTTGCTATTAGGCCAACTATGTATAATATTTTTACAAATTGCAGATGATATGCTACCATTTATAATAAGTATTTCATACACTATTTCTCCCTCAGTCTAGATTGACTACATAAAATCTTAGTCATAGATTAGGTAGCGAACGTCGATGGGAACTTCGGTCCTATCTTGAAGCAATAACTCACTGATCTAGTTGCCATCGGAGTCGCAAAGAATCTATTTTCCTAATTTGTTACTCTTAACCTTGATATAATTGTCGGCAGAATTAAATGTTTTACAGGACCTATTGTGGTGTCATTTTCCTTGGTTGTCTTTCTTTTATTTTTTTTTATTTTTTTATTTTTTGATGGGAAGTCATTTTCTTTTTTTCTTTTTTTTCAACCAAATGAAAGCTCACCTCATTTCTTGCATAACATTTAATTTAATATTGGACTAAAATAGGGATTCTATTAAAAAAATTAATTATGCTGCTGTTTGACACCACTTCCTGACCAGGAAAAAAAATATTTGACACCATTGAACTTGAAATAAATGTCTGTTATGAAGGGCCATATGTGCAAACTGTGCATGATGCATTAGTGGCTATGTTCTAAGCTCATAATACTTCCATTTGTTACTAAAAATGTGTCCATGAATTGTAGAATATGGGATGGGTGGCCAAGTTTCTACACTTGGAGACATCTATAGCTATGGGATACTCTTGTTGGAGATGTTCATTGGGAAAAGACCTACTGATGAAGTGTTTAAAGATGGTCAGAACATTGACACGTTAATTGCAATGGCTTTGCCTGAACATGTCATCGATATAATTGACCCGTTAATGTTCTTTGAAGAGGATGAAGAAGAAGTTGATGATACAAGAAATGAAGAAGATGTAGAAGGAAGAGCAATAATCGAAGAAGAGAATCTGCATGTCAATGTTAGTAGCAGAATGATAGATTGCTTGATGTCAGTGTTCCAAATTGGATTGTCGTGTTCTGCAAGTTCACCAAATGAGCGGATTCGTATAAATGTTGTTGTCAACGAAATGAATGTAATTAGAGACATTGTTGATAAATTAAAGAAGGGGAGGAGAAAAGCTAGGTATGATAATTTGATTATGTTGCAAGAAATTGTAATTACAATGGCTGCATTTTCCTTATCAATCACACCCTTGGAGCGTTATGAATTTATTCATTTGATTGTCTGTTTTGCAGAATGACCGGATAAGATGGAATCTCTATGTAATGACCCTTGATTGAGAAATGTCTTCGAGGCTAGCTAGTGATGGCCATATATTATAAGGCTTGTGACTTTCAACCATTTGTGCCATCGTTTTCCAGATCAAAGGTAATTTAGATCAATGGTTCACTGCTCACTGTTATTTGTCAATGCCATTTTCTATAACCACATTACTATATTCTTTTTATCATGGATTGTACTATCGCTTCTTTAATCGTAATATCTAATGTGTTTCATACACTATTCCTACCACCAGATATATTGACTACTAGGCCTTGTGTCTTACTATTCATTGGACCTATTTTTGTCTTTTTTTTTTCTGGATTGTTTTTCTTAATTTGCTTTCCCTCTTTTTTATTTTTTGTTTATTTATTTTGAGAAGAGATTTGCTTTCCCTGGCCTCTTAATATAGCTAATTAATCAGTAATCACTAAAAAAATATCGTTTTTATGGAGCCATCCATAATAACAATATCTTTTGGTTTAATTCCTCGATCTCTCACGCCCTTTGTACTCGCATCAATACCTTTGCATCTCGAGTCAGCCCATTGCAATGCAAGCCAGGATCATCAGGTCCTGTGGCCTCGCACAATTGATGACCTGTGCACTCGATATATTGAGATAGTTAATTAATCTTATCTGTTGTAATTTAGTTATGTTGGAAGTCATAAAGAGTGGCCCTTATACCAAATTTAAACACAAGGTAGTTTGAATGAATTATCATTCACACTAATCTGTTGAATGTTGTATGCATTGGATTTATAATTGAGGATATAAGGTGAAATATAAAACAGATAAACATGACAATAATTCAAAATTGTCAACAGAACTAAATTACGAAGGATAAGATGAAGTAATTATCTTAATACAGGACAAGATCCACGTATATATGCTTGCATGAATTATTATGGAAAAGCCAGCCAATATGTGAAATGGTAAGTAATGGCATGTTTTGCTAATTTTCAATTCAATTTTTGTTGCCAATTAAAACTCCGACCACTAACAGTAAATGAAAATTTCACATAAATATCATCTATATATATATATGAGAGATGCTACGTCTACAACATTTTCTCAACATTTTTATAACAAATCATAGGTGGTTAGTTGTTATTGGTTCAAATTTGAACCTAACATTAAGATTACTTTTTTGCTCTAACAATAACAATCAGTAACAACCTGCCACTTAGGATTTATTGTAAAAATGTTGTGGACATATCATTTCTCATATATATATATATATTTATATATATATATAAGATATCCAAAAGCTTTAACATAGTATTTATTATTGCTACGCCTTTTAAGTCACATCAACGTAGCGTTTCAATTTACTTTGATTTATTTCGGTCCACTTAGATCCAATTCGGTCCATTTGGTCTACTTAGGTCCAATTTAGTCTACTTTGGTCCACTTCAGTTCATTCAGTCAATTTCGGTCCATTTTGCCCATTTCAATCCATAAGGTCTAATTCGGTCCATTCCAGTCCAATTCGTTTCTTTCTGTACACTTCAATCCATTCGGTCTACTCTGGTCCAATTCAGTCGACTTTGGTCTAATTCGGTCCTTTAGGTCCCCTTTGATCGACTTCAGTCCACTCCGGTCTACTGCAGTCTATTTCAATTCACTTCAGTTCTTTTGGTCCATTTCAAGTCACTTGGGTCATGACATTTGTATTCATTTACCTTGTGATAAGAGATCTCTTTTATATTCATTCATAACATTTTTCGGATTTCTAATTTTTTGGATAGTGGAGAAATGTTATTTAATTATAGTGCATATGTATTATCACATTAATAAAAAAAATTTAACACATCTCGTTGGTTAGTGACTAGTATTGCATAAAACGTGAGTGAGTCACATTGTTTTGTTTTTGTTTTTGTTTTTTTTTTTTTTTTTTTTTTTTGTTTTTTTTTTTTTTTGTTTTTTTTTTTTTTTTTTGAGGTGAAGGTTGGTTGTTTGTTTTGGGTTTGAGTAATAAACATGAAGGCTATTTCAAATCATTTCAACCCAAGCCCATATAGTGATCACGTTAGTTAGGACATGCAAGCAAGGTTGCTTTCCCAGTCTCCCATATAAAAGAATTGCATACATAGGGCCAGGTTCGGATAGATCGAGCCCATTATAATGCAAGACAGGATCGTCAGGTCCAAATTTAATTAACTTGGAGATGTGGAGACTATAAATTGATGACCCACGCACACTAGGACAAAATTTGGTATTTCAGCATGATTTGGTTATTATGGTGCATGCAAATGTGCAAATGCTTGCATTATTTATTATGGAAAAGATTCTCAAAAAAAAAAATTATTATGGAAAATCTAGCCAATAAGTGATTGTAGATAGGAGCATGGCCAAGTTTTGCAAATTTTCACTTCAATTTTGTCATTCAAAACTTGATTTGGCTGATCTCACGGTCTGATGATCCGATTTCTGCTTTCAATATATCACTTCAATAGTTAGGAATTATGATTTTGTTTGTGAGTAAAATTTTTTTTGTAAATTAAAATTTTGTTCATTTAACAGTTAATGATGTTTTTACCCTTATATTGTAAAATTATCTTTTTACCCTTAATTTTTTGTTAAAGTAACCTTGAAAAATGGTGTTACATATATATAGAGAGAAATTCATAGGATTTGGTATTTCAAGCTTTTCATCATGAAAAATATTTTAAATCATTTTCGGGCCCAGGCCCATCTAGTGATCACATTGGGACTTGGGACACGCAAGCAGGATTGCTCTCCCACATAAAAGAAGTGCATACATATAGGGATTGAGATCATCATTTCTTGTGGGATCGCCCAAATTTGATTGGTCTTTCACAGAATATTTCTCCCTTAGTCAAAATCGACTACTTTAAAGTCGATGGGAACTTCGTTCCTATCTTGAAGCAATAACGTGTTGGTCTAGTTACCATTGGAGTCGCAAATGTATCTAAGATTTTAAGTTGATTACTCGATAACCTTGAAATGATTGTTGGTAGAATTGAAAGTTTCACATGACCTATTGATGTGTCATTTTCTTCTCTTGGGATGTCTTTCTTGGTTTGTTTTCCCACCTATATAGAGCTAATCACTAAATTACTACTGTATTTCTAGAGCATTATTCGATAATAACTATCATCCAATTTAATTGCTCGATAACTATCATCCAATCCTTGTGTCATGATTATCAATTTTAGTTTTAAAAACATAAGGCTATAGTAGTTGATTTTATACACGGTGAATTAAACATAATTGTCGTTGGGGTTTTTTTCTTTGTGTCATAACGTGTCAAATCTAGATTGGCTTCTCTTTTGATTTTGGACTAAGATTTAAGATGGGGGTTAAGTCTGCTACTCTCGTCAACATGTATTGTGGTAAAGACAAGCGGCCTTGTCACAAGAATTGCACATAAAAGTGTTAACTAATAAACAAAAGAGGTTAAAGGAAACAATACAACAAGCAATAGCGATTGGCTTTAAAATATGACAAAAGAGAGAATTTAGAGTGATTTGGTAGGGGAGAGAGGGAGGATTTTCACATGTGGTCAAGAACCCAAAAAATTTGTTTTGGCCTATGCTGTATGTGGCACAAGAACGTTGTGTCTTTTCGTGGAGCAATAGTAAATGAAGGGAGTTTAAGGTTGGTGGAGTTCTATTTTTTTATTTTTTTTAATGTTTCCACCCACTTGGCATTTATAGAGGCATCTAAGGCTGTCTAAAATCCCTAGGGACTACTGCTCTTTAAGTAATGGCTCTTTTGAGTTTTGGTAATTTTAAGCAGTGAGTTTTATGGGGCAGTAAAATTGGTTTGGCTTAGTGTTGATTTTAGGTAATTTGATTATTTGGCCAGCTTTCTTTTAAGGATTTTTTGCCTAATGATACTGTTGAATTGAGGGGATGATGTTAGTATCATTAACGTTGATAAGGTGAAACAAGCATGAAACATGGGGTGAAATAAGAGATGTGGAGCAGAAGAGCCTTTATTGGCTTTTTGACTCACATGTGAGACACTTGTGGACTCATGGAAGTGTATGTGCTCCAAGCCCACATGCTTCTTTTCCTTTGAGCTCGAAAGTGTACAAAATTCTCTCTTAGGCCCTCCAGTCCAAACCACATCTTCATAAAATTCCCCCCAAAAAATCCCTTCAAGTGGACTTGGCTATGTGTGATATGAATAAGATAAAATAAAAAAGACATGGGCTTGATCTTGCTTAGACTATTTTGCTGACAGGTCCCTAAGTGAGCCTTTGCAAGAATTTGGTCCTCAACAATTGTTAATTGCTTTACTTATTAAAGGGGAAAAAAATGAAATGAAATTTTATCAGGCTCATAAACTATCTGGAGTCAAAACAGAAAAACTAACCAACTCAGACACGTGTGGCACGTGTGAATGATAAAAGAGGAAATACAAACAACTACAAACTGCATGTCGTTTACTGTACAAACTAAAAAAATACTGAATAAAGCTACATGTGGCCTGCCTGAGGAGGATGTGAGGCGCTTTACAAGGATGTTACTTGAGGGGTTGGACTTTGTTCACAAAAATGGCATTGTTCTACTTCTTTGTGATATAAAGCCTCAAAATGTTCTGCTTGCACCTGATGAGACAGGTTTATTGGTTGCAAAAATAGCTGATTTTGGTTTGGCAAAAAGCACTTTTAAGTTTTAACGACTTGGAGATAGGTGTTAGAGGGACTGCCATGTATCTTGCTATGAAGCACGGGTGCGTTTCCAGATTCGGGTGCAGGTGCGGGTGCTGGTACAGAACTCGGCAATTTTTGAAAAAGTAGGGTGCGGGTGCGGCGATTAAAAAATTATTTAAAATATTTTTATTTATATTTTCTATATATTTTTACTATTAAAATATTCTTAAAAAACACATTATATGTCCTTGGTTCACAAAACAAAGAAAGAAGAAGGCAAGAAACACAAAACAAAACAAAAAAGAAAACACAAAAGAAGCAACAAATATTCAAAATGAAATTGAGGAAGGATAGATTTAGGATGTTTGGGCCTCATTCAAAGCCGATTTCGGCTGTTCCGACATGATTCAATGCCGATTTCGGCTTGTTTCGGCCATTTCGGTCAGTTTCGGCCGCCGGCCGATACAATCTGATTCGGCCGATACGACTCGATTCTGGCCGAATCGGCCCAGTTCGGCGGGAATCAGCGCGAATCGAAGCCAAGTCGGCGCGAATTGGAGCCGAGTCGGCGCAAATCCATAAAAAAAAAAAATAAAAAAAAATAAAAAACTCAAACGCGGCAGCGGCGTCGCTCACGCGTTGGACGTGGGTGCAGCACCCGTTTTGCCGCGTTCGTGCATCATAGGTATCTTGCGCCTGAAAGCATTGTCGATGAGATTCAGCTTCACCCATCTGATGTTTGGGCACTCGGTTGTGTGGTTCTCAATATGCTAACAAGGAGGCCAACTTGGAAACTGAATTTGGATGAGGGTATTGAAGACCTTTGGAAGCAGATTGCCTCGGCAATACCCAGTATCCCAGATGGGATCTCACATCTGGCCAAAGACTTCTTGCTTAAATGCTTTGTTAGGAATCCTGAAGAGAGGTCAAGTGTTGGCAGCCTCTTATATCGCCCTTTTGTCAATGTTGTTTTACATGACATGCCCGAATCTGAAGTGGTTGTCTTATCCTCTTGTGCTGCTGCCTCTTCTGATCTTGAAGACAAATTTAAAGAAGAAGATGTGGAGGAGGTGTATGATGATGACATTATGGAGGAGGACCCCTATGAAATTGAAATTGGGAATCAAGTAACACCTGTTGGCTCATCATGGGCTTCCAAAGAAGCAGTGGAAGCTGCTGTAAAGCTTTTCAATTCTGTTCGTGTAGATAATATCATACCACTCGGTTCAGCAATTAGTTTTTAAAAAATGGAGATTTCAGATCAGCATCATCTTAATTTGATGGAGCGAATACTTCCAAGAGTTATAATGATATGAAATACGGTTTCTGCTGTTTGATGGAGTGTAGCTGTACATTTACTCATTGCATGGCGACTTTTTTGTATACTTATATTGAGAATACAAAGTTAGTTTTAATATAAGGCTTTGGTTTATATACCCCACTCCCCCTACAACTTGATTCAAGTAATTTCTTCTTCCTTTCCTTTAACTTAGAATGAATTCTATTCTATTGCTAACTGTTACTATTATATTATTCCAACAGAATGTGATTAGTTTTATTATGCAATGTTGGTTTCGTATTTATTTTTTATATTATTGGATTTACATGGTTAGTGGTATTATTGAGTTGATTGAATTGCTGACAGTTTCTATTATTTAAAAAGAATGTGTTTAGTTTTTTGCTATTCCTACTTTGGTATATGGAGCAATTTTATAAAACTAGCATGCTCCGTCGATAATACAATCACAGACTTTGCATCTTGTTTAAGCTAATGGTTTCTGGACCAAATGGTATTTTCTCTTCTTAGCACACAGCCACACGACTAAATTGTTAAATTGTACATGATTTCTTCAACCTCTGACTTAGGGTGGAATGTATGCTTATGTGTCATGGCATCTTGTTGCTTGTAATTTAATGCTTATCTTAAAGCATTCATTAAATAAAGAAAAAATTGTTGAAGCCGCATTATATCAGGAAGCAGACTAGGCAGAAATCACTCTAGCTTTCCTTTTATTCTTCGTAGAATTACAATGATGGAAGGTATTTTTAGCATAGACCACCCAAACAAGATCACTACATTCAGTTTAGGTAAAATAGTAAAATGAAGGTTCTTGCAAACACAAAAACAAAGTCTGCAGAGCCACTATATTCATTAAATGGAATGAATTTGAGCTTAAAAGACCATCCTTGCATAGGAAGATATCTACCATCTCAGAGATGAAGAGAACCATTGGATGACGGTCTCTCAATCGCCTATTCAAGAGTAAGCATTATACTCACACTCAAGTTCAAGCAATTTGAATTGTCCATGTTGGCTTGTTTTTTAATTAATAGATCAGGTTTGCTTGCCCATCAAAACTTCATGTGTTTGGAAATAAAAGAAGAGGGCTTAATTATATTTCTTCTTTCTTTGCCCAACAACGATTGACAACAACCCAAACAGGTCAGATTTCTTCAATCACTATTTTGTTTTTTCTCATTTTGATGATAATATGTATGTATGCAATTTCGAAGTAGGGTATGGAGTTTAGCTCCAGGTTTTTTGATATGGCAGATTGAGGGGAGAGGAATAGAAAGACCTTCGAAGAGAAGGAGACACCTACAGAGAGGGTGAAATCCCATTTTGTTGGAACTTTATTTTGCCGGGTGCCTTTTAGATAGTATTAGTAATAGACCATCCAGTCTGTATGACAACATATGCTTTGAATTGCTGACATTAGGGTGCACAACCTGTGTACACCAAATGTCCTGTACTTTGAGTTTTTTTTATCTTAATTCAATTACTATTTCCAATATATATGCATAAAAAAGATCTTGGACTTTTCTTGATTATAAATATGTTTTGGAAATCTGAAAGGTCCTCTAGTTGGAGCTTAATTTTTTTTATTTATAGAAGGAAGCTGTTAAGGATAAGGAAGTGGCTCCTGGGAGAGTCTTATCAGCTACTTTTGCTGATTTCTTTCCCCAGAATTAAATGGGAATAGATGACAGCTGCACTTGTACCTCATTTGGATGGAGCTCCATACAAATCAAGAATCTACTAAATGCTTTTCCTGGATACTGAACACCTGACTATGTGAGACTAAGTTCTCTCTGCTTCATTCAAAGGTTTCTTGTAAATTCAAAGGCTAGTTATATCTCTATTTGATACTGCTGCCTACATTGTTGTCTTGGTAATCTGAATGGCTTGTTATTTTGTTCAAACTTTTAACACTGAATCAGTTAGTGGGTTGCTTTTGATGTAGTCAACTTCGTTGCACTGAATATTTTGTGGACTGCTTCTCCAATTTGTTTAAATCATTGTATACCTATACCAAGGATTTGTTTTGCTTTTATTCTCCCTAGGCACTCCCACTGTATATAACCTGTGTACTAGGATTGTGCCCTGCTCTACGTTAATTCAATTCATATTTACTTATTAATGTATTAAACTTATTTTGTAACATTGGTATGTTGGCATTATTTATATAGTACATTATTGTAGTTATAAGTGTTATTCTAGGTTTTTGTATGTGTTAGAATTCAAAGATTGAATTTATTGATGAATTCTAGCTCAAATGGCACATCATTCTCCTGCAATAATATCGAAGTGAAGGGTCAGGTCATGGTTTCAAGCTCCATTTTGTTTAAGAAAACCCCAAAACTGAAGGAAGCTATTGCATGCTATGTGTTGTTTCTGGCTATATGAAGATTTAGCGTGAAAACAGATTCTGATCTAGATGCAGCCATATGCCAGTGATTCAGTGTATCTTTACAAAAAGAAATCTGTTTCTCAAAAATTTTTATTTCACCAATTGATCTGTTACACAAGTTCTTGTGGGTTTTGAACCAACATTAACTCCCCACCCCATTCTTATTGGGAAGGAGGAGCCATTTAAGCTAGAGCTCATTGGCAAAAAGTGATCTCTTTTTAATATGTTTTGTGTTGTATTTTTGAGCTAACAGAACAAAGGGCCTTAATATTTCTGTTAATTAATTAAGTTGATCTTCTATAGGTACATTCTCATGTTGATATATATATTTTTACTGATAATACATGGGGAGGAAGATTTTCTTTGCCGAAGAAAGTACTCACATTTAGGAATGGTAACAGATGGGAGATACATTTGTATGTAGTCGCAGGACAATATGGTCCACAGAGCAGAGGACCTACAGCTCATACATTTGTGCTTGATACTGAGACAAAACAGTGGAGGGTCATGCTCCCTTTACCTGTCCCTAGGTATGTGCCTTTATCAAATCTTGATCAAAAGACTTGAGACTATTGTTGAAGAACATTCCATGGCATTTTGTGAATTTTTCTCTCTTTTTTTCCTTTTTTTTTTTTTTAAAGAATCGGCCATTTTTATGCTAATCTTCACATCTCTCTAGTTTTTCTTGTGTTTGTGTTTTATTTTAAATTTAAAACCTTATCGTCATTTGTGCATTCAAATTTTTTTAATACTATTGCTTAAAAACATTAATTAAGCTTCATTATTAATTTCTTGATAATTGAGTTCTGTATCGTTCATTTATGGATAAGAATTCTAATTACTGAATACTAACTTGACTGCTGTGAAGTGAGATATCACGATTCAAGGGGTTGAACCTTTTCTTGTGTTGCTTGCCAAGTTTATGATGTTGTCTAGGAAATGAAAAGACAAAGGAGATTGTAAATTCTGAATTCTCCTGCATACATAGTTCTAGTGCTAGAAAGCAAGTCACGTCCAGTATTGTTCCCATTATTTAACATTATGGCATGTTTGAAAGGAATGATGGATTTAGATGTGTCCGTTTGTGCTGCCTGTGTTTCTTCCCCTTCCAATATATATGATATTTTCCTTGAATCTGAGCTTCTTTGTTCATGAAACAGACGAAACTTTTCGTAGCATTTGTCCCTCTAATGAATTACTCCTCCTTTATGCCCTGTTTTCACTCTCTCTCTCTCTCTCTCTCTCAAATCAAAATATCTGGTGTTAGCTACCTATCCTGATACAGCATGACTTTCCCACTATACCTTTTACTTTTACATTAAAATTTGAAAATGCAATCAAATCTTTTTTGATAAAGACAGTTGACAATGGCTATCACGAGAAGTGTAAAAAATTGTTCAACTTTTTTGGAGAAGGAAAATTATTTAGAGACAGCCTAAAATGAAAATGTAGACTATTATAGATGTAGAGAGGTAGTACAAAGAATTTATCTTTTGAATTATTACTGCTTTGTTGCTGGTGACAAGTTCTTAGCTGATGTTATTTCCTATAGTTTCTACAAACTTGTCAGTTTTACTGGACTGTCAGATGGTTGTTACTAACTTGAGAGTTCTTGTTTTTGTGGGTGTGAACTAGCTTGCAAGTTTGGCAGTGTTGGAATTTGTCCTTTGAAGCAATGTACTTTTCCTGCAATTTACACATAGAGCGGAAGTTGTACATTATAATTATCAGCTATGCACCAGCAACTCACCTGTTATATTTTCTACTGAAATAAGTTGTTATGGTGATGATGATGATGATGATAATAACGATGATGGATTGTTACAATCTCTAGAGAAATAAGTTGTTAAATATACTGATTCATCTCTGGATTTTTTTTTGAAGTGAATTGTATGATTAAAAATAAACACTTTAAAGGATCGGACTGAATTGTTTAAAGTTGTTCAGCATGTGAAAAAACATATAAAAAATCCCCTCTTGAATTTTTAATATTTAATCCACATAATTATTAATATAATGCTCTGTCTTATGTTAATGATACTAAACTGGATAGATGTTCAATCCTTTCCACTGAAAGAATCAAATTAAGTATAAGTTATTTTTTGTGTTTCTTCACCAAACATTTTTATACATTGTGTCTTTTTGTTTTTTGACTAATTGCAGCTTATTCAATTTTGTTTTAATTGTCATGCAATGCAGTGATTCTTTTATCTTTCTTTTTATGATTGTATTCAGAGAGGGCAGTATCTTCTTCTTCTTTTTTCGGTAACAGAGAGGGCAGTTTCAATCTCATACTTTTTGAATATCTCACTCATGTATTTGTTGCATGAGCAATGGACTCTTTATTGGATATAATTGCTTACTAAGGGTTTCCATATCAGGAAGATGTAATAGAGCATTCTTGATCTCAAGAGGCAGTTTCAAAGTTCTTTGCTTGGGATAGACATCTAAAATTGACAAACTGTGTTATCTTATGTTGTGAAATTTTGGTTACTCTTGTCAAATGACAGATCTTTACTTTGTCTATTTTCTTAGCAGTGTAAGGTGGCAACCATGGCATTCTATAGCTTTAGGGCTGTTGGTGTCATTTATAGCGCCCAATACATTACTTTTTTCCAGAATTGAGAGTACGGATATCAGTTTATTGATGTTGCACAACCTTTTAGGACAAGTTCAAATTACTCTTTGGTTCTAGCTGGTCTTGTGTACTCAAAGAGAGTTTTTTTTTTTTTTTTTTTTTTTTTTTTTGCAATGGCATTTTTAGGAAGGACCTATTGGTTCTGAGTTAGCAGAGAGAGGGTTAAAACAAAGAGTTTGTGGCAAGGGAGAATTTTAAATTTGCAAATATTAATACAAACATGCATTCATGTGGCTGTGTGCACGTGTTTATTAATTTATCTTGTTTTTTGCTATAACTTACGTAAAATTTCAGAGTTTCTTTTAAGTTAGAATTAAGACTTAAGGGTGTCCATCAGTCCATGCATGCATGTCTGCATAAACTTCATATGATAGTGAAGAGTTACTCATCTAATAACTTCAGTGTTTCTTTTGCGCTTACAAGTTGGAGATAATTGACCCGAACTATAGGCTTAAAGTTACCAATTCTCTTTTGTTTCATGAGATGGTAACAAGGCTGCGCATGGACTAGCTCAACATGCTAGAGGCCTTTTAGACTTTATCACATTCAAATAATTTTTTTTTAAAAATGCCAGACTGTACCTGAAATGTTCATACTTCTCTAATTAATTACACAATGTGGTTTGCTCTGTTGTGATTGTAACTGATTGTACACTTTAATTTTGGATTTGTAATCTGATCAACGGGGTTTTTTTTTATAATTTTTTTTTATGGTTTAATTGTCCACTTTTTCGTTTCTTTAATAATTTTTAAGTAATTAGAGAATGAGAGGATAAGATGAAGTTGTTTTCTTATTGCCAATCTCGTACATGGGCAATATGTTAGAATATAGGGATCATTGCAGCTGTTCATTATAAACTATAGCATCAATTGTAATGTTCATTCTAAACTATGGAGTCAAGCTCCCATTAGCCTTCACTATTGCAACTATTACCAATTCGATTCCAAAAATTGTCAGAAAAACATCACATTTTCCTCAAATTAACACACTGAATTCTTGGTCTTTTTGATTAAATTGAATTGTCCTCACAAAAGGCTTGGACATGATCTTTCTTATTTTGTGGTTCAATTTGCTTGATTTTGCTTCAATTGCCCGGATGTGAAATAATTATTTATTATCTGATAAGATTTGGGTTGATTTGGGGCTTTCTATGATGCGAGTAGTATTTTAGAATTGATGTGTTATTATGAAATTGAAGATCCTAATCAAAGGTTTAAATCGTCCATTGGTTGAAACTATTTCTCCAAAAAAAAAAAAAAAAAAACATCAATTGAGATAAATAAATATATATATATATAAATTCCAACTAGAAAAGGTTAATTAGAATGTTGTGAAATTAGGGTTTGTGTTGTACTGATTTTTTTTTTTTAAAAGAAAAAAATTATCGATATGAGAATGACTACTTCATGCTTATTCCTGAAATTAATATATAAAGATTTATTAACCAAGGTTTTCAGACCCAAACCGTTCATTGAACCGTAAAAGGGAGAGGTTCAAGGTTTTTGAGGTCGAACCGTGATGATGTCATAATTAATTTAATAATTAATTAAAGCCTAAATATAGATATTAAATTTATAAAACTAGCAAAATTGACAATATATCTATATATGTGAGGGAAATTTAATGATTTTCAAGCATATATTTAATAATTAAATAAGAAAGTTAATAAAATAAAATAATAACCATGAAAACATTAAAATTTATGATTAATTTTTGAATTAAAGTTGAATATCTTTGAAGGATTTTAATTATAATTTTATTTATTCCTTGTAAGAGATGGATAATTTAATTAAGAAGAATAAAATTGTGTTAAGTTGTTTTTTTTTTTTTTTTTTAAATTGCTAAGGGGTTGGACCGCACGGTTCTCACCGGTTCCTACTGTCCAACCCCGGTTTTAGGAGTTCACGGAATTAACAAAAAATTCGGTTCTTTAGGCTTAAAAAATTGGTTTTCATCCCGGTTCTCGATTTTCACAGTCTGACCTTCCAGTCTGGTCCGATTCTGAAAACCTTGTTGTTAACATCATTTTGATTGAGTAAGTTTGGGGGATTGAACCCTGGTACAAGAGATTACGAAGTAACCCACTTGTTAATAACCCTAAAGGCCGTTAGCAGGTTTTACACCACTTGATTGTCAATGAAGCTATTTCACATAAATATGAGATTGCCATAAACAATTGAAGGTTTAAACTTGTAATTTGAATTTTTTATAATAAAAAATTACAGGCAATATTAGGTACGTTTTAAGGAGAAAGTATCTTTGGATAAAAATAGGAGTATGCATGGGTTGGTTTGGAGATTTCTCAATCTTAAGAGTTGGGGTAGATTGAGTCAGGTTGTTGGATAAACACCATTTTGTCAAACCTAATAGTAAAAAAAAGGTTCTCATTAAATTATTTAAGCTATTTTTGTCAATAAATTATTAAAATTTACACAATTGAGCCTCATAACTCATAAGTTGAATTTATCGAAACTAAGTCTCAAAATATATTAAAGTAATAAATTCATAAATCCAAAATAAATTAACTAACAAATCTAAAAATCTATGTATTTTCAATCTATTAAAATCATGAGTTGAGTCATGTGAGTTGAAAGATTTTTCTTACTTGAAACTAATCCAATACAAGCTTCACAAAAATTTACAATATAATTCATCAACCCATTAAAACCCAATTGAGGAGTCAAGTTGGTTGGGTTTGGTCGAGTTTATTAGATTGATGGGTTGAATGTACACCCATAATTAAAAATAACAAAGGCATGTTTAGTACACTTTTTTTTCTTCTTTCTTTTTTTAGCACATCTTTACAATGTAATCGTGTTTCTTTAGTTTTGGCTAGTGTTGCAAAAGAAAAAGAAGAGGTTATTGTTTGGTTAGAATAATGCCATTATTTTCTCTACTTCATTGCAGAACATGATTTTGTATAAATAAATAATAAAATCTATTATCATTCTGCTTAAAAATAAAAATAAAAAATAAAAAATTGGGAATCACTACGTAAGTAACATTTTTTTTTTTTTTTTTTTTTTTTGCTGATCATGAATGGTATAATCTTTATTATTTGGAAATAATTCTAATTTACAATCTTTTCAGAACCACATGAGGTCTCATTAAATACAATAAATGTTGTCGTATTCTCTAATTAATCTTGAAAATTGAAACGCGAATGAGAACCCATTTTCCATTTGCCACCATTATTTCATGGACCTTCCATTTGCCATCCTGAAAGCAATGCCTATTTCTCTCAAACACGTATTTAAGCTCTTCTCCTTTCTTCAAAACGTGGAGTTCTCCGACTTCTTTTCGTAAAATACTGACAATTTTATAGCAAACATTGTATTTGCTTCAATATTTCAAGAGCATTCTAAATTTCGTACAATTGGGGGCTTCAAATTCACGCATTTGCATTCATTTTCTACATTCAAGCTCTCTCTATCTCTAGCCAATACCTTTAACATGGCAGAATTCTCAAAAAAAAATGTTTCTTCATGCTTATAGTCCTCTTATTAGCAGTAATTCTTACCATGCCAACAAATGCAACTGAACCTACAGATCCATATGAGCTATCATTAGGCAGTGAAACCAAGCCTAAAGATCAATTGATGAGCTCTCATCATTAGCAAACACCACACCTACATACCCAATTGAAACTTCATTTGCTCGAGCTCCTGATCAAACCCAATATGACTCTCTCACCACAATACTCTGCTCCTTCCCCTTATGCAAGAGATGACCTTCTCTCTTCAGCATATCAATACAATTCTCCTCCTCCCTATATCGAAGCATTAGCTCCTGAATATGAATACTCATCTCCTTCTCCTTCTCCTTACGGACCTACGGTGAAGAACCCTTGGCTCCTGAATATGGATCAGACAACTCTCTCTCTCCAGAATATGCTTCTCCTCCACCTTATATCGAAGCTATGGCACCTGAAGTTGAAGGCGATGGCTTCTACTCTCCGCTTGAAGCTCCTGTGCCCGCTCCATCCATGGCTATGGAATCTGACACTAATGAGTCTTCTCCAAAGCTCCCTCCTGTAACACCCTTCAGTTACAGTGCTGAAGACGATGCTGGGGTGTTTGAGCAAGAACCAGAAGTTTCTTCGCTTGGAAATGGAGGAACTTTGGCCGGGCTTATAATTGGTGGTGTTGTATTGTTCGTTTGGGAGCTTTGGTGTGCAAGAAGAGGAAAGATAGGAAGAAAAGCACACAGTACAAATACTTGGCTAAGCGAGAGGGGCTAGAGTTAGTCTAAGGCCACAATTTTTACCGCATTTTTTTTCTACAATTATCTTAAGCATAGATGGTATCTAGCTACCTATCATTTTCATATAGACTCAACCCTTCTTCTCCATCACTTATAATCTACTACATTGGAGTTGTGACAAAATTTTGGAACAAAAAGGTTGTGGTTTAAGACTATGAATATTCTCTTTGCATATAGAATTCTTATTTATCTAAAATTTGTAGTACTACTTTAAAAATATGTATGGAGCTGTGGTATTACTTTACAAGACCAGTACTTGAATGATCATGTTACATGAGAAATAGTAATGGAAGTTCCAGAATAGTTTTTGAAGAATGGCACAACTTAATTTTCTTTGTTGGAAAGTTGGATTAATTAGACGGTAATATTAGCTTTAATTTATTGGGTATTGGTAATGGTAAGATTTTCAAATTGAAGTTGTTAGTTGTTATGGAGATCAGTTTTATGGTTTATATGTTGTACATTCTACAAATCTATTTTATTATATTTGCAGTAGTTTAAGAGTGTAAAAATTCTCAATTTCTCAAAAACTTTACTATTCCTTTATCTTTTTATCAAAATTAAATTAGAATTAACAATTTTCGAGATCAATTCATTACTGAAATCCATTGTTCAATACCTAAAGTCCAATGTTGCCAAAAACATGTTTTAAAAACCGGAATGATCAAAGAACTGAAAGGGGTCTAAATTTTAATTTTATCGCTTTTACCAGATCGGTTTAATTACTGTCTGATTCTCGGTTGAACCAGCCAATCCAATTCAGTTTTTAAAACCATGGCCAAAAAATGCATGCCAATTACTATCTCAAATATGATATTTATTCTGATAGGATTGTTTACATTTATTTTTAGAATAAACTATGTATTGATGCTTTAAATTCAAGTTTAACTTCTCCAATGTGCTTTTAGCTAGGTTAAGAGAGATGCTAATTATGTTGCTCATGCCCTTGCTATATTTGTTGTTCTTCAAAGGTTTTTTGGATTTTGTAACTAGCACTCTCTTCCTCTTGCTATTGTTAAGCAATTGAGGAAAGATGTTGTTCTTACTATTTAATAAAAATTGGGTATTATATAGAAATCATTTATTTTTAGAATTAAAAGTTGATGATAATAGTTAGAATTAAAGACGCTTTTATATAAATTGATGATAATAGTTCAATTAATGTATTAAATTATATAAAAAGGCTAGATTCTTTCTCCAATCCATGTATTGCCTATAAAATATTAACTAACAATACATTTTACATTTCTCCAAGCCTATGTATTTTTGTGATTAGAAAATGTAGTAATCTCAAATTATAATGGATTCAAATTATTAACCTTTACCAAAAAAAAATAGAATAGTCTCGCGCGCATGCTCAAAGGTTAGTTTTTTATATTTAGTTTTGCTTTTGGATAAACGTGAGATGTTTTTTTTACAAGAAAAAAAGTAACAGCAATGTGGGTTGTTTAACTTATCTTTCTATTAAAAAAAAAAAAAAAAAAAAAACAATAAACGTATAGTTACTTTGAAGAAGTGGGTTAGTGGAAGAGTTTTCTTATTTTGTAAGCAATGTTTTAGTGCAAGTTAGATATTTATTTTTACCAAACTATCCTTTAGTTTTATCTCTACTTGAACCTAGGGGTGTAGGGGTATTTTGGAACAAAAAAAAAATTGTTCCAAACAGGAGAAGCTCCTTAAATAGTAATATAAATTAAAATTAATAAAATCTTATTTACAATCGACTATATCAAAAGAAAGATTAAATGGATAAACGGCAAAACCAATTAAAAATGAAATTTTAGCAGAACTTCAAGACAAAAACACAAATAGTAGTAATCTTGCATCTCAAAAAGCAAGAAAATTAGATTTTTTAAATGAAAAAAAAAAATATCAAAACATATTATTCAATTAATATTAAAAATAGAGAAGGTCCCAATATAAAGTGTTGCCTTAGATCCAAAAATGTGTTGAGCCCGTACTTGGTTGGGTCATATTATTGCGAACCAAAAATTTGAGTGGGATTTCAAACAAATCTATTTAAAGTTGAATTGATGTATTTGACGGAAACGACACTATTTAGAATTTACAAGTTTTAGATTTTTTTTTATTTTTTTATATTTAAAATGCTCTATGCATATGAAAATTCTTCGTAACAATGTGGATATATTTTGCATGAAATGCATTTAACAAGCCAATAATGTAGTTAATATTTCATGATTTTGGCATGACCATCATGGGGTATTAGTACAAAGAAACCATTTTTTTTTTTAAATAAGGAAAGAAAACAATTCAATTGAGGCTAAAGTTGTTAGAAACACACAAATATTAAATTGATGGCTTTACAAAAAAAAAAAAAAAAAAGTGTTCAACAAGACCACCATTGAGATATTGGAAGAAAACTAATAATTTCTCTACTTTAGTTTGTCACCATATGCCCTTCAGGCTTGGTTGAGAAATCACAATATGGCCTGCCTAGGGAGGATGTGTGGCACTTTACAAGAATGTTGCTTGAGAAGCTGGAATTTGTTCACAAAAATGGTATTGTACACTATGACATAAAACCCCAGAATAGTTGATGGATGATAGTATGGGTTTATTGGTTGCCAAGATAGTTGATTTGATTTGACAAAAATTATAGTTCAAGAGTTGAAAAATTGTGTTAGAGGGACTGCCATGTCTTGGGAGCATTATCGATAACATTCAGATTCAATCATGTTTGGTGGAATGACTGAATCTGAATGTCATTATGTTATGTTATAGTTTCATACCACTCCGAGAAGTAATAGTGGAGGCTGTTGTAAAGCTTTTCTATTATGTTATGTTATAGTTTCATACCACTCGGAAGAATGTCTTCATTTGATGTAACAGATAATTCCTAGAGCTATAATGATAAGAAATACGATTTCCATTGTTTGGTGGAATGTAAGTTTTATGCCATCTACAAATACATGATTTCCATTGTTTAGTGGAATGTAAGTTTTATGCCATCTACAAATACTACAGGTTTTACTACATTGAGCTTACAAACTGATACGTCACCAATCACAAAATCACAATTCAAATATTCATTAAAAGGTGATTGAAGTACACCAATCACATTCATCACATAGTAAAACTTGTAGTACATCTAGCAATTTCCTTCTTTTTTTTCCTTTTCTTTTTCTTTACTAATATTAGGGTAGGAAGTTATTTTGGACATTGAGAATACAAATCATGAGTTCTACCCATAATTTTTTAATATAAGGCTTTATATCCCCTACTCCTTATTCAAGTAATTCCTTCTTCCTTTCCCTAATGTTATGTTCAATTGCTAACTCTTACTATTATATTATTCCAACAAAATGTGATAAGTTTTATTATGCAATGTTGGTTTTGTATTTGTTTTTCATACAATAGTTAATAGGACTTGCATGGTTAACGGTGGGGGGAAGGTGAGGTTTTTTTGGGTTCAATCTCCTGTAGCTGGATCGGTTTCATTTATGATTAAGACAAAGATTTAAATTGAGAATATGCATTGTTTAATAACTCAACTGTCAAAGCGGGAAGTATGGATAGCTCATATATAGCTATAGTGGTTTGTGATTTATTAGTTAATTTGGTGTCTTTTCAAATTCACATGACTCCAATTGCCCCAGTCTGAAAAAATTATTAATTTTCTGTTAAGATTTGGGTTGATTTGGGGGGTTTCTATGATACAAGTAGTATTTCGGAATTTATGTGTTATTATGTAACTAAAGATCCTAATTAAAGGTTAAAATCTTCCATTGGGATAGATTTCAACTGGAAAATATTAATTCAAGAGTTGTGAAATTAGGATTAGGGTTGTACTGAATTTTTTAAAAATGATACGAGAATGAGTTCGTCATGCTTATTCCCAAAGTTAAGAACTAAATATTTATTAACTTCATTTTTGATTGGGTAATTATGGGGGATTGAACTCCGGTACAAGAGATTACAAAGTCACCTGGCTGTCAATAACCCTAAAGGTCGTTGGCAGGTTTTACACCACTTGATTGCCAAACAAAATTGAAGGTTTAAATATTTGGATTTAAAAGAAAGAAAAAATTACAAGCAATGTCAGGTACTTTTTGGGAGAAAGTATCTTTACTTAAAGGTATGAGTGTGCATAGGTTGGTTCGGAGATTTTGCAACCCTAGGCGTTGGGTTTGGTTGGGTCAAGTTGTTGGGTTAAGAGTTAAGACCATTTTGTCAAACCTAATAGTTTTTTAAAAAAAAAGTTTTCACTAAATTATTTAAGTTGTTTTTTCAAGAATTGATTAAATTTTACACAAGAAGTCATATTTATCGAAACTAAGTCTTAAAATATCAAAGTAGCAAATTTATAAATCCAAAATAAATTAGTTAATTAATCTAAAATTCAAATATTTTTAAACCGTTAAAATCATGGTCTGGGTTACATGGGTTGAAAATTTTTGCCAACCTAAACCCAATGCAACACAAGCTTCACAAAAATTTACAAACCAACCCTTCAACCCCTTAAAAGTTTGAAACCCAATTGAGGTGTTAGGTTGGTTAGGTTTAGTCAAGTTTATTGAATTAGTAGGTTGAATGCACACCCATAGTTAAAGGAATACTAACTTATAGCCACATAATAAGCAAATAAATGATATGATCTAGGGGGTTGGTTTCAACATCTCTTGTGATGTTGGAGTACTAAGTTTGAACTCCATTAGCCCCCTCCTTACCCCTCGCCCCCGCCCCCCTCCCATGTCTATGTAGCAAAAAAATTTGGGAAGCATGGACAAAACTCTTTTTGAGACATTTAGATGGTGGGATAGAGGTAGATGAGTTTCAAATCACATGTCCACATACATGGAGCTCCACAAATAATATCATTACTATTAGACTATCACTTGAACCGGTTTACAACTCTTAACATTAAAAAAAAAAAAGTATAAATTGAATCAAGTTGTTGGAAATGATCATCAAAATTTAAAATAAGTTGAATATCATATTTTAATATTTACTTAAATTATTAATGACATAATAAAATTCAATTCATTTAAATTTTTTTTTATTATAAAAGGTTAGATAGTCAATTCATTTAACCTAAAACTTTAGAGAAATGTCAGATTAGTATATTGTAATTTTCAATAGCTTATTTGTTAAATGCAAAACAAAATATATAATTTTTGGTAGCTTTTATATTAAATGTATAACAAAAAATAACTTTAAAAAAATTAGTTTTGCTAATAAGATTTTTTTTTAAGGAAAGACAAAAATAAAAAATAAAAAGAGAATTTTTTTTTTTTTTGGGCCAAACAGGACACTTTCCACATGTTATTATTTATTTTTATATATTTTCGGAGCCTTTTTCTCTTACATATATTGGTCAAGGAAGGTCACTCGCGTGTCCGTGTGTGTGTTCCGCCTTTCTCTGAAGCTTCAGATACAGCAAAAGACCAAACACTGAAGAGGTATGTTTCCATTCCCAACATCAATTTCTTTCTTTAACACAATCTCCTATCATTTTATCTTTCTTTCCCTCAAATTACGCCTCTAAATCACTTCAACTCTGTCAACTAAATCAGATAGATCTTCAACTTTTGATGGGTATTGCTTTGTGTACGAACTGTAAATAGTGCTGAAATTCTTTGTCGGTTTTTGAATTGATTATCAGAATCAGTCCAGTTAGATTTATCATCTCTGTGTGTTTGCTCTTTGATTGGTTTCTGAGAAAACTGTGGAAGAAAAAACCAACTTAAAATTCGGGTTTTCATATTTTTCTCACTTTTGGGGTGTTGCTAGTGGTGTTATTTTTCGTGGGTTGAACTCAAAATTTACAGTTCATTATTATTACTTGTTGCTACCGCCATCTTAGATGGTTCTAATTGCTTTCATATATACCAAGTTAACCCACCATGCCTATAAATTTGCAGATATTAGTGTGTTTGGTTTAATCATTTGCTTATATAGTGTTTTAAAGTTTTACTTTTTCTAACCTATAATAATATTTTATCTACTTTCAACAATTAAGTAAATAATTAAAAGATAAAGTTTTCCTTTAGAAAATTTTCTCTTTGTGATGGTTTATAAAACCATTTTATGTATATTAAACCATATGATTAGTTGATTCTTAAAAAAATTCATATAATTCGTTAAATCATTTTTACCTTAATCTAAATGTATATGTATGTAAAGCTCATTTTTGGAAACTTGAAACCTAACCCTTGCCTCTCACCACACAAGAACTTTATATTTGTGGAGGGACTATCATGATTAGTGATAAAAGAAAACTTTATACATAATTAAGCCCAAATAAACACTTAATTAAACAAACCCCAAACCGAATATATATAGAGCAAGAAAAATTCTAGCAATGATCGATTTTTAGTTTTTACAAGCATTGAACGAAATCATCAAAAGTTTGCATAACGGTCTAATTATAAAGAAGCTTATATATCTTGAGGAATACAAGGTAGAGCTTTAACATAGCAATAGAGATGTGGGGACACTCGGACTAGCTTTTCTCTAACCTGTAAGAGCAAGATCCTATGGTTATGACTCCCATAATTTTTATTTATTTATTTTTTAATTAATCCTATGGTTATGACTTATGACAAAAATATCAGCTTTATTATGCTTTAAAAAAAACAAAAACAAAAACTTATAACTCTTATTTCTCAAGAGTCAAGTGGGTCCCAATTGGCAGTAGCAAGATCCTATGGTTATGAATCCCATAATTTTTATTTTTATTTTTTAAAATATTATGGTTATGACAAAAATATCAGTTTTATTATTATTTTAAAAAAATTATAAATTTATAACCCTTATTTATTTCTCAAGAGGCTGTACAGCAAGTGTATTACCAGGAAGAATCAGTAGGAGCTCTAACAATCATGGTCCATGTGCAAGATAACACTTAGAAAATAGCCATTAGGCTGCATGACCATCAAACTACCCTAATTTATAATTTATCTGAAATTATTATTTAAGTGCCCACTGCATTTATTGTCTAATAATATATAGTCTACCAAATCAAATCGTATTCAAGATATTGAAAACAATGCTAACTCTTCGCCATTATGTGACAACAACTAGGTGCAAGTTTATGCCTTCACACTTACTGACGGTGCAGTGAGGATATTATAAAAAGAGTGAGTAATTTGTGGGAAAGCTGAATGTTTTGGAGGTGGAGAGGATATAATCATAAAGCTATCATCAAATACCAATTTTATTACAAACAACTTACAGGTTGACGTAATAATTGTTAGAAACTTAGAATTGCTAAAGAATTAAATTAACAATTTTCTAATAGTTAATATTTTGGTGAGATATAGGTTTATTTGTTAAACTCATATCAAATTTATTACTAAACTCATAAACGAACCTAAACTTAGCTTGTTTTTTATTGAACCCTAATGTTCAAAAGCACTATTATTTAGAGCCCTACTTGAAGTCAGAAAAGTGCCCCTTCTGACCACTCCAAAAGCATATGTATTTATCTGATTTCATTCTATGTCCCACTCCAAAAGCATATTTATGTCATTCATCTTGTATCAATCCTTTGTAACATCCCCAGTATGCTGCTAATCCTAGCTAGCTAGGCTTCAACCTAAAAGCCAGCTCAACCAAAAAGTAGGTGAGATGCCTTTTGTGTTCTAGTCCAATTGCTAAGGTACAAACATTACAAATAAAAATCGTGAGTACAGATCCTCATTTTGAGGGAGTCTGAACTTTTAGTGGACTGATGAGGTTTTTGACCACAACCCAGCTCAAAACAGTAAAATAGCTGGAGCAACTCTATTACTTTTCATCGAGGAAGTGAGTAAATGGCAATCAGTTCAAAAAGTATTCAATAAAGTCAAAATAGTCCCATCAAAATTTCAGTGCTGTAAGGCTTGCTATTACATACTTGCATGCAACTAAAACCCCAATATGATAACAATACCTTCAGACTCAGTTTTAGGTTATATTTTCAGTTAATTACTAAGAAAGTTGGATATCCCAAGCTAGGTGGGAAATCCCATTTTTTCACAAGTCTGCTTCAAAACCCACTTAGTGATTTTTAGAAATATTATATAGACGTGGAGACTAGGAGAGGTTATTGGTACCTATTGCAAAAAACTCCTACTCCTACTCCTTTGTTGGCGACTAGGAGAGGTTATTGGTAAGTAGTCTTTCCTCCAATTTTGAATCAAATCACCAATAGTCTAGAATGGCTCACTATATTAAAATCGTAAGAGAGTTTTTCTAATTGCATTCATAGCTTCCATTTATATATTGTTTTTAGTAATTCATCTAAGATTCATAACCCAAAAATTCCATATCCAATATCCAATTATATAATCTTGACGATTCAAGCAATCCCATAGCTTTTGTGACCCTTTGGTTTCACAGAATCTTTATAGATTCCTAGAATTATATTCCCACCATTTGGTTCATTACTCAGCATTCACAAATTACAACAAGAATTACAACATGTCTTGCAGTTCATGTCCATCAAACTAGAGGTCAAGACCCCAAGTTTGTATAGCATTCCATTCACTAAATATGTTCATGGCACACATTCCAAATGACTTTCACTTGTACACGTTGCATCATGGCACACATTCCAAATGACTTTCACTTGTCATCCACCAAGTGACATATTGGTCATTTTTATGGATCCAGATCCTCCACTATTGTTGAAATAATCAACTTATAAGAGGCAACACACACACTCACATAGTCACACAGAGCATAAATGGAAATTTTCAGGGAAAAAATGAAATGAAAAATAAGGATAAAATAGTAAGCCTCCACCTGATATTGGAAAGTAGGAAGCAGAGGAAAACAACAAAAATCACTTAACAAAGAAAATCATTTCCTTGTATTTCCTTTCCACAACCTTTTGGGCGACATCAAATAAAGCAAAGAGTCCATGATCATCACGCATGTGTGAGTATTGACTATCATATCTATATCCCATGGGCTTTAACAATAGCTATTCATCAATTAAATGGCTTATGGTTTAAGGAACAAAGAATTTGACAAAAAGAAAAAACCAAACCTGTTGGAATTTTTGCTAGCTTCTATTGTGAAACCTGCAACACACAAAACACAGAAACTGAAACAAAAACAGAGTATATTATATTAAGTAGCACGTGTGAGGGAATTATACATAAATTCCTAACAAAAAAAAAAAGAAAAAAAATACATATATGAAACCCAAAAAGAAGAAATAACAATTAAAAGTAAGATGAACCTGCTCTAGATAGCCATCTCTAATAGCATAATGGCGGACCATTATTCCTGCGAGAGAAGTAAATTCTGTGACAACCGCAGTAGCAAGATCTGACATAGCAAGTGATGCAGCAACCTGAAGAACTTAAAGCACATCTTCATCAATTTGCAGAGCTGAACTTAGTTTGGTAACCATATTCTGAATGCGAGTCATCTTGTCTAGCATTGTTCCTAATTTCTCCTATTTTATTTCAAGTTATCAAGATGTAAGAGCTATTAGAGAAGGGAACAGTGTCAATTCATCATCAATCAGATATAATTCTAGCACTTTCAAAAATAACTTTTGATCTTAAATTTTCCCCCACCCCCTTTTCTTTCAGGGGAAAAAAATCCACTATGAGTACTACAAGCTTAAAAGAGTTTGTTCAATTATTATATAAAAGAAACAGTGTTAAAAAACAGTTACATGCTGAACTTTCTAATTCAAAGAAGACAACAGCGAAATTCTCTAATTCCCAAACATATCATCTCTCCTTTCTCATGGATTAAAAAAAGAAAGAAATAATAGAGTGCAAACCTAATAGAGTGCAAATTAAAGGTTATAATCAAAATTGTGAATTTAAAACAAAAATCTTCAGATCTGTATAAAACAGGACAATTATACAAGCAAACAAAATTGGCCACAGCTCAATTAGTTGTACTTTCTTTGATAAGTTTTGGCCCCAAGAGCAGGAAGGAGGGGAAATTTGAACTCGTAACTCCACTATTCTTACCAACATCATTCTCTGAGAAAATGAAATTACTGGACAAATCCCACAACTCCACTATCCCTTCATCATGCAAGGTCACAGACTTGACACCAGCAAGAATGAGGTTCTTTGCTACAGGAAGCAAAGATAACATTGATTTGATCAGCAGCAAGATTACAGATTATAAACCCAACACCAGCAAGAATGAGAATCAAATCACATATATATAGACATGGAAAGAAAGAGGTATAAAATTATTTATCAACCTTTTAAAAAGATAAAAGATAGAGCAAGACACTAGACTACACAATTAAAAGATCATAAATCCAGTGAATATACGAGCATGAGGTTGCATCTTTATTCTAATAATGTCCTAATCTAGCACACACCAAAAAGCCACAACGTTTCACCTCCCCATTATCTAATTAACACAGCACAAAATCAGAACAAGAAAACCAAATCATCAAAAAACAAATTCAAAACCAACATCCATTAGAGCTTAACAAATTTCCTAACTTAGCTCACACTTAAATCCACAAAATTTCACCACCACCATACAAAGAAATGAAAAGGCAAAAAAAAAAATCAAAATCAAAATCAACCAGAGCTCAAATATAATTAAAGACTTAGAAAGTAGATATATACCTATCTCAGCACCAAGACCCTGCAACCCGGAGACGAGAACATTCGAAGCGAAAAGCCGCCTCATCGTCTCACGGCCATACACGGCGAGCTGCCGGCTACGGAGATCTTCATCGATATCCTGCGAATTCGTGTTGCCTAAACCCATGATTGGAATCTCTTCTCCTTGCTCTTGTTCTTGTTCTACAACTATGCCGCCGCTACTGTGATTGTGATTGTTGTTGTTGTTGTTGGTCAAAACGGCGTTTTCCTCGGCGATTCGAAGCTTCTTGTTCTTGTTGAAAGCCGAAGCGCCCTCACACTTCTTGATGGTGTTAAAGTTGCTGCTGTTGTTGGTGTTGTCTTCTTCTTCTACAACCACTGCTTCACTGGCTCTCTTTCTGGGAAGCATATAGTGCAGTAAGCTGCTGAAGAATAGGCGATAAAACCCCAACATTACCGAAATTATCACAACCAAAAAAGCAATCAAGTACCGTTTATCATTACCATTAACATATTTTCCAAGAACGATCTGTACCAGAACCAGAAACGAAACTAGTACCTCCACATTATGAGCTGTGGTCCTCAGCCGATTGTGCTACCCTTTGAGGTAGCCAATTAGTTATCTCTAAAGGAAGAAAGGAAAGATATCTGCATTGACCTTTGAGAGTGAGAGAGAAGGTGAACAGAGACGAAGAAGAGTGCTCGTATGCCGGAGAGGAGGATCGATGGTAGAGAGGGGTGGGTTGAAGGTGAGGGTTTGGGAGTCAAAGGGAGAGAGAGAGAGAGAAGGTGAGAGATCGCGTTAGAGATCAGAGAGTTGATTAGGGTGTTTTTTTTTTTTTTTTTAATACCAAACCTGTAGCCGCGTTTAAACAAACGCAACACGTTTGCGTTTTCCCCCTTTTTTTTTTATTTTTTTTCACGCGCACCAGCTTTTAGGAGACAGTGCACTGTTTTTTTTTTTTTTTTTTGGAGAAACTATTCATCACTGTTTATCAGGAAAAAAAATATTAAAAATGGTCCCACGATACTATTCACACATTTAAAAATTATTTGCTACAGTGTTTTCAGTTTTCAATTTCAGCAAAAATAAATTGTATCCAAACGGAGCATAATCCGCATTTATAGAAAACGCAGCTTAGGTATACAGTTGTAGCCGCATTTATAGAAAACGCAGCTCTAGGAAAGGCTTATTAAACGCGGCTTTAGGAAATATTTAAAAAAAAAAAAAAAAAAAAAACGGATGGGTCTATAGTCACGTTTTTAAAATGCGGCCTAAGCCAACCCATAAACGAAGCTCAAACATAAAAAAACGCGGCTATAGAGATGGTCTTAGGCTGCGTTTGGCAAACACGACTAGTGTAGCTGCGTTTTTACCAAATGAGGCTCAAAGGTAGTCTATAGCCGCGTTTTTGTAAACCCTGCTTAAAAAAACGCAGCTAAAGCTCACGTTTTTTGTAGTTAATTCTATATATAACCAGTTACTCTCATACCCCGAAACAACAATTATACATTTCCAAATCCCCAACAACTAGTCATTCCCAGATCGCCCAAACATGTCTTCAAAGTCTTCCTCATCTCCTTCCAAGCTCCAATCCTCTTCCAGTAATGGCTCTCCTTCAATAGACCTCCCTTTAAAGCCAATCCCAGGCAACTATGGCAGACCCTTTTTTGGTCCCATCAAAGATCACCTAGACTACTTTTACACCAAGGAAAAAAGCCCTTCTTCCAAACCCAAATGCAAGAACACCAATCCACTGTCTTCCGAGCCAACATGCCTTCAGGACCATTCATATCCTCCAACCCTAATGTCATTGCTTTCCTTGATGCTATCAGCTTTCCCATCCTCTATGACCATTCCAAAGTCCAAAAATTAAACGTTTTAGATGGTACTTACGTGCCCTCCACAACTTTCTTTGGTGGTTATCACAACAATACAAAAAGCCATCGTAAATTAGTAGTGCTGACGGCAAAAGGCCATCGTCGTCGTCGACAAAAGCCTCATCAGTAATACGTTATTACTGACAAGGCCATCACTAACACTAATTTTCGACTTAAAAAGCCATCGTAAGCAATTCATTTTTTCCGTCGAAAATACTTCTTCATAAGAGGAAGTTGGACAACCAAATACATTTTGTGATGAACTAAGGCCATCGTTAATGTATTTTTTCGACGACTAAAAGTTGTCATAAATACTTGTTTTGTCGTCGAAAATACAATTTCATACAAGGAAGTTGGACGACCAAATATATTTTGCAACGAACTAAGGCCATCGTTAATGTATTTTTTCGATGACTAAAAGTCATCATAAATATTTGAATTTGTTTCCAGGCATTTCATAAGATACAAAAGGTGCTTCAAAGATAGTGTAATTGATTGTAATGGTCCAAGTTCATGTATTGTAATTTGCCATCTAGGTCTTGTATAGCGTGGGTGCTTGTTTAAATACAGTTAGTTCTGGGCATCATCCTTTTTGTTTGTTTAAGAAATGTTCCTCTTCAATTTTTTGTTAGAAGAACTTGAAGCCTTAATTCTTTTCTCCAATGAATGTTTAGATTTCCAATTCCATATATTAAGATATAAATTGCACTTAAATAATATTGTAACCTAGGGTAGTGATACAAGCTTTAGTGATGTAAATTTTCCAAGTTATATTTTTGTTCGGCATGTACTCTCTCTCTCTTCAAGATATAGTTGCCGTTAGATGTATTCTGCTTTATTTATGCGTTTAATGGCTAAAAGGATGCTATTAAACTTGAAAAAGTATCTTTGTTGTGCTATCTCCTGGATAGAAATGGCTGAAATTTTGACATTGTTCTGGATCCTCCATAGCATGTGGCCTGATGAACTTTGTAAGGAAATTTGTAAAATTACACTTTTTTCTAATATGCAAAATTTACCCCTTTTTTGTTTTCTTGGAAAGTTTGTTTGGGGTTTATTTAGTTAATTACCCTTACACACATAAATATTATTATATATATGTGGGTGAGTGCAATGAGTTTACTATTTTTCCCCTAACTTAATACTAAATTGTAACATTTTTGTTGCTGTTTTAGGTTGATTTATTGAGTGTTTTGAGAATTTAGAAACCATATTTACCTTTGTATTTTAACCCATTCTTTTTTAATTTTTAACTAATAAAAAAAACGAATGTGGAAACCATAAGTGAATTTCTTCTTCACCATATATTTGGTATTATGCACTGAATTTATAGAGTCCATTTATGAGGCTCAACTAACCAGTTGAGTTGATCCAGTTATGTCATGAACTGGTCTTATTTTTCATCAAATGAGGTATTATGCTATCATAGGAAGGATTTTCTTTGTCTTTGGGTGCAGTTTCAATCTGTCAATCTTATTTTTAGAACTTTGTGTATCTATTTCCAGGAAGCATGGCAGCCAATAGGGGTCAAGGTGGAATCCAACAATTGCTGGCTGCAGAACAAGAGGCTCAACACATTGTCAATGCTGCCAAAAGTGGTAGTTTTTCTCTTCTTTATCTGGATTTATGCACAATTGGATGTCATCTATATCTCATTCCACAGGAATATCTTTTTGGATATGTGTTTATTTGTATACAGACTATATTTACATAATTTAGACAAATTAAGTAATTCTTAATTCTTAAAATAAATAAATAAATTTATTCTTTGCATTACGTTATTTTTCATGTCATGTGAAACATTGAATATGTAGATATATGCATCTCTTTTACAAAATCAACCATAGTGTTTATTTCAAAAAAAAAAAAGCATTCTTGACACGAGATGGCACTTCTATATAGGTCCCTTCCCCCCTTACTCCTCTGGTTGTTACACTTCCACTTGTGTTCTGTAATTTGATTCCTAATTGCTTTGTGGCTTTGTGTTTCTGCTGTTAGCAAAAATGGCAAGACTGAAACAAGCTAAAGAAGAGGCCGAAAAGGAAATTGCTGAATATCGGGCCCAAATGGAGCGTGAGTTCCAGAGGAAACTTGCAGAGGTATGTATATGTTGGTTAAAACCTATATATACTGTTAACTAGCTCAAGGCATTATGAGTATTTCTATGCTTATGGTGTATCAATTGTATTTGATGTATGCCTTGAGATCCATGGGCAGGAAATGAGAACTACAAATAGTGAATTAGGCTTTTATAGTGTCAAGCTATTTCTAAGTTTCTGTCTTTCTCATAACAGAGCAGTGGAGATTCTGGTGCAAATGTTAAGCGGCTTGACCAAGAGACTGAGGCGAAGATCTGTAAACTAAAAGAAGACGCTGCAAGGATATCACAAGATGTAGTTGCGATGGTTCTGAAGCATGTGACAACTGTGAAAAATTAAGTCTGTGGATGGTAAAGGTGATATTGCAAACTCCTAAATCTTGTTAATTATGGACTGGTTCTTCATGGACCTTAGACTGCTTGTGTGTTGTGGATAGGATTTCTTGTTCTGGTAATTGTTATGCTGTGTACTGTACTCAAAGAATGCCATAAATGCCTTCTATGTTAGAAAGAATAATATCCCTCAAATTGTTGCCATCTCTTCTTAGGCAAATTGATTCTATTACAAATGAGGTGCTGTTTTGTCAAAGAAAAACGTACAAAGAGTAATTTCGTTTTTTTTTTTTTTTTTTAATAGCAAAGAGTAATTTACTTAATCACCCATAATATATATATATATGCCAATGAAATATTTGATCGTGATTCGTGATAGTCCTCAAGCTAAAAGTACAAGCTTTTTATTTGAGAGTTTTCAAAAGAATGGAATAAGTAGATTGTAAAGGAATGGAATAGAATATGGTTTTTTTTTTTTTTTTTTTGTTTAAGTTTATTAAGAAATTAATGGAAAGGAAAGAATATATAATTGTGCTGGATGGGCTTTACTGTTTATTTGTTTTCGTTTATAATAAAGATAAAATCAGTATTTAATCTCTATTTCATTGAGGTTTTGTTTTGAATTGATGGAACAGTGGGGCATGGAAAATATATGGAGGACAGAAAATTAGGATGAGATGATTGTTGTTTTCCTTTATGTGTTTGGTAAAAGGAATAGAAAAGTGAGAGAATAGAAAACTTATTTTCCTTTGATTGGGGAAAAGAAAAAAAATTTGAAGGATAGAAACAAAAATTTTATTGGGAAAGAAACAATAATTTTGTGTGTGTGCGCTTTTTTTTTCTTTTTTTTTGGGATAGTAACACTAATTTTGTGTTAATAGTTATTATAACCCCTTTTATTATTATTATTATTTTTTTTTTTTGGGTGGGGGCGTGGAGAAAATATAAGGCTCTGTAGGCTTGGGCGGAGAATGCCACCTATCTCTTCTTTTCATCCTGGCTTTTCATTCATACCAAATGGATGACAATCTCACATTTTCCTTTTTCTCATCAAAATTATCCCAACTTAATTGATTCTAAAATCTAAAGGAATGAGTGTTCCTTCTTGTGAGAGAAATGCTTGGGAAGGAATGGAATGGGCATTCACTTAGATAACCATTTCATCCCTTCCTCAACTTTCATATAAGAAAATAAATGAAATATCCTCAAAAGATGTTTTTATTTCGTTCCTTTTTATGCCTTTCCCTACTTCAAAAGAATCCAAACTACCATAAAAGTTGGGAAAATTACTGTGAGTTGTCATTTTTAAATTCTTCTTACCAACGAATAAGAAAAACAAGTTATAGTGTGACTTGTTTGCAATTCGAGTTACCTAAAAGGACCCAAAACTCTCAAGTAACCCCTAGCATGCATGTCACGTACCACTTCGAATGGCTTCCACTCCAACCCATATCCTTGGCTGTCTGTGTTTTGTGCTAAATTTTATAAGCATTTGTGTGTTTTTTTTTAAAGCGGATAATTAAGCTTTTAAATAATCAACAACAAGAACAACCATCCGCCAACTCAAGGCTATTTGTCAATAAGTTCATATATAGCACAAATGTCAGATATCCAGACATGCCAGTGTTTATACATTTTAAATCTGGCACACCATTTTGGGCTAGGATTACCATGTGAATTTCATGATAATAAGTTAGGACTTCTCTACTTATGAGGAACAAATAAAAATTATAAAATTAGAGATGCATTTTTACAGAGAATCTAGAATTTGTTCTCGTTCCAATAATGTCATCAATGAATGATGGTTCAAAAGTTTGTTTTGGATTTTGTTCAAAAAAAAAAAAAGTTTGTTTTGGATTGATAAGGTATTTCAACCAGTCATGGCATCTTTTTGTATGTGTATCAATTACTCTACAACTAGTACCTTATTTGGGTAATGTGTCAGTTTGTCTTAAATTGTGAATACATGAAATGTCTGGGTTCCACACCCCCTCCCTTCTTTCACATGGGGATGTCTTAGTGCTGATGGACATGTCCAAAATCAGTCTTTTACATGCCCACACATTCTGTGCCAGTCTGCCATACCTCCTGGTCCAACTTACCATGGTTGTCATCTGCTAGAGAGAGATGGAGAAACACATTGTGTTTAATCACAATGTTAAAGCTTATATTTACCATGCTGGAACCATCCCTAGTATGCTGGAAACAAAACTGTTTGAAGACCTTTAACTATTCTAATCAGAGGCATGTAGCCATTTGCTGCAAGCCTGTAGGGGTAGTGCTATTCCATGAGCATTTAGGTTGTGTAATACCCTAAAAATGTGAAGAAGAATTCAATTATCATGCAACAGTAACTGAAAATATAATAATATCAGTGTCAGAAAATTTTACAATGTGTGAATGTGAGCATAATATCCTACCTAGATTTCGATTCTGATATCTAGTGTAGTTGTGATATTTAACTTGTTATCGAATGCTAGAGTGTCTATTGAAACATTTCGTTCATCAATACATACTCTTGACTCATAACTCAATAGTAAACTATTGCAATGCTTTGATTTTGGATATATAAGCTTTTTATTTATGGGAGAAAGAGAGAGAAAGAATGTCCTATTGGTGTAAGAATTATTTAAAAGAGTGTTAATAAGAGTCGAAATGCATTGGTTAAGGTTGAGTTTTTTATTGTATTTGATTTGTTTTTTTAGGGAGTCAATCAATTTTTAGTTAAAGAGATATTTGTTTATGGCTTTTTGTTAAATAGTGTATTCGCGCATTCATTAAAGAAGAATCTAATGGGTTCCATTGCATTGAGAGGTGAAAAAGAGAGCAAATAAACAAATAATTCTTTAGCTCTGAATGTTGTACAACTCTCCGGATAAAAATGGATAGATCACAATAAAAAATAAAAAAAAAAACTCAACCTTAATCAATACATTCAAGCACTCTTTAATTGATCCTTTTATTTATTAGCTTTTGTTACTTCTTAATATAGTGAGACACACCCAATTCTTCTTTAATAGGTGCACTTGACACCAGTTAACAAAGGGGAAAAAACTCTTTCACACAGTGTGTTTTTGTAAACTGAAAACGTTTTCGTATACTATGTGAAAGAAACACCACCCTCAACAAAAAATCATTTAAACTGCTATCTCAATACAATTGTTGTCGTAGTGTGGATTTATAATAATTTGTAGAGAGGTGAGTTTGTTGGAGATTAAAAAAAAGTGTGATTAACCAAAATTTAGGAAAATAGAAAAATTTGTTGCTCAACTCAATCAAGTACAACTGTGAGTCACATAAAATAAATTTGGTGGATAACTTTCTTAGATTAAACAGTTGCTTAATAAGTAATAAACATGGTTATCATCTGCCAGAGAGAGATGAAAAAACATAGTGTTTGATGACTTGATCACAATGTTAGGGGAGCTAATATTTACCATGCTGGAACCATCCCTAATATGCTGCCAACAAAATTGCTTGAAGACCTTTAACTATTCTAATCAGAGGGATGTAGTCATTTAGGGCTGCAAGCATGCTATTCCATGAGCATTTAGGCAGTGTCAGTAATACCCTAAAAATGTGAAGAAGAATTCAATTATTATCCAACAGTAACTAAAAATATAATAATATCAGTGTCAGAAAATTTTACAATGTGTGAATGTAAGCAAAGAATCCTACCTAGATTTCAATTCTGATATCTGGTTTAGTTGTGAAATTTAACTTATTATCGAATGTTGAAGTGTCTATATATCGAAACATTTCGTTCATCAATTCATACTCATGACAAATCATTCAATACTAAACTATTGCAATGCATTGCTTTTTGGATAAGCCTTTTTTTTTTTTTTTTTAAATTCACTTTTGGTATGGGAGAAAGAGAGAGAAAGAATGAACTATTCTAGAATGAATTATTTAAAAAGGTCCAGGTAACAAATGTCAAAATACATTGGTTAAGGTTGAGTTTTTAATTGCAATCGATCCATATTTTTATTTTTTAGGGAGTCAAGCAATTTTTAGTGAAAGAGGTATTTGTTTATGACTTTTGTTAAAGGGTATAATTGTGCATATATTAAAAAAGAATTTAATGGGTTCCAATGCATCGGGAAATGAAAATAAGAGCAAATAAACAAAAAAAAAAAGTTGAAACTTTAAATGTTGTACAACTTTCCAAATAAAAATAGATCACAATAAAAAAATTCAACCGTAACCAATACTTTCAAACACTCAGTTAATCGAATATTTTATTTTTTAACTTTAATTGCTTCCTAATAGAGTAGAACCCACTCAATTTCTCCTTAATGGGTGTACTTTGACACCAATTAACAAAAGGGAAAAAACTCTTTCATACGATATGTTTTTATAAATTGAAAACGTTTTCACACAATGTGTGAAAGAAACACTGCACTCAACAAAAACCTATTTAAAAAGTTATCTCAATACAATTGTTGAAGTAGTTTAGATTTATATATAATAATTTGTTGAGAGGTAAGTTGTTGGAGATTTTTTTTTAAAAAGTGAGATTAACCAAAATTTAGGGGAAAAAAAAATTTGTTGCTCAATCAAGTACAACTGTTTGTGACAAAACAAAAGTTGGAGGATAACTTTCTTAGATTAAACAATGAAGAGTCGACTAATACATCCAAAACAAAATGCGTTTTCAAAACAAAGCATGCATATATTTGCAAGAAAAACAAGGAAAATCCAAGGTTACTTTGGCTGTTGGGGTTTAAAATCTTCATCCACGACAGTTCACGTGACAGATGAGAGTCATCCAATCGAGTGGTCCCTTTTCCCTGCTAATGAAGTGAACATCGTTATCTCCACCACCCCCCTCATCAATCCCATGCACAGCACAGATGCACTCACTTTCTTTTCTTTTCTTTTTTTCTTCTGAATCTGTCACTGACACTGCCTGCTCAGATATTGTGAACAAAGACAGAGTGGGTGGCTTTTTCTTAATATTTAATAGGAATAATTGTTATTTAAAGGAATATGCTATTCTTTGAGATAGAGGAGTAACTATTCAGCATGTATACATATGATATCACACGTATCTAAGAGACCCAAAATCTGGATATTGAGGATGTTATAAGGATTAAGGAACCAATATCTAAATAAAAATCTCATTCTCATCACGAAATTCCATTTTGTCAACTCAGATTATTAGCGTGTGGATATATACATATATGATTAATTAGATGATGTGGTGTTACTGATCGATGTTATAACTTGAAGTAAAACTAGGATTGAAAGTGTGGAAAAGCTCGCAACAATTCAAGAGACACCTTAACATGGTGGCGGGCCTTGAAAAATTAGAATAAGGTGGCCGTACAGCAGAGATTTGCATGATTGCCCAAGAGACATCCTAGTAAATATCAGGGTGGGTGGGTTCTCAACCCTATATGTGCATTTAAGTTTTTTGTTTGGATACACCGGATTTAAAGTGACCCCCCCAAAATGGATTATGAAATCTTGCAAAAGGACCCACTATTTTGGCACAATCAGACCAACGAGATTTATTGGCTTATGGGCGAGATTAGGACAGCTAGGGCTGCTCAACCCAGAGAGAGAGAGAAAGAGGCAATATTTCCTTGTTATTATTTATTACTAGATAAGTTCCCGCGCGATGCGCAAATGGTTGGTAATTTCATTTGAAAATAATTTTTATTTTTTTAAGACCCATATATAAAAATCATTTTATTATATAGTATTAATGATTTTTTCCATAATATTGTTGAATACTTTGAAACTTAATTTTCTTAATTCATATTTTATAATTTTTCCTTATCCTAGAAGTAGTTTCCAAACTATTGAGTGGATTTTCTTTACTTTTATATATATATATATATATATATTTATTTATTTATTTATTTATTTATATATATATATGATATTGTAATTACATAGTTATTAGAAATTTTTAGGAGTTTACACCATATTGTAAATTTAATATTTAAAATAATAAAATAACATCTAGATAAAGGTAGACTTTATTTCTAAAACCGAATACTTCCTCAACCACTTCATTCTCATCATCAAATCCTAAGACCCCAATCTCAAACACTTTGTTCGTAATCTAAATGAAAAAAATTATTTGTGTACCAACATAAAGAGAACGTAATCAAACAAAGAAAAATTGGCTAAATATACTTCCATTTATCAATATTTAATCGTCTCTAATATGGCTTTTATATCCTTAAAAAAAAAAAAAAACAAAGAGAATGCTAAAATTCAAGAAAAGCATAAGCTAAAAATAGGAG
This sequence comes from Notholithocarpus densiflorus, assembly GCA_030021035.2. NCBI lineage: Eukaryota > Viridiplantae > Streptophyta > Magnoliopsida > Fagales > Fagaceae > Notholithocarpus > Notholithocarpus densiflorus. The sequence goes on from JARYZH020000044.1 coordinate 271,707, forward strand.
AACTAATCTTGTATTATTAATTTTACACATGAGCTTTGTCTTTATATAGAGAAGTAGAGCACACCAATTAACTTACAATCGTACATCAAAACCGAAACAACAAATTAAAGCATTTGAAACTAATCCTAACAAACCACAACTATAATTTATAGCACTAACAAAAGTCATCAAAAAAATATAGGTGGATAAGTAATATACATGAAAGATACATGAGAAAAAACATAAAAATTTTGTGAAGAACTACCTAATTGTAGAGTTGATGGAGAGAACTAACAATATGATTGTGATTTGTACACTGTTTCACACTATTCCTGAATAGCTGCAACTAAACTTGAGGTTGCAATTAAAGTTGAGATGATCTTGAATCTTGATTCACAATAGAGGAAACTCCAAAATAATCATCATTTTTTACTTTTATGGTTAAGGCTCATACCAATACCACATTAAATAGTAGTAAAAAAAAAATGACAAAGAAACGAAGAAATTGTGAGGGCAAAAACAAAATCAAAAAGCACCTAACCTATGGCATGAAGACGAAAGACTATGGGTCGGTGTATATAAAGTAGCAGAAGTGCAAAAGGTGAAAAGGGTGAGTGGAAACACGAAAAGTTTTGTGCTTTGTGAGAGAGAGATGAAAGTCTTAAAACAATGAATTCAAGAAAATAAAGAGTTTTTATCTTTTAAATTTTAATTAGTCCTTATCTATAATGTAGCACTTGAGAAATGTCCTGATACAATGAATCTAAGAAAATAAAAAATTCTTATCTTTTGAATATTTTTTTCATGGGAATTATCTTTTAAAATTTAATTAATTTTTATCTCTGATGTAGCACTTGAGTAAAGAATTTATGTGAACAAATTCCTTGTCAAGGAGAGCGCCACATGGCAGAACCTCATACTCTCTCACACGAGGTCTCTGCTTTTATATATATATATATATATTTTTTTTTTTTTTTTTTTTTGATTGATTTCATTGTAATTTGTACATTTGTGGGTTACATTGCATTTGGATGAGAGGTCAAAGTGTTGAAGATTGGAGTTGCTGCATTGAGAATCTTAGTCGAGCGAGATTTGTTTGACATGTGAAGTATATTTTTTGAAAATTAGTTTACCAGCAGTCTCACCCGACACTCGCCCCTTTCTTGATCAAGCGAGATTTGCAAACCTAATTTGTTGCATTCATTCTATGTTGCACCCATTCACTCAGCCCTCTCATATAACCCTCTATTCCCACAAGATACCACATTTGATTCTCATATTGAAGAGTTAGAGAGCAAACATATATTGAGAGGAGATAAAAACCTTACATGCATAGAAATCTTGAGTGTTCTTTGTTGCTGTTTTGTGTTGGGAACCATTGGAGCAATCCCTAAATCTTTAAGAGGCCATAGAGTAGTCAAGTAGACTTGTTCTTGCAATTGGCAGCTCAATTTGCAAAACCAGTACTAACTACTAAGAAAAAAAGATTAGTGCAATCGATTGTGAGCACAAGCGAAGAGCTCAAATAAGTTGTCATTTACGTGAAATGTATTGCAACTATTATGTTATTGATATTAGTTGGTGCTATCGCCCCTAAGAGGGTTTTTGCCTAGTTTAGGGGTTTTTTCGCTCTGTAATTAAACAGTTAACGGTGTTTGAGTGTTTGTGTTGTTGATTGGAATTTGCTATATATTGCGATTGTGTATCTACGCATGTGTTAAGCGGCGAATCATATTAACAATTAGGCTTAATTTTGTAATTAGCTTAAAATTAACGTAAGCTGAAAAATTAGGATCTAAAGGGTTATCTCTCAATTGGCAATTGATTTACTATTTACATTTCTCACTTCCCCGTATTTGACACGTAGCTTCCTTTATCTCTCTCTCTCTCTCTCTTACCGACATCCCAATCAAGCAATAGTTGTGGTGAATATGGCTCCTTCGAGCGGTGGCCGTACACACCATTTAGCAAGCCCAACAGCCCGTCAATATGAAGACGAAGGGTGGTTAAAGACCCAGAGATTTTATTTTCTTTTTTTGGATAGGCAAGGACCCAGAGATTTTAGACTGATATAGAAAACACCTAAAGACAGCTCCAAAAGTAAAAGAAGTGCATTGTTGATTGTTGCTCCAAGGGGCGAATCTTTAAAAAAAAAACTCACAATTGACTAAAGTCTTTGATTCAATCATGCATTCAAAGAAAGGCCAAAGGCCAGACAGCTATGAGTGTCTCTGACCAATCAGCCACGTGATGCCATGCAATCGGCGGGGTTAGAATTTCAAGGACATTTTAGCAGCAAGTGCACGAGGAGAACAATTACATTTTTTTACGTCCCAAAATAGAAATAATATGTTTTCTTAATTAAAGAATACAAAAGGTAATCTCTCTCTTTTCTCTAGGCTGTGTTGGCCAGTGGTTGAACTCGAATGTAAAAGCCACATGCAATATAATATTGATGCTTTGCAAGTAGGCCATTCTCAACCCATTAATGCATAGTATATATAAATATATGAATTTTGTTAATGTGTGTCCTTAGAGCACACATTAAGCCATCCATTTTTTAAAACATTTTTTGGAAAGTTGAAAAAGTATTGACAGTTTTTTCAATTTCCAATAAAATATTTCTAAAAATAGATAGTTTAGAGCGCACACATTAACCGGACCTTATATATATACAAATTAAGTACACAAGTGATTGAATTCAGTACTTTGTCCATATACTAGCTAAGAGGATGCACTAATGTACAATATGAGTGGCTGGGTAGGCTGTTCTTTCCTATTTTTAATCTCCGACGACGGCAAAGTGGCTTTTACTGGGCGATCCACTTTCTTGCTCATTGGTCCAATAAGATGCGAATCATAAGCAGCAGTCATTTAATTATAGAGATCTAATTGAAAGCATCATAAAGTTTCTTGCACTTAAATAAGTCACAATTTTGTAGTTCTAGTTAGCTCAACTAATAAAAAATTTTATAGTTGAATGAGAGATCTGGGGTTCAATTTCTACTTACGCTAAAAATTTATTGATGTCTTGGTTTGATGATAAAAAACACATTCATCAAAAGCGAACATCATAAGTTAAAACTCTATAATAAAAAAAAAGTCACGAATTTAACCTAAAAAATAAAGATATCTAGAATAGAGAAAATTACCCTCTTTACCTAACTTAAAAGATAAAAATTAATGGATACCTAATGATATTAGTTTAAAAATTACTTCCAGAAATTTTTTAAGGGAAAAAAACAACTAATTTTTTTTATAATTTTTTATATTTTTCATGAAAATTGTATTAAAATGGTCAATTAACAAATGCACAGAGTATCCATTAACTTAACCCAAGTTAAAAATCCAAGAACTCTCTAATTAAAAATCGTGGTAATATTAAAACTCACATTTAATACATAAGAGTCAAAGAAACTTGACTTAGTTCATGAATATGTATAATTTATACTGCATTTATTCATGATGAATTTTAGGATCCACGTGATGAGTACAAAAAAAATTATAATTTGCTTATTCTAAAAGATAAAAATTTTCAAAATGCTTTTCTCAAGGTATTTGTCTACCCTAGACCTCATGTGTTTCTAGAAATCTTTTTCTATTTGATTCTCTTTGACAAACACTTTGGGTCACCTTAAAGATTATTCACAATAATAATTTTCAACTTTACAAATCTTATAATCTTTTATTTTTAAACAAATCTTATTCTTAAATTAGGTTGAATCCCCCACAATTAAAAAAAAGTAATGACATCAAAATTGAGTTCATTGGTAAATAAAAAAATAATAACTTTTTTTTTAGTGAATAGTAAAAAGAAGAAATGCATCCAATCATATAACTCTTTTTATTTTTTTAAAATTAAAACAGTAGCAAATCATCACTTTTTGGAATTATAGAAATGTAGAGACTAAAGTGTCCCAATTATATATAAAGATTCTATAAATACTATAAATATGACGGTATAGCTTTTACAAATTGATGTACAATCACAAAAAGAATAATTTTAACATTTACTTATTATATTGTTGCCATCAACTAATCACATTTATCGCTAGATCAATTTGAAAATGTTATATAATAAAACTTGTAGTAATTTTAACATCTTTCAATTTGAATATTTTAAAAAGTGTTTGAATACATGTGAAGAGATTAATTTTAATAAAAACAAACTGAAACACTTAATGATCAAGTAATCAAATCAAGCCAATATTTCCGATTTCTATGTATCCATACTCTTTTCCTTTTAAAGCAACCCAATAATAAATTATAGAAAATGTTAACGAATGTCTTAAAGATATTGGTTTTAAAACTTTTTTAAAATTATCTTTTAACAAATACTCTAAGAACACTCGTTAACCGAACTCATAACTCATCTACAACTCACTAGTTGACACATGGTATTTTTTTTTTTTTTTAGCAAAATGATAGATAAGCTTATGTAACTAATTCAGTTCTTTGGTTCTAACCATCACAAATAGCTGAACTTTAACTTGAACTCCGACATTTGCCCTTCACACTTCACAAACAAATATATTTATAGAGTGATCACCGTACTATGATTACGCGATGGTCTGACAAATAATGTAGAAAATTTTGCGGAAGGATCTTAAAAATCTTAGTATCTTACATGAGATTCGTTGTAAAGTCCGAGACTTGCGGATTACATTCATTACGAGAGAGTCTGGTCCCAAATTTAGTCCATATAGAGTCCAAAATATAATTAAGTTCCACAGTTATTAGTTATTACCTACAGTAGTTTTTAGGTTCCAAACCAAACTGTAAAAATGGCGACAACTACCCCCACGTTCTTTTATCGTCACCACCTTCATCATCATCCCAGCTCTTACTTCATCAAACACCAAGCACAAACACATTCACACCATTCCATGTTAATACCACTCATCCAAACCAACCCTCAAAACCCACTTCAACCATGCAAATCCTCACAACCCTTTCTGCGTTTTCTCAATCTCTACTTTTTTTTCCACTTCTTCTGCTTCTTTGCTGCACCACTGCATCTGGGTTCGGATCAATGGGACCCATCTCTGCCGCATTTGGCCAAAACGGGTTCTTCTGTGCCATTGACGCGAGTGGCAAGCAGAACGTTATTTGCTGGGCGAAGAACAGCTCTTCTTCATCACCATCATCGTCTTCCGCCTCTGCTTATCTCAACAACATTCCTGCAATGGCTGCTCTCTCTGGTGGCGAAGGTTTTCTATGTGGCATTCTAGCAAACACTTCGCAAGCTTATTGTTGGAGCTCAAACAGTTCAGGTATAGATCTCGTGCCTTCAATATATCAAACCACTGCTTATTCTCATATAGCCGCGGGCAAGAATCATGTTTGTGCTATTAGAGGGTCTTATTACTCTGATCACGATTCAGGCATCGTTGACTGTTGGGAAATTGTGAAAAAATCCAATAATTATTTGAGTTCTAAACAGAGTACTCTGTTTTATAATCAGTCTATTAGCAACTTTGTTTTTAAGAAAGTTGTGTCTGGTGAAGGATTTAGTTGTGGTGGTCTTAGAGAAGGTGGCATTGTTTGCTGGGGACCAAACTCAGCAAGTTTGGGGGTTTCTAACATATTGGAGAATTATGTAGTTTTAGCTTCAGGGAGAAGTTCTCTTTGTGGGATTTCAGAAATGTCTAATGAAGTGAAATGTTGGGGTGATAGTAATTCATACGTTGCCCCTCCAATTGGGATTAAGTTTGTGTCTCTGACGGCTGGTGCTAACCATTTTTGCGGTATACGTGGGGACAATCATGGGGTGGAGTGTTGGGGGATCTTTAATTTGTCTTCTGTTCCAAAGGGTTCCACATTTATGGCAATAGCATCATCTGATTTTGTTACTTGTGGTATTAGAGAGGATGATTTGGTTCTTGATTGCTGGCTTGTCAATTCCCCTTCACCGCCTGATTATGATCCTCCATTGGAATTGTGCAGCCCGGGTCTTTGTACTCCTGGTTCCTGTAGCACAGGGCAATTTGCTTACAATGCAAGTATTCTTAATGAGCCCGATTTGACAAGCTTGTGTATACGGAAAGATCTTAAGATTTGTTCACCTTGTGGGTCAAATTGTTCTGAAGGTTTCTTCTTGTCTAGTTCATGTTCTGAGAATGCTGACAGAGCATGCACTGCTTGCTCTCTTTGCCAGAACAGCTCTTGTTGGGATGTTTGTCGACTTCAATCATCTCAGAAGATGGATCAGAAGCATTGGAATCACTTGCGTAGATTGGTGCTCCTTATTGGGTCTTCTATTTCAGGTTTGTTATTCATATTGATTGGCTGTTGTCTTCTTCCGTGCATGAGGACTACCCAAAAAGTGGAAGGGACCAAAAGACATTTCAATTCTTGCATGGGCAAGCCGAAGTTAGAAACTGACCCTATTGCTGATTTGCAGCCTCCTCTTTCTGTTGCCCCCTGTCCCGGGATGGCTCAAATTTTCCGACTCTCAGAGCTAAAAGATGCCACTAATGGGTTCAAGGAATTTAATGAGCTTGGCAGGGGAAGTTATGGTTTTGTTTATAAAGCTGTCCTTTCAGATGGGCGGCAAGTTGCAGTCAAAAGGGCAAATGCTGCCACAATAATTCACTCTAACAATCGTGACTTTGAAATGGAGTTGGAAATCCTTTGCAAAATCCGGCATTGTAATATTGTGAACTTGTTAGGTTATTGCTCAGAAATGGGTGAAAGGCTGCTTATTTATGAGTATATGCCTCATGGGACACTTCATGACCACCTCCATGGTGGGCTTTCTCCTTTGAATTGGAGCCTCCGGTTGAAGGTTTCAATGCAGGCTGCTAAGGGACTTGAGTACCTTCACAAGGAACTTGTGCCTCCAATTGCCCATCGGGATGTGAAGACTTCAAATATTCTTTTGGATTTTGATTGGGGAGCACGAATTGCAGACTTTGGCCTTGTTACTTCAAATGGCAAAGATCTTAGTGGAGATTTAGAAAGTGATGTTTACAACTTTGGAATTGTACTGCTAGAGATTCTCAGTGGAAGGAAAGCATACGACAGAGATTATATGCCTCCAAGTATAGTTGAGTGGGCAGTGCCCTTAATCAAACAGGGTAGGGCAGCTGCCATAATTGATAGGTATGTGGCACTTCCAAGAAATGTTGAACCTCTACTTAAACTTGCTGATTTAGCAGAGGTGGCAGTGAGGGAAAATCCTAGTGAGCGTCCTACCATGTCAGATGTGGCATCTCGGCTGGAACAAATTTTCAAAGACGGATTGATCTTGTAGTACTGAGTTTTCAAATTTTGAACAACATTGAATGATCTGTAGACAGCAGCTGCCCTGAGTGCTGCTCTTCTGCAATTGTACATTTATTAAGAGATTCTTGTATATGACGTTTGCTTACTTGTTTATCTTTAGAGAATGAAGGAAATGGTATTGTTGCACCATAATTCATTTATTCATTTTTATGGAAGTTCACTCAATAATATTCACCTTTCGTGTAAACATGGGTGAGTTGCAACTCACACGTCCTTGTCTTCAAGGAACAAACTATTTCTATGTTTGTCAATGGCCCAAGAATACATGTTAAGGAAAGTATGTATTTCTGTGTGATGGCTTTGATAATCTAATAACCTACAAATTCTGGGATGACGATCTTATTTGACTCATGCGTAATACATCAACTAGCACTATACTGCACTTTTTGGACTCCAGCAATGTTTTAGATCATCCACATGATTGTCATTGTTATTAAGATTTGATCATGAACACTATAGTTAGTTATTTAAACAACTAAATGGCACTTACTTGGTAAAAATTCGTGCTTTACTATGTTTGGAATATATCTTCTGCTGATTGACATGATAGTGGTGCAACTATGGCAGTTATGTTCAGCTGCTTTCAACTATGACAGTCACATGAAAGACTACAGTAAGATTTTCAGCGCCATCATCTCAAATTCTGCTTCATTTCCATAATTCTCAGGAAAAGAAAGAATCAAAGGAGACGTGTGTTTCGACAGTTGTATGAAATTTTGAGTTCCTCCATTTTGTTTGATGTGTCATGCTCTGCACAAATAAATCATGGAAAGGGAAGGCAATTATAGAAAAATGGGAGCTTCACATGGAAAATCAAATGTATGTTACTTGTGAAATGTTAAAACTGATCCTCTCCCTGTAAATTGAAGGATTATGTGATTTGTTTATGAGGACAAAAGCTATGCTGACTTATTTAATCAGTAACATAGGTAACTTGTCAAAGCATTAGCTTAACTTTGGATAATTTTCCAATCTTCTCCAAAATTTCTGGCAGGAGATCTGGAACTGGAAGGAAGCCATCCATTGTCATAGACACGACAGATCATCGGCAATGTAGAAATCCGTACCGTGAGAGAAGAATTCATGTGTGAATCACTTGGATATTTTCAATTTTGAGACTCCAATCCCGGTGTTTGGAACCTGTTGGCAGCAACAACTACAAGTGCATGCATGTATATCAAGGTTTAGATGAGGCAAAATCAAAGTCGAACTGAAGGAAAAAAGTAAGTATGAAATTATGAATAGAGAGATTCCATACACATGTAAAAATGGGTTAACCTGATCCTACCTAACCTATGAAAAGTGAAAACAGATCTGGTATGAGTTTTGACATGTTGACACGATGGATTATAACTTATCATAAATAAGTTGGCAATAACCATATTTTTTTAATATAGGATTATCTTCTCATTGTGATTGTAATTTGTTGAAGTTCTTGTAAATTGTTTTCACCAAAAAAAAAAAAAAAGTTCTTGTAAATTGTTTACTATTGTAATAAACCACCTACTAATTGGAATTTTTTTTTATGCATGATTGTTAGTAACATAAAAATGTATATGTGATACATAACGTACACATACTTGTTGAATTGGGTGCAAAAATATGTCTTTTCTAATTGTATCGGGAATGATCGTGTATATATCATAAAATACATATTTATATATCGTATGAATTGTATCAAATTACCGCATTGGTGATTATGTATATATTATAAAAATACATATTTATATATAGTATGAATTGTATCTAATTGTGTTATATTAACTATTCACTCTTGTCATTATTATCTCATATGGGACTATTACACTTAATTAACCACACTATTTACAAGCCAAAAGCTTTATAGCTCAACTAATTGATGCATTTTGGGATTTCCAGCTTCCTAATTTGCATTTCTTGAGTGACGACCATTAGGCCACACACCTTTTGTTAGTATGTTATGGAAAATTATTATATATAAAAACAACTTATGAATTAAATTTATTTAAAAATAAAATGACACTTCACAATTGGACCTTGGCCCAACCTCAAAAATCTTGAATCTCATTTTTTTAGTTCTTTGAACGGTTCAAGTTTCAAAATGTTTATTTAAAACTACCTTGTCAAACTTCCATTGCAAATTTACAATTCCACGGTACGTGTATTGTTGTTTCGGCTTCAATTCCACGCTCTTGGAAAACTACATCATTCGGAATACCTCTCTTGGCAAAGGTTTACATAGAGATTGGGAGTTTTCCTGACATGCCTATGTAAAAATATTTTTGGGACCCGAACTTCCAAATTGTTTACCACAACTACTTTCAACTTTCAACTCTCTTAGTCTTATCCTCCATTCTTCCTTTATTTTCTATGTGGTACGCGCTACTTGCTGTGAAGAATTAATGAAGATGCCATTTGTCGTGCCTGTCCTTATAAGCTTGTCTGCTTGTTGCTGTTTGCTTAGAGGTCTACTTCTAATTAATTCCACCTCAATCATGTGGTAAGAGAACTTGCTATTTTGAGTGCCTCACGTTCCACCACTATGTTTCTGTCTCTATTTAGTCACATACCTTCTGTAGGTGGAAGGTTAATTTTAAATAGGTGATTACGGTGGATTAACTATTAAGGAAGCTCTTGCAAAGGAGGAGGATGTCTCCGGCAAATGCCTGCATCACACGGCAGTCGCTGGGGGTCACCAGTAACTGTAAGCACTCCAGTGATTAAGTTAGATTCCTAGAAAATAGAGGGTTGGAATAGCAAGTGTATTGAGTTGAGATTGCATATCTGTGTGAGAAGAGGAGTGGGGTGTTTATAATTGTAATTCCTTGTTTTCTAGTGAATTTCATCATCATCTCCCTTGTTATGCTTTCGACTGTCATGTGACATAGTCCGGCCTGATTTGTTGAAATGGAAATATGGAATGCATGCCCATATGGGCTATTGGAATTTCTGCCTTATAGACAAGCAACGTCCCATTAAATGCGAGGTAGGATAGTTGGGGTCATAATTAACGCGAAAGTGACTCTGTCTGCCGATCCAATTCATCTTTTAAGGAGGATTATAAAGATCGGATTTCCTAGGGAAGAACGTAAGAGGAGTAATCGGATGCAACAATCGTTGAATTGTACTTGCACTTGGTATTTTTGTGGGGGTATTATTTTTGTTCCGTTCTTCCTTGCCATTTTGACTCTCCACACCTTCACCTCCTCTGGTGGCAATTTCCTTTGAGAGAACATTGCACCAACTAATGTGAGCAGTGGCGGAGGCAGAATTTCAAGTCAGGAGGGGCAAGATTAAAAGACAAGATTGAAAGTAAAATTAATCTAAGAAATATTAATCGATACTATTAACAAAATAAATAAACGACTATATGCCAAAGTCATTGTCATACATAATCTAATATAAAATTTTACTTTAATTCATTTTTTTCATTTCTAATTAAATTTACTCAATTGCAAAATCTACTTCGATACGAGCTATGAAGTTGTATGTGTTCCTCAATGCCATGAATGCTTTTAAAATGTTATGTAGACATTTGAGTTTATAGCAAAAAATTTCGTTTTTTTTTTCAATTTTTTTTTAGATGAGCAAAAACTCAGGTTGAGATTGAAAATGGTTGATTACAAGAGAAAAAAATTGTAAATAAGAGGCGGACTAGTGAGATGCTACAGTTTGGTATCACTATTTTTTTTTCCCAGTCATATTCAGCAAAAGTTGTGTGCAAAACCAATGTACTAGTAGGTGGGACCCATTATTTAATAGAAGTGCTGCTTCAGTGCTTTGTGAATGTAAAGTCTTCTTGTTGACTAGTTAGCTATACATATATAGTAAAAACCAAAAGTTGTTTCTATCAGGAGGGGCAAATGCCTTTCACTACATTTATTAATAGTTTACTACTAAATACATAGAAAATTTTTGAGAAGGTCAGGGGGGGCAGCTGCCCCCCCTCCCTCCGCCCCTGAATGTGAGTAATGTGACGGTATTCTTTTTTTATAATTTGATAGTTGACGGAGGGAGATATGAATTCTAAACTTCTCTATTGGAAATATCAGGAGGTACTAATTGAACAAAACTTTTGACTCATTCAATTATAAGTTCAAGGCATTCCGCTTAAGGAACTAATGTCATGTGTGTTTAATTGATTTTCTTTTCTTTTTTTTAGTCAATGCCCATAATTTAAGATGGCAAAAGTAGCTTTAATTATGTCATTGTCCACAATTTTCCAATACTTATAGTTAAATAGATTGTAGGAATATCATCATAAATAAACTGGGACTTTTGTGGACTGCATTAATTTGAGATAAAGCAATTTTCACCTACTCATACTTTTCGTAATCAGAATGGTTAATATCATCATAAATAAACTGGGACTTTTGTAGATTGCATTAATTTGAGATAAAGCAATGTTCACCTACTCATACTCTTCGTAATCAGAATGGTTTTATTTTCTTTTGAAAATAAGAATGAAGAATAAGAAAAAATGCCCTTTTCTTTTTTTTAGAACAAGCAGCAGATTTTATTTCATTATGGAAAAGAGTTTAAAATGGCGAGCATATATTGGTAGGGCTATAAACGTGTTGAGCGAATCGAGTATTGACATTTCAAAATTGTTTATTTAATTATATTTCAAACATAAGTCAAATTCTAACTCATTATATTTAAGCTTGGTTCATTTTCTTATTAAGCAAGTTCAAGAGTTACTTGATTATTAGTATTTTTTTCCAAATTTAATATAACCATGACTAGAATATTTTTTTACCCTTTCACAAATCTATGCTAATAATTAATAGCTATGTTATAGTTGGAATTATATCATTTGAGTTAATTAGATAAAATGATTTTCATTCATGAATTTATAAAAAATAGATTTAAGAACCTTGTACTGTTAAGAACGATATACTAAAATGAACGGTTTATATTAACAATAAATTACAAATAATAATTGTAAAGAATATGAATCTCTTTACAAATTTACATAATTCAATTTTTAAAGTCTATAAATATATATATATATATATAAAAGTAAACTTTATACAAGTATATATATATATATATAATATTATATATACTTAAATCAGGTTTTATGTTAATGAATATATTGTTTAGCTTGAATTTAAGTCATTTAGGCCCTGTTTGGTACGCGAGTTCAAACACATGTTTGCAGTTTTTAAACAACATTACACATATTTTCACACTTTTTCACTCACACATATTTCCAAATAACTGAAAACTGTTGTTTAAACACACATACCAAACGAGCCCTTAATAGTCGAGCTTAAAATTTGGACCTGATCTTAGCTTGTTTGCTACAAGTGAACATAAACAAACATTTTTCTAAATTAACTTCCTATTCATAAATAACTCGAAGGGTTCATTTACAGCCCTCTACACCTAGAGAGAACTACTCCAAAACGACAACCATATACCACTTCAAAATCGCAAGGGGTTGCTTCTAATGCAAGGGCCTGTTAGATGTGCAGGCTTAATAAAATTCTTATGTTAATGCCGGAAAGTTACTCTACCTATTGTGACTTAAATCATAGTTTAATTGATTTGATTATGGTTACAACGCGTTATCATTTAATATATGATAATGGATAAAAAAGAAAATGAATCAAGGAAAAGAAGACCTTGGAACAGGAAGGCATGTGAGACCAAGCCATATTCTTCCGTTGAAAGACAAAAAGTATATATATGTAGAGATGGGAATCCAAGTCATCCAAACACTTCCAGACAAATACGTTTCAGGAGAGGAAGAGAACCTTTTGCATCATGCTCCAGAAAATAAGGTGAAAGTTCCTTAAAGCCATATGAGCTAGGCTTCAAAATGTAGTCCAACCCATCTTTCTCTTTCACAAGCGTATGCATATATGAGTACATGTACATCCAACACATATTTGAACACCACCCACCTCCCATAGATTCCATCTTACAGCTTTAAAGCTCAAACACAACCAGGAATTTTGCCAAGTTTAGAGAATAAAGTAGAAAAAAGTTGTGGCCGTTCAGAGATGGCAGTGGTTTATACAGCTGGTGTTTTGGTTTACACCAAATTGCCAACGCAAAGGCCAGCTAGTTCGTCTCTGGGTATAATCAGTGTGGGGGTGAAGTGAACGAGGAATGAACAATATGACTATTTTATGGTTCTTTTCTATATAAATACTGCTCCATTCATGCTATACAGGATGTCTTATTTGTTCAACCCTCAGAAATAGAATCAGTGTTATCTTAATATTACAGGCACTTCCAAGTCTTGACGTATCAAAAGCAAGTTAAGGACATTATATTGTATCACTGTCTCATCATCTTTCAAAATGAAAGAAAAATATATAACTGTAAGTTAAAACTCGTGTGCAGTGCAGGCATTCATATATACACATTACATATATACGAGTATGCCTGGCTCCCTGTATGCCATATGCAAAGCCTATCAGAATGTTGGTGGCCTTCGTGTATGGCGTGCAAGGAGCCATGCATCTACTATATACGTATCATTCACCAGGGAAGATCAACTCAAATCGTGGAAGAAGAAGGCACTCTGATTTGATACAGCCTTGTGTTGGTAACTTGTATATTATTTTATATTTTTAGTTGTACGATGTCTAAGATAGGGTTAAGGTTTAATCTTTCAATACATTTTTTTTTTTTCTCTCTTTTTAATATAGGATTACTACAAAAAAATATGATTGTTGTTGTTGTTGTTGTTGTTGTTTTGGCCAGGGCTGATTTATTCAAATTCGTGTCAAACTCGCAATAAATTTAACTCATCACCTATGGTCTTGAATTGACTATTCTTGCAAGGCCCTTCATGGCTTCATCCAAAGCCTGAATAACGGAAGATATATACATGGTAATGTGTAGTTGGAATTATTTTTGTAGAAAGGACCAGGGTAACGTCTTTCCTAGATTCGATATGAAAATTTTCCGAGTAAAGGGATTTTGAGGTTTCTGCTTTTAATCAATTTTTATTTTCCTCTTTCTTCCAAAGTATGAAATCTGTTGGGGTGAAAAAAAAATTCTCTCTCTCTCTCTCAATTGGTACTCAAAACAAACTATCCAAGCATAAGAATCAATATAAACAATAAAAAAGCAACCAACAACAATCAAAACACCAAGTTTTTACATGGAAAACCCTCCAATGAGGAAGAAAAAACTAGGATCTAGCCTAGTAAAAATTTCCACTATAGAATAATGCGTTTATAACAATCCTATTTAGAATAAATACTAGAGACTACCAAAATATCAAGGAAACACAGAAATTTTGGATCACAACAAATATTTATCGCAATACCAACTAAGGAGATTTGGTGCTGTATTAAGGAGGTTCAAGTAACAATGTCACTTATGAAAATAATAAAGTGGAAAGGAGGGAAGTAAAAAAAGGCTAACCAAGAGGCCGGCTAAATTAATTTAAGGCAGTAAGGCTTATGATGAATAATATAGCAATCTAGGGATGAAAGATGGAGAGATGGAAAAGAATGTGAATAATAGAATAAGAGGCAGCAAGATGAAGCGGAGAGACGCATTAGGAATATTGTTTGACTGTATCATACCTATTAAGTTAAAGAAAATTTTTAGTAAAACTATCATAAGACCAATATGTTTTATGGTACTGCATTGATGGGCAATTAAGAAACAACCTGTTCATAAAATAAGTGTAACTAAAATGAGACAATTAAGATTAATAAGTGGATATATATATAATATATATATAAAATATAAAATTAAGAAATTCACTTAAAGATTGGGTGACCCCTATTACTGAAAAGATGAAGTATGGCTACTTTAAAAGGTTTGGTTATATGCATAGAAGAGTGATTAATGTACTAATGAGAAGTGATAAGTTGATTTAAGTTGAAAAAACCAAAAATGATAGACGATGATCTAAAATAACATTAGTAAAAGTAGTAAAAACAAATGTCAATTAAAGAGATAATATAAATAATTTTGGATATAATAGAATATGATGGAACATAATACATACGACTGACTCTAATTAGTCTACTAAGAATACATAATCAAACCCAAATTTTGAGACTAAAGTCTAAGTTGTAATTTTTTTAATGTAGCTGTAGGGGTTTTTTTTTTATAATTATTATTGAATTTTTTGCCAATTAGACTCCATTCAAATTCACTCAATAAATTCCAGCCACCTCTCTGGTCATGGTAGTGAAATTTGAATTGACTATTCTACCATGGTTTTCCATATCCAAGGTCTCCAGGACAGCAGATTCATGGTAATTAAGGTGGTTGAAGTGTACCCATAAGAATACTGTCTCAAATGAATATCAATATTTATATCCCTCTTGCTTACCAAGTATGAAAAAGTATTACTTCCGATCCATTTGAGAATAGGATATCTACTGGACTAAACCAGTCAATGTTTCCTACACTTTTGCTACCAATATCGATTATTTATTATTCAACTAATAAGAACCCAAAAACATTTTGAATACTAATTCTTGCACAAATCAAAATTTTATTATTTCACTTTGAAGAATGAATAGTATTACACAATCGAATGTTAATTAATTGAATCACTTACATAAAGTTCAAAAAGATGATTAACTTTACCACAGGACTCACACGATCAAAAGCAAAATATGTACAAGCCTCAGCTACAATCCACAAGTTGCCTCCAATAGATACACATCATTGCGTTATCTATAATGGAATTCCAACATTGGTCTTCAGTCTTCTTTGGAATGTTCAATACACGCAATTGCTCCATGGACGAGGTGACCATGGTCAAAAAAAAAATGTTCTCTCCAGTTGATTTGGCAAAAACCCTAGTGGGGGGACTCTAATTGGAGCTTGACCAAAAATCAGCCTTAAAAAAAATACCCATTTTCTTCTTCCAATTGTAGTGTTCAACTTCAACCTGTCCATTAAAATATTTTCTTTCATTTAACGTCCAAGATTGGCTGTACTAAACATGGATACTGCATAAGAAGAACTCGAACCCTCTGTCGTTTGCTTTTGGCCTGTTCTGATATTCATGAAATCAGAAACAAGTCCAGGTTGTGAAATCTCAAAATCATTGACGTTGGTCTCATTTGTCAACATTCTATACGCCTCGGACATTCGTGGCCGGACTTTTGCAGTTTCTTGCACGCAAAGTAGGCCTACCGTTAAGAATCGAACGGCTTCTTCCTCAGGAAAGATGTTCTCTAAGGCGGAATCGACTAATTGTACAAGTTCATTGGCATTGTAGGCTTCCCATGCCTGCAAGTCACATATGAAGAAAAAAAAAATTCATTTAGACCATATGATAGCCTAAAGCTGAAAAAGGATACCATTCGTAATTCTGTTACCTTCTGAACGAGGTAATGTTCCTTATATTCTCGGTCAAAATCCATGACTGCCCGACCACTGACGATTTCTAATAGTAGTACCCCAAAGCCGTAAACATCAGATTTTCGTGTTAAATGTCCACTAATGGCATATTCTGGTGCAAGATATCCTCTGGCATTTGTGATAGCAATAAACCCCATTAGCACATAACATTTCAAGAAGAAAAATCTAAAGAGGTGAATAAGTTTTTTCACAACTGCTTTTTTTTTGATACGTTCACAACTGCTTTTTATAACTTAGAAGGTGACAAGTTATCGAGTAATATAAACCACTTTTATGATGTACAAATCACAATAAACCACATCCACAATAAAATTACCATTTCCTAGGCTTATTATAGGTAAGAATTAGAGATTCCACTTACAATGTGCCGGCAACACGAGTACTAACATGAGACATGTTATCTGTAAATAGCTTTGATAGACCGAAATCTGAAACTTTTGGTGTAAAATCTCTATCAAGAAGTATATTGCTGGCTTTAATGTCTCTGTGGACAATGTGGGGTTGAACCTGCTCATGAAGATAGGCAAGTGCTCGAGCCACTCCTAAGGAAATATTCCGCCTTGTTTCCCAACTAAATTTCAACCTGTTTTGCTGTTTACCTATCAATCAAGAACAAAACTTGTTTAAAAGGAAATTGAAGTATGATAACTTTGCAACACCACCTAAAACATCATGCATTATAGAGTTATGTAAATGGGGTATCAAAAAAAATACAAGAAAGACATAAAATTACCAAGTAAGGAATGGGCAAGGCTATTGTTTTCCATGTATTCATAGACCAAGTATCTGCTAGCTCCATCAACGCAACATCCTCGAAGGGTGACAAGATTTTCATGTCTAATATCGGAAAGGGCAGCTATTTCAGCCATAAACTCTCTCTCACCTCGCATCGATTCTACTTCAATTGAAAGCACTTTTACAGCCACGAGTGACCCATCTCGAATCCGACCCTTCAAAGTGAAACCAAACAGTTATTTTTATACATATGCTAAAGGTTTACTTTTAAAAAGAGATTAACCTTGTAGACAGAGCCAAAACCTCCCTCTCCGATCTTGGCCGAGGAATGGAAGCCATTAGTGGCAGATCTTAGTTCGTTATAAGAGAACACTCGGAAATTTTCTGGATTTTGTTCTTCTAGACTTGTTGGATATGCATAAAAAGAAATCTAAGTAAATAATCAAAGTAAAACACAAAATAGATAAAGGAATATATATATATATATATATATATATATATATATATGAAACAACAATATGTGTAATGGAAACAATAACATTTAAACAAGGATGAAATTTTGAAAATTGTCAAAAAAAAATTTACCTTGCCTGGTCCTATCCGCAGTTCCAGAATCTGAATTGAAGCAATTTAAGCAAGAAAGCTTCATGTTGTTGTACTCTACAAATTAAATTCTCCTTGAAATTTGATATATGGGTTAATCAGAAAGCATAATGGAGAAATAGAAAAATTGGAAGGGAAAGAAGAAGCAGCTTAGGAGACCACAAATTAATGGGGACACCGGACACGCCTCCAGGCTTTTTGACTCCTTAGCACACCTCTCTCTCTCTCTCTCTCTAGACTTTGTTTAAGTCTGTTGACTTTGAAAGTTCTACCTTGGGATTTTATATTATGAAAATTATTATTTTATTTATATTAATGTTAATTTATAAATTTTATATGCAACTAGTCTGCCTACTACAATCATCTCAACAACAAAAAAAGCAGCCTACTACAAGTTGATCATAACATATAGTATAATAAAAATGATAGGCTAGAATCTTAGCCAAAAAAAATGATTAAGTTAAAAGGAATTTCCCAAGTTGTTAATATAATATAATATGCTTCAATAAAAAAATTTAAAAAAAAATTATCTCTCGCTTGAGAGTTGAGACCATTACATAATGTGTCTTTCCGCTCTCACCTTTTTTTTTTTTTTTTTTGATGAGATTCTGCTCTCACCAAATAACGGTCGAATAAACAAAATACATATTTTATGATCTTAGAAGAAAATCCCATACCCACTTCATTACATGGCTTTAAAAACTTTAAAATAGAATTATTAATTTAATTTGTTATTAATTAGTTGATTCCCAAACACGAGCAATTTAAAGTCCAACTAAGCCTGCTAGTTGCGTTTAATGGAAAACAGCCGAACACCCAAAAAGGAAATCGAGTCGAACCAAGCAGGTATTGGAAGGAAAAAAAACAAAAACAAAAAAAAAAACAGGTGCCTATTAGACTGTATTATGACTTTTTTTTTAAAAAAAAAAACTACAAATGTAATTAGACCTTTGGTACTTTTTTTTTTAAGAGAGTTTCAACCTATGGTGTTCGCTACAGATGATAACTCTTTATTATCAAACCAAGATACCAACCAATTTCTGATGTAGGCAAGAATTGAACCTCAAATCTCTTATAGACCGTTGATACTTGGTACTTTGTAGTTTGTACCATTAAATAATGAGGATAAATACTCTTACATACATCCTAATACACACGAACTTACATGTAAAATTTTTAAAACTTTCAAGTAAAGTTGACGACTTAAGTGTTCATTTGAAAACAGTTTATTTAATTTTTTATTGAAAATTTTTTGCTGAAAATGTGCTAAAATATACTTATACATTAAAAAAAATTAAAAAATGAAAAGATACAGAAGAAAGTGAAGTTTTAAAAAGTTGTACATAAAAACTAAAAGTTAAAATCTAACAACTAAAAACTGAAGTTAATGCCAAATAGGAGTTTAAAAAAAATTTGTACAAAAATTTGTATTTAGTAAGGTGTGTGTAATAGATGTATTTAATTTTGAGTTTTTACTAATATATGCTCTCTTAGTGTATACATTAATAAAAAATTTTATAATTTTTTTGATTTTTCATAAAAAAAAATATTACAGTAATATATTTCCTCGCCCTTCAATTTTTTACCTAATTCTTTGGAGGATATACCTAGGAAGGTTCATCCATGCATATTGGACAAGAGAGCCAGGCTGAATTATCATATGCCATTTTGAATTGAATTGGCCTCACATATTTCCTGCAATTAACACGTGTCATTTTATGATATCCCCTAATTTTCCCATGTCCACGTCAGCATAACCAAGGACAATTGCGTCAAATGCTTTGCCAACCTTTTAAAAAATAAAAAATAATCAACAACAACAACTTGCTCGAATTGATGATTCCTCTGTGGTCTTTTGATCGAGTCAAGGTTTCAAACTTGAGTTCAAGGTGTCAGAGCCTTTGAACTTTCATGGGTCTCCTTCAATCATCAAAGACGATATGATGACGGTCAAGGACCACCACTCCTGCGTACAACGTTAAACAATGGTGAAGGATTGGGATCCGGCCGTGCAATTCATTCAATTCCTTCACAACTTTTTTTTACTTTTTTTTTTTATCTTTTTTTTTTAATTTAATGGTTGAGATTTAAAGTTGCAAACCAATTACATAGTATTGCATATGATCTCAATCCAATGGTAAAAGCAAGTCTTTTAAAGGGATTAGGATTTTTCTGCAACAGATTTTACCGTATCCAAAACTGGTCAAATTTGTGTCTAGTGCATCAATCACTTACACTTGACAGTCGACACAAGTCGTGTTCATCCATAACCAACATCGTTTGGCATTTTACCACTTTTTTCTGCCTTTTATATATCATTGAAAAATAGATTTTATCACTTCACGAGTATAAGTGTTTGTCGGATGTGAGGGGCAAAAGCTGGGATTCAAGTTTTCAGTAGAGAACTTTCCACACATATATACTTAGATTATGGTAAAGTAGAATTTATATCTTATATATAATAATAATAAATAGATTTTAGTGATTTATACGAAATTGGTGCTCTTCCATTCATAACTTCTCATTTTAGCATATTTTAAAAGACAATTAAGTTTTAGTAATAACCTAATGATAATGATATTCTTTGTAATATTCATATTTATATATATATATATATATATATATATGTGGTTAATCCAAGGGCGGGCCTACTTAGAAGGGTGGGTTGGCATGGCCCCCAAACTTTTACAATATTATAAAACTACTCCTAAATTTTCAAAAAAAGAAATATTATTGGCTCCCTCTCAAACTTCTCAAATATTAGATTTTTACCCTTAAATTTATCTAAAACTTTCAAAAGAAATATAATTGGTCCCTAAACTCTTTATATTTCTTATATGACACTATTAAATTAGTTTAATTTTATATTTATTATTATTTTGACCATCATTCATAAATTTTTTTAGTTCCATCCCTAACCAAGTTCTTCTCTCCTATTATCGGCTTATTATAAAAAAAAAAAATCCTTTTTCTGCTTTTTAAAGTTTTATTGTTTTGACTTTTTCATTTGACAGCCCACTGTCAAGGTGATCATTCAAACACAGTGATAGAGTTCTTCATCCGCAGTGCGGTCACTCTAATAAAGGTAGCACTTTGCCAAATGGGATGGGGACAGGCTTGGAAAATAAGCTTTGCATGTTGGGATATGAGTGTAATAAACTATCAAGTGGCGAGATTGAAGGCAGAAATAGTAGCACTATTTCGAAAATATGTAGGGATGTATTACTTTTCTAGTACTCGAGTTTGGGGAACTCGAGTTTTACATGGTACTCGAGTTCCAGTTCCAGTTCCATGAAAAAATTATGAAAAATTTTCATGATCCTCGAGTTCCATGAACTCGAGTTCCATCAAAAGATTTTCGGAAAATTTGAAAGCTAATTTTTTAAAAAACTCAAGTTCATAGAATTAAAGTACCATTGAAAACTCAATTTTTCCAAACTCGAGTACCCAAAAAGTAGTTAATCCCTACATATTTCAGAAACAGTGCTTAAATACTAATAATTTCAACAAAAAAAAAAAAACAGTAGTACTGTTCTATTTTTGCCCGAGATTGAAAGTTAAACTTTTTTTTTAATTTTCACTCTCAACCTTTGACGCACGATCTAAATCAACGCATTTGATATGTCATTGTTAGGTCCAAGTGGTCCATGTCTTTCGAGAAGCAAATAAGTACACGAATGCTATAGCAAAAGGGGGCTCCTCTCTTATTGAAGATTTTGTTATTTTTGATATTTCCTCCTCTGTTGAAATTTCTTCTTTTGTTGACTCTGATGCTTCTGGACTGTATTATTGTAGGCTCTCAGCCACTACTGTAGCCTCTTTGGCTTGTTAGTTGTTAATGCTATTTCCTTTTAACCAAAAAGAAAAAAGATATGTCATTGTTGCCGACATGAATGCTGATTGCTGACACAACCTCAACTCGAAGCAACCAAAAGGTCGTACTAGTAAAATTGTTTGTACTAGTTAAAAACTTTAGAATCACAAACATGAGGATGAGGTTGGGAAGTAATTTTTAAGTTAGGATTCATTAGGATTCATTAAGTTATAGGGAGGATAACTTTTGTTTTGGATATCTGGCCGGCCACTTATTAGGATTCATTCTAGTAAAATGCTTCCATCAAAGTGAGGCGATTTGTGTTGGGAATTACATGATTTTTTTCCGCTATTATGGCATAAAATAAGGATTTATTACCTTGTTAACTAGTTAATACTTCCTGAAGTTTCCAACGTAGGTATTTGAATTTCAAATTTCTTCATCCCAAGTGGTTATCAGTATTTCAATCCAAATTTTAAGATCTTAAGATCCTACATTTCTAAAACACTCTGGATCTCACTAGATCTTTACTAAAGTGGAATCTGCGTGAAATCCCGATTTGAATCTTAGGATCTATAGGATCCCAATTCTATAGTGATACTAAAAATCATTTGCTAGGAAGGAAAATTCAAAAAAAAAAAAAAAAAAAAAAAAAAAACTTATTTTTGGCCTCCAAATGGAGCCCAAGGCCTTAAACTGATAAAAAAAATGTAATAAATAGATTAATCTAGCGGGCTTAGCCCAAATTGATAAGAAAACATTTTAAAAAAAAGAAGAAAAAAACCCTAATGTAATCAACAAAATTACCAAAAAAAAAAACCTGAAGAGAAGAGACTAGGGAGTAGAGAGCGAGTGTGAGAATGTGAGAAATTCAACGGTGAAGCTGCTGTGAGAAAGACCATTTATGCCAATGATGAGGGTTTTTTTTTTTTATTAATTCTGGTACTAATTGTTTACTTAGTTGTCTAACATAAACATTCTCTGACTATAATTTCTCAACGTTTGAAAAAATATTTCATAAATCTTACTGTGTTGGTAATTGCTTAATGGAATTCTGCCTATTAGTTATTACTCATGGGAAGATTGGCTAAATAAGAGTCGTGTGACTCGTATTCGCTGTCAGTTGCTTACTTTTTGTTATGATCAATGAAATTATAATTGATATAATGCGTTCTTAGCTAGTGTATGGTTATTAACCAATGGAGATGAACCTGATGTAGCATTTGAGATTTTGTTACTTGGCATGTACGATACTATTATTATTTGAGGATCTAATGAATTATCATTAAATCATAGTGGTACTATTATACATTGTTATTTGCTTTGTGTTGTTTTTGTGAGACATTAGGTATTGTTATTTGTTTTGAGTTGTTTGTGTGAGACATTATGTATATTTGTGGTGTTAGAACTTAGAACTTAGTATTTGTGAGTCATAACTTTTGAATTTTGAATTTTGAATTTTGTTTATGTATTTGTAATTTGGTACTTTGCCTTTTATTAGTAATTTATGTCAAAAATTACTTTTATTCAATGTTTCTTTAATGTATATTATGAATTATAATTATAGGTATTTTTTGTATATTTTTTAAATCGAAAAGTAAGATCTTATGATCCTCATGCCGATCCTAAGATCCGATCCCCAATCCCTCTCACCGATACCGTGTAGGATCTCTATCCTAATAAACTCCTCAACTATCAAATTATAAAAATTATAATTTAAAAAAAAAAAATATGATTTTTTATGTTATAATGACAAAATATGAGGATTTATCACTTTTGTTATATTATAATTCTAAGTTATTTGTAGAAAGCAACCATTCATGTATTTAGACTATCATTATATTACAAAATTGGGGCTGTAAACGAACCAAGTCATTCATGAACAACTCGGATTCAGCTCGATAAAAAGCTCGTTCATGTTCGTTTGTTTACAAATAAGCCAAGCTTGAGCCTTAGTTTTAGGCTTGTTTGATAAACAAGCCGAGCTTAAGCAAAAAAAATTATTCGTGAACAATAGGGCTCGATACAAAACATGCCAAGCTTAACCTTGTTTATAGCTTGATATATGTTTACTAAATAAACTTATTATTATGACATTACACATATGTTTTGAAATGTTAATTTATAGCTTGTTTATTTATATATGTTTTGGAATGTTAATTTATTTAGATTTGTGAAGATTATAGTTGTACAAATGACAAATGTGAATGTAAAAATTGTATTTTAAACAGTTACTCAAGCTATAGACAATAAATGATAATGGGTGGATTTAATTATGTAAAGTTGTAATGTGAACAAATTCTAATCACGGGTGTTAGAAGCATGATAAAATGAGTATATTATATATATATATATATATATATGTGTGTGTGTGTGTGTGTGTGTATTTGTTTACTTGATTTTTGGTGATATAAGCATTTGATGATGCAATTTTTTTGGATCCCAAGCTAAAAAACTTGACTTGAGCTCGAGTTTGAGCTTGATATTAAGCTTGAGCTTAGCTTGACTAATTAATCAAGCCAAGCCAAGCTGAGCTCAAGCTTTTTAGCATTCTCACAAACTCAAGTTCAAATATTGTTTTTAGGCTTGTTTCAAACTCAAGCCAAGCTTGAGCATTTGATTTTATTGATGAGCCAAGCTCAAACACACACTACTCAGCAAATCTTGGCTTGTTTACTGCCCTATACAAAATGGAGGTGTCACTCTACAGACAAGGTTGTTAAAATCAGGATCACAAGTAGAATTGGTGAGTGGATCTCATGTATTGAAACATAAGATCAAATCGAAAATCATAAAATTATAATTTCATTTTCATAAAATAGGAGAAAAATTTGCAAAATCAAAAAGATAAACATGCATTTGAAAATCCCACATTTAAAAAATTATTTTTAATAATTTGAAGATATAGAACATTCTAAAATTCTAAATATCAAATCTTATCTTTTATGAAATAGATGTCATGAATTTGATTTTTTCCCCTTGATATATATATATATATATATTTTTTAAAGAAATGTTATGTTTACAATATTTTTATAACAAATCATAAGTAGCAGAATGTTACGATTTTTATTAGTAGGCAAAAAAGTAATTTCAGTGGTAAATTTAAATTAAAACCAATAACAACTTACTGCCTATGACTTTTTGTGAAAGTGTTGTAAAAATATTATAAACGTAGCACTTTTAATTTTTTTTAAGTAACTTTTGAGAGTTTCTATTAAACTTTTTGTTAAATTACTAGTTTGTACTATTAGGCACAGTGTAATTTAATCTATCAATTATCATGAATTGTGTAAATTTAGTTATTCAACTCAACGTCATATTTAGGGGCTAAGAAAATGGTACTAATTTTTTTTTTTTTTTTTTTTTGAGAAGAAGAAAATGGTACTAATTTAAGAAAGGATAACACTAACTTGATTTTAAAAGTTAATGAAGTAAATCAACACAAGTAATAATTGAGGGATTAAATTGAATTTTAATTATTTAATAATTCAAGGATCAAATTAATAACTTTAATTCTTTAACCCTTCCAAAAGAAGAAATAAAGAAAAACATTTCCTCCTGAAAAATCACCCAGACATTATTAATTTATTATAATAAACCTTGATGCCTTTTATTTATTTATTTATTTTGAGGATGTGTCCATGAACAATTAGACGGATGGAAACTCAGTTAAACACATTCTAAATTCTTCTTCTTTTTGGGATTGGATTCGGGTAATACCCAAACTTAACCTGATTATTTCGAATTTTGGATAATACTCAATCCTATTTTATTTACCCATGACATGTTGAACAATACCCGTTAGTTTTGGGTAGGGACCCATTGGGTTTGGCTGTCCCTAGAAGGGAGATTTAAACTATGAACATCTTCATTGCAAACACTAAAGGGTACCAACTGAGCTACATACAAGGCTCTTGGCTATTCTAACTTTTTTTCCCAAATTAGTAACTGCTGAAAAAACATAGCAAAAATTTTTGGGTCAATTATTTACCCACGCTAATCCTATGCTAGCCGACAGGGCATCTTCCTATTTCTGCAATGCTGAGATTTGAATTAGCCCACACTGGTTACCAGATATCATGGTTTTTTTTTTTTTTTTTTGAGAAAGAGATATCATGGTGAGTTGATCTTGCATCTCCTCGTTTGACAGAAGTTAGAAAACCAACCATTTTATTTTTACTCAATCTTACACATGCACCATGGAAAATGATTCTTTCTATTCGAGGTAGAAAGTGTTAAGAGTTTGTATCCTAAAATCTAATTTATTGGCATGTTATAAATAATTAAATTGTTTAATTATATGAGACTATTTGTATATGAACTAATAAGGCATTATCATGTAGTAACTATAATGATCTTTGATTTCTTTTTTTCTTTTTCTTTTTTTGTGCAGATGCCTCAATCAACTATTAAACCATTGAAACTCAATTAAAAATATTTTTTTTTTTAGCAATGTTACAATCATTATTATATGCTCCAATAACTACAAGCTACATTTAGTAACTGTGAAAATAATAATTAAAAAACAAATTGTGTCAATTTTTTCTCCCAAGCTAATCCCATGCATGCTAGCCAACACGACGTCTTTGCAGTTTGAAACCTATGCCAAAGGCTAAAACCTTATATAATATATCTTTCTATGACTACAATGCTGAGATTTGAATTAGCCCACACTGGAAACCACATATCATGGCAAGTTGAAATGTCTTTGTTTGACAGAAATTAGACCAACCATTTTTTATTTGTTTTTTCACTCAATCTTACACGTGAACAATGGACAATTTGATTATTTCAAATTCGAGGTAGAAAAACATATCAACCCTCTTGAAAGTTACTCATTTTAAAACCTTGACTTATTAAAATATTAGTAATAATTATTTATTTATTAATAACGTTTTTGAGAAGAGAAGAATTATTTAATTATATTTATTAATAACGTGTTCCTATATATGATAGAGAAAACACGAATAGCGCGCGGCATAGGACCTCTCAAGTCCTCAACTGCTCACCCTGTAACGTTTTGCAAAACCTTGACTTATTGAAATATTAGTAATAATTATTTATTAATTAACAAGTTTCTATATATGATAAAGAAAACACGTATAAGATGGCAAAATTAGTTTGTCACTTTGATTATTTTTTAATAATCAAACTTATTAGTGAAAAAAAAAAAATTTGTCAGAGAACAAAAGACAATAAACGACAAACATTAGATAATAAAAAAGAAGTACAAATCTTCTGTACCTTTTTTTATGCATCATTTTATGTTCCACTTTATCACCTATCTTAATTGGCAACGAAACTAAGAGTACAATAATAAAACATTTTGTCACCATAGATCTTATCTGCTGTAGTTATAAGTGAATGTTGCCTAAAGTTAGAACTCAACTCAAAATAATCAAGAAGTTGGTTTAATATTCTTATTTTTCAAAATTTTGTAAAATTATATAGTTGTTGTTAATTGACTTGGCAACAAAAGCTGGAGAATCTGCTCCATATATCGACCATTGAAAGAAATCCCCAAAGAATTAATCACACATTACGTTGGCTAATTGACTGATATATTGTCAAATCATAGAAGGTTGAAGATAATCAAACATAAAATAGGTAATCAAATTTTAGGAGACTCGTTTTGTTGAGTTACCAAAATAGATTGCACAAGTTACCAAATTCATCATAGCCAAAGGAATCGGGCTTATTCAAATGAAAGAAATCTTGCTTTCTAGATTGTATATATATTATTGGTGAGAATGTTTTTTCTTCTTCTTCTTTTCTGGTTGTTTTCCTCCTTTTTGGTTAATCTGATTTGAGTAATCTTGAAGAAAACGCATTGGACTTTTTTTATTTGTAGCCCATAGCTACGAAGGCAATGGCCCATGGGGCCGCTTCATGTTTGCGCAGAGTGGTCTATTTGGTTTACATTGTATGTCGTGACTAAAAATCAATGTATACAAACTACAAAGCTTGAGGTCATTTCAGCCTCTCAAGTCTCACCAACCAGTCTAATTATAAAAAATAAAAAATAAAAAGTCTCACCAACTCATGACCAATCCAAAGCAGGTTAATACATTGGTGGTCTAGGAAAAAAGAAAGGAAAAGAGAGGCAAAAGGATCCGAGTATCTTCAATTATATATATCCAAAGCAGGTTAATATATTGGTGATCTAGGAAAACAGAAAGGAAAAGAGAGAGACAAAAGGATCCGAATATCTTCAATTAATTATATATAACCAAGTTGAGTTTATGGTGTGGGTTCCAATTAACTTTAACTGGTAAAGTCTTCAATAGTTGAATAAGAAATCTGAAATTCAATTTTTGGTTATACAAAAAATCGATTGGTGTATTAATTTGATGATAAATAGCACAATCATCAAACAAACGCCACAAATTAAAACTCTAAATAATAAAATAAGGGTCTGTTTGGATACCGTTTATTGCTGAAAACTGAAAACACTGTAGCAAAATAATTTTTAAATGTGTGAATAGTGCCGTGGGGCCCAGTTTTAAAGTTGATTTTGCTGAAATCCGTACTTGTGGGTCCCGTGAACAGTGCATAGGACCCACACAAATAAACGCAAACGCGCAGTGGGACGCTATCCAAACCCAGCCTAAGGGTCTATTTGGATACCGCTTATTTGCTGAAAACTGAAAAACTTATTGCTGAAAAAAATGTAGCAAAATTATTTTTAAATATGTGAATAGTGCTGTGGAACCCAAAAATGCATAGGTACGCGTATTTTGCTGAATTTAGTGGTCCCATAAACAGTGTCGTGGGACCCCAAGAAAATGCCAAACGCAGCTGAAAAAAAACATTAAGTACTATCCAAACTCACACTAAGTTTGAGTTTACGGTGGAAATAGACTATATCAATCTGTAGATAATAGTAATTGGGCATTATTCACCACCCTTTTAATGTTGTCATAGGGCATTATAAAATTTGTAGAGCACAATTGGTTATAAGCTGAACCACATGCTTTGTTTTCCTTTCTTTTCTCCCACCCACCTTTAACTCGGTAATATTACTATATTAGAATAGAGTCGATAAACTAAAGTGTCCGACCTGAAAATATCTGTAATTACAAAAGAAGTATTATGTTAAGTTCCATTAAGAAATTATTTAAATTATACTTTTTCTAATATATATATATATATATATAAATAATGGTCTGGCTAGGAAGTTAGAACTTACCATATTGGATTTTTTTCTTACTTCATTTCATTCTCATATATATTATATATAATGGTCTGACTTAGAAAGTTAGAACTTACCCTATTGGATCTTTTTCTTACTTCATTTTCATTCTCATATATATAATGTCAATAATGGTCTGACTTAGAAAGTTAGAACTTTCCCTATTGGATTTTTTACTTCATTTCATTCTCAAATTATTATTATATTTATATGAAAAAAGAGAATAAGAGAAGAAGGAAGGCATGCACGGTTAAAACTTAAAAGTCTACGACTATTAGCTCCCTTAGATCGATGTTCCTTGATATTATAGGTAATTGTCATTGTATTTTGATTGATGCTTGTGACTGTGAGATCATCAATCAATTACAGTGATAAGGTCCATCTTCACCATTGCAAGATCATCACTATCAACTTTTACATCGTTGTTTTAGTTCCCCATGCCACTGTGGCTTGCACACACACCATTAAGAACTCCTAAAACCCTAAAATGGTACAAGTGCTTCCACACCCTACTAGCACGGATTTGAACCGGGTGCAATACTTATTCCTCACAAATGTTTTTACCATTCTTATAATTTAAATTTTACCTTTTTTACTCTTTCTTATTATTTTTAATGGTTAAGATTTAAAGTAATTACCATTCTTATAATTTAAATTTTACCTTTTTTACTCTTTCTTATTATTTTTAATGGTTAAGATTTAAAGCTACGTTGTTTTTATTTTTTTTACTTTTTCAATTTTAAATCTCAGTCCTTCACAGCTATTGCATTACACCTGATCTCAATTCCACTAACACACCTTGTAAATTCTTTATTAAAAAATTTAGTTTGACGAGCTCATCTCTGATTGGTTCCCAACGGGTTTTTCTTTTTCTTTTTTTGATTGGTTCCCAATGCTTGGTTCCTTTCATAAGTCATCATGAGGTTGTACCAAGACATTCATGTGCAACATTGTAGCTTAGTTTGCCACCACGACCTTAAGGCTATGTTTGGTTGAGTGGAAGGGGAAGGAAGAGAGAAGAGAAAGGAAAAGGGAAAGGAAATGAAAAAGGGTGAAGAAAGAAAGTACTTTCTCTCAATGTGTTTGGATATAAAGAGGAAGAAAAAGGAAAAAGATGTGATGTATTTTAAACTTTCTTCTCTTTCTTTTCATTCCCTTCTTCTTCCACCAAGCCTTAAACCATGACCAATCTCCATCAAATCAAAGGTGTAGGTGGGGTGGGGGTTCAGGCCGTTCAGCTATGTGCCAAGGAATGGAGAGAAAGAGAGAGAGAGAGAAATAGAAATGAGAGAATAAATTTTTTTTTTTTAAACACTTAATAGAATAAAGAAAAATAATAATAAAGAATTAGATGTAAGATATATTTGAACTTTAATAATTAAATAACAAATAGATACCTTTTTTTCCCCTTTTTGTATCATGGTTAAGAATAAAAATATACCCTAAATCTATCGCATCTTTGTCCCCTGAGATTTTGAGCCATAGACCCTTACTTAAGAAAAAGTAATTTATATTAAATAATACTACGTTATCTGTATCAAAATTTATTAAAAAGAAATATATGTGCAAAAATAACTACCCGCTAACATATGTTTTACATTTGTTAGGGAGATAGGCGTCTTTCATTTGTTAGTTAAGTAGTTATTTTTTGCAGTCATGTCTCACACTTATTGAATTTTGATATTGCTAACACGATATCATTTAATACCAAATACCTCCTCTCTATGTAAAAAGGTGTCGTCATACCAAAGATGTCTTGGCAAACAGGTAGATAAGATTTAACTAAATATTTGAATATGCCAATGTTATTACCAATGACATCTTGCACTGTAGTTTTCCAAGTTAAAGCCTAAAATAACTCCTAAAAAAATAATAAGTTAAGGCAAATGTTAACAAACACATGCTTGTTAAGGTTGTACAAAAGTGGGTCTCATTTAATAAAAAAATTAGGGCAAATGTTAATATTTATTTAAAAAATATTAAAATAAATTAAAATGATATAAATGAAAAGGATATAACACAATATCATTTGATACCAAATACGTCCTCTCTATGTAAAAGGTGTCGTCATACCAAAGATGTCTTGGCAAACAAGTAGATAAGATTTTAACTAAATAATTGAATATGCCAATGTTATTACCATGACATCTCGCACTGTAGCTTTCCAAGTTAAAGCCTAAAATAACTCCTAAAAAAAATAAAATGTTAAGGTAAATGTTAACAAGCACGGAGTGGGTTCCATTTAATAAAAAATTAAGATAAATGTTAATATTTATTTAAAAAATATTAAAATAAATAAAAAGAATATAAAACTAATCATTTTAGTTATTTTAATTTTTTTTCTTTTTCTCTATGAAGTTGACCATACACTGAAAAATTTAACATAAAACTACAGAAAAAGACAAAAAATTGTACCAGTTGCTAAGTGACCGTTAACACAACCAAAAGTTAAAGCGGAAAATGCCTGCAAGGATTAAACAGGAAAAAAAAAATGCACTACGTACATTGAAAGCAAAATTAGGGTGTTCTATCTATATCTATACCCAAAAAAAAAAAAAAAAAAAACAATAAAATAGTAAAGGATGATGAAACAGTAAATGCACTCACATGTAAAAGCAAAGTTAGGAGCAAAATCCAAAATTCTGAACCCCTCAAATCTCATCGATGGGTGGTGTATTGGGTGGAGCTTTACGCAATCCCATTATACCAACCCATCATTTGATTCCCTTTTTCCACCCACCACCACCACCGCCATTCTCAACCATTCTCTCTTCCACCACAACCTACATTCTAATATCCAAATCCCAAAAAAATCCAAATCCAATCCCTACTTTCTCTACTACTCTACCTTTGAAATTCATCTTCATCTAAACTCTAAAACCTTCATTTCCTCCTCCACACCCATTTGCCTTAAAAATCTCACAACCCGTCCTTCCAACAAAAAAAGGCCAAAAGAAAAAGGAAAAAAAAAAAAGCAAATTATCCACTTATTACCAAAAGAGGTAAATTTATTAACCGTTGCATGCACGTGGATTTACTTTCTAGTAAAAACCAAAACCAAAGACAAGAATAACAACAAAAAAACAGAGAGTTCAGTTTGGGAATTTGAGGATGGGGAATATAGGGAGTAGCAGCGGGTGGCGCAGGCACGGTGGTAGACGGCGGAACCACCCATCTACGCCGCATCCCGCGACGCCTCAGCCTGAAATATCGGCTAACCGATACGTGTTCGCGGCGGCGACACCTTACCCTTCCCAATTCCCAAACACCGCAGCGGCAGCTGCAGCACCACCACCGCCGCCTCTTCCTCCGCCACACGTTCCATACTACCAGTACCCTCCAGGGTACTATCCCAATCAGCCACCGTCTATGCCTGTGCCTTTGCCGGGTCCGTACGACCACCACCACCACCGTGGTGGACCTGGGCCTCATATGGACCCGTCACAGGCCCAGGCGAATTGGGTCGGGGGTAGGTACCCATGTGGACCGGTGATGACTCCTCTGACCCCATATATGGAGCACCAGAAAGCAGTCACTATTCGAAACGATGTTAATCTCAAGAAAGAGAGTTTGAGGATCGAACCTGACGAGGAAAACCCAGGAAGATTCCTCGTATCATTCACTTTCGATGCCACGGTTCCTGGGAGGTATTTATATGTATAAGAATGTTTTGAAACGTGTTTTTTGGACTTTTAGTTTTTATTTTGTTTAGTTAAATTGTTTTGGGGTTTTCTGCTTATTTTGTAGACATAATTCTTTACTGGGTCAATTTCAATTTTTGTTGGAACGTATATTTTGTTTGGATTTGGAGTATTTGACTTGAGAGAAACTTAGGTTGACTAGCTGTTGAAGTAGTAATATAAAGTGTGCTCTTTGGGATGAAGGAAAGGTTTTGTGGGTAAATTTTTTATTTCTTTTGGTGACAATTTTTGGACTTGTGAATGTTTTTGAGAGCTTGGTAATTTACCTCGCTAGTTGAGTTAAGGAATTTTTGATTGAGAGCCAAGAGCAGTGTAGTTTAATGGCAGAGCCTGTTCTCCTTTATTATTGTAAGTATCAAATTACCAAAAGAAGAACTGGCTGAGGATTCTAATTGGTTTACTGTATTTGTTCTAATAAGAAATTCATGGGGTTTTGTTTTGTAATTCCTTCTTGAAGATAATTATAATGAATTAGGCAAACTGAAATATATAAAATGGAAGGGCTATGTGCTATCAATATAATACTACTGACTTATTAGCACAGGCCAATCCTGAAATAATGTTTTAAGATCGAATGTAAGGTTTAATTGACTGTTTTCAATATAAACTTACTGATTATTATTATATGTATGGTCAATATAATACTATTCCAACCAAAGTTATATATATTAACAGAGGTCTGCTATTCATGAGAAAGCTTTTATCATTTTTGCTTTAGCTTTAAACTTGTATTATGTTTCTTGGAAGATAGCTAAAGGAGGAGTTGGTTGTTGAGGAGTATGTTAGGATTGAAAGGAAAGGAATTCTGCCACTAGTATTGGTGGAAGATTAGATGGGCTGCATGTTTCTTAAATAGAAGAGGAAATGGTCATAGTGTGTGCCTTTCTTGAATGGGGACCATATTAATTGCGAAGGAGAAGGTCCCTGTTTTACCTCATTTAGATGAACATTGTATTTTTTTATTGTAGAACAATGGCAATGTGACCTTCAGTTACTTTCTATGAACATTCATGGATCTAGAATGAAATTATTCCTTTTCCCTAAAAAAATTACTTACAGATGCCAAACCTGGACCAATTTGGACAACTGAACCACTGGAACCATGTGTGTGTCTCGTGGAGGCCTCTACTGTTCTGGCCTACCAAGCAGCCATATTTTTTTTAGATAAGGTAGGCCAGAACAGTAGGGGCCTCTGCAAGACACATGCAGCCATATAAAAACTAATTTTGTATGATGTTAAAGCTTCAATCTTACTTGCCTCTGTATACATATGCATCATGGATTTCCCATAGGTTTTACTGGCTAGAGGTGAGTCCAAAGGGCTCTTCTTTAGAAAGGTCCCCTATGTTGTCAATATATATATATATATATAGCTGGGCAAGAGTGTGTAGAAAATAAGGATGTTGCTTCAATACATTCTAAGGACTTAAATTTCTTTTGTGTCTCAGTCTATCTTTGAACTTCAATATTTGTGCCTTGAAGATAACTTTGCATTTATGAGGAAGTTGAAGTTGAAGATTAGGTCAGTGCTGTTACAACTTTGTCTAGTGGCACCAAGAATAAGATTGCAGGTGGTGAAGAAGTTTCAGAGAAACAATGAGAAAGCTTAAGCAGGTAGAGACATGATTGGGGTGGTTTAGTAATCTTAATAGAAAATTTTAGGTGTTACTAATGAGGGGTGCTATGGCCCATGGTATTGGTGAAAACTTCTGATAAGGCAGTAGCGAGTTTGAATCTGATGATTGTAATGGAGAGTCTTTTGTAATCATACAAAATGTTTTTTCAATAAAGTGAATTGCAGAAGAAATGTCCACAACAGAGATGTCATTAAGGCTTAGATGATGACAATGAGTTGTTTGCTTTTATAGTTATTATTTTTAAATATGAAGATTTGTGGTACTCGTTTTAATTAGTGAAAAGTGGGTGGTTGAGTTGAACCTTATACATTTCTATTTAGGCAATACAAAATGATCATTTGAAGAACCTAAGCTTTATTTGGTACTGTAAACAAGATTCAAGATATTGACTTGGTGTATGCACGGTTTCATTTCATTTTTCTTTGTTTTGGGGGTTTATGTTGCTTCTGATCAAGAACTGCGAAGACTGATATTTTGCTTTATACATTTCATTTGAGGATCACAATTATTATGAGATCACAATCACTACAATGTTTCCCTAAGTTGAAGTAGCATATTGTGGTGGTAGTTTTGTTTTTGTTTCTGCCCTCTTGCATGCTAGAGGGAATCACTTTTTCAATGAGGTATTATAGTGTGTTTTGTTTTGTTGTTTTATCAGATTGTTAATTTTGGATCTTTAACATATATTCAGATCCTCAAATATTCTTTGTTATATAGTTTCCATCTTTCGTATCTTATGCCTGTTCTTTATTCCTGTCTGACAGTTATTCTTAATACTTTTCTTGATCAAAAGTTTCATTTACTTTGTTCAACAGCATCACCATAATTTTCTTTGCAAAAGAAGGTGAAGATTGTAACCTGACACCGATGAAACAAGACCTTGCACCTGTGACAGTACAGTTCCAACAAGGTCTGGGCCAGAAGTTCAGGCAGCTCTCTGGAACTGGGATGGACTTCTCAGTGTTTGAGGAGACTGAGTTATTAAAAGTGGGTGATGTAGACGTCTATCCTTTAGCAATTAAGGCAGAGGCAAACCCAGTTAACGAGAATGGTACAGATGGGAACCCAATACCTGCAACCATGAACTCTCAGATAACTCAGGCAGTGTTCGAGAAGGAGAAAGGTGAATACCAGGTGAGGGTAGTGAAGCAGATCTTGTGGGTCAATGGAATGAGGTATGAGTTGCAGGAGATATATGGGATTGGGAATTCAGTTGAGGGTGACGTGGATGGGAATGACCCAGGAAAAGAATGTGTCATCTGCCTATCAGAACCACGGGACACAACTGTCCTTCCCTGCCGACATATGGTAATTAAACTCTTTTGTTTTTCCATTTGCAGTTCTGTGATTAGACGATTACAAGTGGTTAAGCCATAGTTATTATTTTGAAACAAGTTTCCAAATTGGTTTCTTGTACAAAGGTTTCCAATTTATAGCCAATTTATTGTTGTTTGGGAGCCATTTTAGTTAAGTCATTGTTTGACATGAATCAATGGCAATCCTTGTTTACTGTGAGTTTATTTGCCAAGGCTGGCAATTGCATGTCTTAATTCCATTCCGGAATGTCTTAAAGATTTATTATAGACTGGTTTCTTGGATTACTCATTCCACTGCACCAATATGACCCAATATGTCACAAATGTAAAATATGTGCTAATGGGTTATAACACCAGATGCATCCATCCTGTTTTTGTCCTGGAAAATTGTTGCTCGTTTACTAATATTCTTAATGTGGATAATTACTTAATAGCTGGGTATTAATGTAGTATCATTGGCTGTGTTTCTTTCCATGTTGCAGTGTATGTGCAGTGGATGTGCAAAGGTTTTAAGGTTCCAGACAAACCGATGTCCGATATGCAGACAACCAGTTGATAGGCTTTTGGAGATTAAGGTCAACAATGGTTCTGTGGAATAGGAAGATTTCTTCTGCCGCTAGAAATAGCCCTGTTCTTATCTTTCTTGCTTTCCTTCTTCTTCTTTTTTCTTTTTTTCTTTTTTCTTGTTTTGTTCTCGGCTTTTTTTAAATATAGTAGGGTTTTTTTTTTATATACATATTTTCTGGTTTTCTAATTATCAGAATAGAACATATCCTTGATAAGTAGTTTGGTAAGGATAAAATTCTGGCTATACCTGTTTAATTTTACTACAAAACCAATACTAATTATGTGTTTGGAATGAAAATAAAAAGGATGGTAATATCTCTAACCCATCTCGCTCCTAACTTGCCTTACTCCCACTCTCTATGCTAAGTTTTTCCTTCTTAAAAAGGGAGTAGAACCACATAATCCAACC
Source organism: Notholithocarpus densiflorus (assembly GCA_030021035.2). Lineage (NCBI taxonomy): Eukaryota > Viridiplantae > Streptophyta > Magnoliopsida > Fagales > Fagaceae > Notholithocarpus > Notholithocarpus densiflorus. The sequence goes on from JARYZH020000044.1 coordinate 308,286, forward strand.
CTTACTTTGCCCTTACCACCCCTAAAGAAGAAGGAAAGATGGTTGGAATATAAGGAAAGCACTAAAGAAGAAGGAAAGATGGTTGGAATATAAAATGTTTTTAAAAGGGATAATACCCACTATGATCATAACCATATATTTTATTGAGTTTTAATATACATCATTTGTTCACCTTTTAAAATGTACAATACTCACTTTTAATATACATCATTCGTTCATGAATATAAATAAAATCTTAAGATTTAAATATTTAGAATAAATATTTCATATCATATCATGTGCTATATAATAAAGTTGGGCTTAAAAATTATAATTGTATTTGTGTCAAGTAGCTACGTCAAATTGCAACAATTTTATTTTTGGATAAAACATTAGAGGTGAGATGGCAGTATGGCACTCCGCTTTTGGTGTTGCAAGATTGCATGGAACCCAGATCACATTCATTTATAGGCTACCTAAACCTAATTCAGACAATTGAAGAACCTTGATTAAAATTAAACAAAAATAATAGGAGTATCACCTAAGTTTTAGCTTTATAAGTTCTCTTCTATTTGAAGTGATGATAATCTTGATTTTTAACTATAAAAAAAACTAAAGGATTATCTGTAATTTTATTTTTGGATAAAATATTAATGAATAATGAGAGGTAAGATGGCAGTATGGCACTCTTTACTTGGTGTTGCAAGATTGCATGTAAACCGTATCACATTCTTTTATAGGCTACCTAAACCTGATTCTTAGTTCTTACAATTAAAGAACCCTGATTAAAATCAAACAAAGATAATATCTCCTAAGTTTTAGCTTTATAAGTTATTTCTTCTATTTAAAGGATTATCTCTATTTGAAGTGATGATAATCTTGATTCTTAACTATTAAAAAAGTAGAGGGTTATCCATATTTGAAGTGATGATAATGTTCAATGTTAACTATAAAAAATTATTTAAAAAATTGTCATATAATAAAATTGTCACAATTAACAATATAAAAAATTTATTAAAAAAATGTAAAGTTTTTTTTATATTATACTTTATCCGGAAAAAAAAACAATAAAAAAGAAGAAGAAAAAGTTGAAGTGAAGAAGAAGTTGAGGCAATAAGGCAATAACAAAACCTAAATCATATTAGTTTGAATAAATGAGCACAAAATCGTAGAAAACTTATTATTGTTACTTTCTTAATTTCTTTTAGTTGTTTTTGAATAAAGTAATAATAAGTTTTCTTATCAACATTTTAGCCTACGTTTTGTGGTTATTTATTCAAACTAATATGATTTAGGTTTTGTTATTGACCTCAACTTCTTACGTCAACCTTTTTTTTGTGGATAAAATAATAAAAAATTTACATTTTTTATTTATTTAAATTATGCGTTTGTTGTGACAATTTTATTCAAGCTAATGTGACAATTTATTTATTTATTTATTTATTTTTATATAGTCAAGGTGGCCGGGTTCCAACCTTTCACAATGCTTCCACAACCTTCCTCGGGAAATCATTGTGGAAGGTTGGAACCCGGCCACCTTAAGAATGTTGTACAAGAGGTAACCATTCTTTTGAGAATAAGCTTTAGGGAAGGAAGCCAACAATAAAGGAAGAAATATCTAGTAAGAAAGCTGTTACCACCACATTAAATGCTCTACACCTAACCAACTGGCCGCATTCGGCTCCTCGGGAAAGCATTGTGAAAGGTTGGAACCCGGCCACCTTGAGAATGCTGTAAGAGGTAACCATTCTTTTGAGGATAGGTTTCAAGGAAGGAAGCCAACAATAAAGGAAGAAATATTTGATAAAAATGCTGCTACCACCACATTAAATGCTCTGTACCTAACCAACTGGCCGCATTTATGTGGAAATGACACATGAACAGTGATATCTTAGTGTGAATAGCTTCTAGGAGGTTTTTGATGGGACAAGCATCTAATAGATCACCTATAAGATCAACAAGTGGAAGGCTGGGATGAAGAATGGAAGGACTATATAAGGAAAAGGCCCCAATAAAAAAGGGGCAGAGAATATGAAAGTGAGGAGAGAGAAAGGAAAGAAAATTGTATTCATATATACTTGAGTTGTTATAAGAACACATAATCCTCGAACTTGACCGAGGAGTGTAACTTCTCTCAAACTATGTCTCTAATCTTGTTAACATGAATCCAATCATCTACGGTCCTTATTTAATTTGCTAAGTTGCCTTCCTGTTAAACTCACTCTCTAATAAATATATTATTTTGAGCTCTTTGGGCCATCATTTATTGTTCTTGGTGGGCCGTGGTTTAAAATCCAACTCTTACAGATATGTTTACTGTATTTGTTTTAATATCATCTTCATTTTTTGTTATTATTTTAATGATTTGTTATGCAAATTGAGTTCTACTTATGTTTAGAAGATTTGTACGTTTAAAAAATTTATTGTAAAGTAAGCACAACTTCAAAAATAATTTTACAATTTCTGTCACTTCACGTCATCTTAAATTTTCTCATTAAGAAAAAAAATTATATGTTTTTTGAATGAAAGAGAAATAGAAGAACAAGATTTGAAAGCTCAAATAGAGTTTGCTACACTGGTTGTATGTTGGTTTTAAGCATTAAATGTTGGTTTGAAAGATGTGTTGTTTTGAAAGATATGTTGTTAGCTCAAATATTTCTATTCATATTTTTATAATACATATTTTTATTCATGGGCAGTGGAATGCTGAAAATTATTTAAGTATATTGGATGAGATACCAAAATTATGTATAAAAATTTATATTTATAAATTCATGACCAAAAACTTACACAGCACGAGACCACTTCTACTAGTAAAGAAAATGGGGAAAATGGCACATTCTCATCTCTAATTGGATTTGAACTTTTGGAAACTCTCTATTATTTCTGTTTCGATTTCCATCACTCAAACTCAAATTTTTGAGTTTTGAGTGATGGAAATATCAATCAAAAAACAAGCCAAACAATTTGTTTTCTGTGGGTCCTATGAGTTTTGAACTATGGGTTATGTAAACTAAGTGATATCACTCAGTTTTTTGCATAGTTTTAAAAACCAGACCGGCCTGGCCGGTCCGACTGATTCAACCGGGAGCCAGTTCGGTCTGGTTAAAACCCCCAAAACCGGTCAACAACCGGTCAAAAATCGAAAAATCGGGGTTGACCGAAAATTTTTTTAAAAACGGTTCGATACCCTGTTCGGTTTTTAAAACCATGGTTTTTTGCCAATCCAAACCGCCTCTTAGTGGTTCTAACTTGACAAAGACCGGTGGGTCCAGCAGCTTTATTTTTTTACAAGTTTGCCATTCAACTTAGTTTTCATATCTTGAAAACATTTTAAATGTGTTTTCAATTTTCATAACTATAACTCATTTTTTTGAATAATCAGTTATGAAACCAAAAAAAAAAAAAAAAACACTAAGCCAAACAGGAGAATCTGATGTGAGGCCCACGAAATTTGGGTTTTGAGGGATGAAAATTGAGAATTGAGTGAAAAAAATTTGGTTCATTTTAATTACAAGAGACGGCCCAACATATCTTGACCTGATGATGGATTTTGCAGTCAGTAACATATGTTAGACGTACCTTAAAAGAACCCATAACATAAGGTAAAGTCACTAAATAAAGTCATCCAAACTAAGCTTGGGTTTGGAAATAAAAGATGCCACAATTATTACAAATTTCACTACAAAATTCTTATAAACCAATAAACTAATGTTTCCCCTTTGAAATATAAAAAACAATAACAACATCAATCAACATTTTCCTTTATAAATTAGGGTAAGATTGCGTAAGAAGCCTTGTACACGAGTATCAGGTTCTACCTACTTGCCAAAAGCAAAACAGGAAAATTGAAAAAAAGGCAAAAGGTCCAATCTAAACATGGTGTATGATGTGTAAAGGGTGGGCATAAAAGTTCATAAAAGTTCATAGTTTCTACTAAGGCCAAGCCCACAACTTAGTAATAAGTAACAACATTAAAAGTAATGAAAGCGAGACAATAAGCGCACACAACTTTATTAACTAGAAAGCTAATGGTTGCTTTTTTTTATATTAATTAGCGCCCAACCACTAAGCGATTTGGATGTTCATGCATCCTAAACGACAAACTCAAACAACAACAACATGTGGTTGCTTATTTAGCTTAAAATGCCCAACCACAAAGCAACTTGGATGTTCATACACCCTAAACGACAGGACTCAAACAACATAGCAGACAGCAGAGCTAGTCTGAATACACTTAAACGACATACATGAAACCAAATTTTCAACACACAACAGTGCAATTTTAGTCTCCCCACCACTGATGGACATAGACACCACTGCTTCTAAGGCCCTTGAAGAGATCCATACATTCTCCCTTGATTGCAACAGCAACATCTACATTGTCTGAGCAGTTCAGGAACATCTCATCAACATAGCATATCGCTCCGCTCTCAAACAACTCCAAGAGGAACTTTAATTCCACTTTACCTGCATTCATCTTCAGGACCACAAAATCTGCATATTGCACTGTTTCTTTAAACCAAGAAAGGAAATCAAACCCTTCAATTTCCATTGGCGGATCAATGTCTTCATCAAAACTAGGGGCATCCGAATCCTTATCTCCAGCCAAGCCCGGATGATAAACGAAGGTCATACCAGGCTTTTTGACAAGGGATAACAGAACTGAAGTGTTATGATCAACAAAATAAACATTGAAATCTTTGCGATCCACGGGATATGATGGCAGGAACCAGTTCAAAGAATTAGAGTTTAGATGCAACCCTGGCCCAATATCAATATAGACTAGCCGCTTCCTAGTATCAACATCCACAAGCATGGGCAAATAAGAAAACCTTTTCTCAAACTCCATTGGTTTTTCCTCCACAAGAGGCTCAAGTTGATCCATGAAAGGTTTGTTATTTGTAATAGACTGGCAATCAGCCGGAAGGCGAAACTGCTCCAAGTAACTGGCGTTTAGGAATCTCTTCTTGAAGACAACCAGAGTAAAGTTACGCACATAACCAACGTGCACAACATTGGAGCTTTTCAGCAACGACGAAACCGGGGTGGCAGACCTAATCAAGCTGTTAGGGAATGAACCGCTAACGCCTTCCACAAGCATGGCACCAATGCCACCCGGGCTAAGAACGCGCTCGATCTCAAGCACGAGCAATGCAGGGACGGAAACCTTATCGACATCCCTGGACAACACGAAATCGAATGAATTGTCCACGAAATCGAGCTCGTGAACAAACTGCTTACGCTTAAGCGAGAAAAAGCGGTGCCTATAAACACCACCAGCATTGGAGAACCCCAAATCTTGCAATGTCAACACGGTCGCGGCCGACCCTTCTCCAATACAGAGAGCTTTCGCATTATATTTCAACAACTTCATACCCACTAGCTCTCTCACCACATGAATGGTCAAATTCACATTCTCCTTGCAATTCATCGATTCAAATGAGCCCCAAATCGGATTCATGAACTGGGTGTGAAACAAATACGTTCCCGGAGCCATACTCGCCGTGGCAAAGCCCAAATTGGCGGTACAATCAGTGGTGGCCAAAGACCCAATAGTTCCAAAATCCGAACCTGATAAAATCTGAAACAAGGGAATGATTGAAATACACGAGGCGATCACGAATGAGCGGTAAAGCATGCGCCTTGCTATAGACCCATGAAGGATCTGGAATTTCAAAGCCTTCAAATCCATGATTTTCACTGTGGCTTTTTCTCGAACACTTGATTGATTAAATCAAAAAAGCTTGTTTTTTTCGAAACGAAGATTAAGCAAATGCGATTTTTGTTTAAAACCCAAAACAAAAAAAGTAAAATTTGAGAGGAATTAAGCCAAGCGTAGATTGAAGTGAAATTTAGCGAGTGCAAAACCTGGAGGAGGTGTGATTTCCACCCACGAGGAGCACGATTGATCTTTGACACCCTAACCAGACGCTTCTTGGAATCCTTGGTGCCATTGGCTCGAACCAAACCTGACCCATCTTTAATCCGACCATGAATTGCACAAATCTACATGATATATTACATTTACATATTGTGAAAAAAAATATGGGTTTTTTTTATTTGAAACTAAAACTATGATATCGAAATTGGGGGGTTAGGGTTAGAATGAATGAATGAAACAATGGATGGGAATGGAGTTGAAGGTGTGATGGTGGAATGTGATGAGAGTGAGTGAGTGAGTGAGTGAGTCACACGTGCTACTTAATATAATATACTCTGTTTTTGTTTCAGTTTCTGTGTTTTGTGTGTTGCAGGTTTCACAATAGAAGCTAGCAAAAATTCCAACAGGTTTGGTTTTTTCTTTTTGTCAAATTCTTTGTTCCTTAAACCATAAGCCATTTAATTGATGAATAGCTATTGTTAAAGCCCATGGGATATAGATATGATAGTCAATACTCACACATGCGTGATGATCATGGACTCTTTGCTTTATTTGATGTCGCCCAAAAGGTTGTGGAAAGGAAATACAAGGAAATGATTTTCTTTGTTAAGTGATTTTTGTTGTTTTCCTCTGCTTCCTACTTTCCAATATCAGGTGGAGGCTTACTATTTTATCCTTATTTTTCATTTCATTTTTTCCCTGAAAATTTCCATTTATGCTCTGTGTGACTATGTGAGTGTGTGTGTTGCCTCTTATAAGTTGATTATTTCAACAATAGTGGAGGATCTGGATCCATAAAAATGACCAATATGTCACTTGGTGGATGACAAGTGAAAGTCATTTGGAATGTGTGCCATGATGCAACGTGTACAAGTGAAAGTCATTTGGAATGTGTGCCATGAACATATTTAGTGAATGGAATGCTATACAAACTTGGGGTCTTGACCTCTAGTTTGATGGACATGAACTGCAAGACATGTTGTAATTCTTGTTGTAATTTGTGAATGCTGAGTAATGAACCAAATGGTGGGAATATAATTCTAGGAATCTATAAAGATTCTGTGAAACCAAAGGGTCACAAAAGCTATGGGATTGCTTGAATCGTCAAGATTATATAATTGGATATTGGATATGGAATTTTTGGGTTATGAATCTTAGATGAATTACTAAAAACAATATATAAATGGAAGCTATGAATGCAATTAGAAAAACTCTCTTACGATTTTAATATAGTGAGCCATTCTAGACTATTGGTGATTTGATTCAAAATTGGAGGAAAGACTACTTACCAATAACCTCTCCTAGTCGCCAACAAAGGAGTAGGAGTAGGAGTTTTTTGCAATAGGTACCAATAACCTCTCCTAGTCTCCACGTCTATATAATATTTCTAAAAATCACTAAGTGGGTTTTGAAGCAGACTTGTGAAAAAATGGGATTTCCCACCTAGCTTGGGATATCCAACTTTCTTAGTAATTAACTGAAAATATAACCTAAAACTGAGTCTGAAGGTATTGTTATCATATTGGGGTTTTAGTTGCATGCAAGTATGTAATAGCAAGCCTTACAGCACTGAAATTTTGATGGGACTATTTTGACTTTATTGAATACTTTTTGAACTGATTGCCATTTACTCACTTCCTCGATGAAAAGTAATAGAGTTGCTCCAGCTATTTTACTGTTTTGAGCTGGGTTGTGGTCAAAAACCTCATCAGTCCACTAAAAGTTCAGACTCCCTCAAAATGAGGATCTGTACTCACGATTTTTATTTGTAATGTTTGTACCTTAGCAATTGGACTAGAACACAAAAGGCATCTCACCTACTTTTTGGTTGAGCTGGCTTTTAGGTTGAAGCCTAGCTAGCTAGGATTAGCAGCATACTGGGGATGTTACAAAGGATTGATACAAGATGAATGACATAAATATGCTTTTGGAGTGGGACATAGAATGAAATCAGATAAATACATATGCTTTTGGAGTGGTCAGAAGGGGCACTTTTCTGACTTCAAGTAGGGCTCTAAATAATAGTGCTTTTGAACATTAGGGTTCAATAAAAAACAAGCTAAGTTTAGGTTCGTTTATGAGTTTAGTAATAAATTTGATATGAGTTTAACAAATAAACCTATATCTCACCAAAATATTAACTATTAGAAAATTGTTAATTTAATTCTTTAGCAATTCTAAGTTTCTAACAATTATTACGTCAACCTGTAAGTTGTTTGTAATAAAATTGGTATTTGATGATAGCTTTATGATTATATCCTCTCCACCTCCAAAACATTCAGCTTTCCCACAAATTACTCACTCTTTTTATAATATCCTCACTGCACCGTCAGTAAGTGTGAAGGCATAAACTTGCACCTAGTTGTTGTCACATAATGGCGAAGAGTTAGCATTGTTTTCAATATCTTGAATACGATTTGATTTGGTAGACTATATATTATTAGACAATAAATGCAGTGGGCACTTAAATAATAATTTCAGATAAATTATAAATTAGGGTAGTTTGATGGTCATGCAGCCTAATGGCTATTTTCTAAGTGTTATCTTGCACATGGACCATGATTGTTAGAGCTCCTACTGATTCTTCCTGGTAATACACTTGCTGTACAGCCTCTTGAGAAATAAATAAGGGTTATAAATTTATAATTTTTTTAAAATAATAATAAAACTGATATTTTTGTCATAACCATAATATTTTAAAAAATAAAAATAAAAATTATGGGATTCATAACCATAGGATCTTGCTACTGCCAATTGGGACCCACTTGACTCTTGAGAAATAAGAGTTATAAGTTTTTGTTTTTGTTTTTTTTAAAGCATAATAAAGCTGATATTTTTGTCATAAGTCATAACCATAGGATTAATTAAAAAATAAATAAATAAAAATTATGGGAGTCATAACCATAGGATCTTGCTCTTACAGGTTAGAGAAAAGCTAGTCCGAGTGTCCCCACATCTCTATTGCTATGTTAAAGCTCTACCTTGTATTCCTCAAGATATATAAGCTTCTTTATAATTAGACCGTTATGCAAACTTTTGATGATTTCGTTCAATGCTTGTAAAAACTAAAAATCGATCATTGCTAGAATTTTTCTTGCTCTATATATATTCGGTTTGGGGTTTGTTTAATTAAGTGTTTATTTGGGCTTAATTATGTATAAAGTTTTCTTTTATCACTAATCATGATAGTCCCTCCACAAATATAAAGTTCTTGTGTGGTGAGAGGCAAGGGTTAGGTTTCAAGTTTCCAAAAATGAGCTTTACATACATATACATTTAGATTAAGGTAAAAATGATTTAACGAATTATATGAATTTTTTTAAGAATCAACTAATCATATGGTTTAATATACATAAAATGGTTTTATAAACCATCACAAAGAGAAAATTTTCTAAAGGAAAACTTTATCTTTTAATTATTTACTTAATTGTTGAAAGTAGATAAAATATTATTATAGGTTAGAAAAAGTAAAACTTTAAAACACTATATAAGCAAATGATTAAACCAAACACACTAATATCTGCAAATTTATAGGCATGGTGGGTTAACTTGGTATATATGAAAGCAATTAGAACCATCTAAGATGGCGGTAGCAACAAGTAATAATAATGAACTGAAAGCAATTAGAACTGTTCAAGATGGCGGTAGCAACAAGTAATAATAATGAACTGAAATCTGAAAATACTTGTTATTGAAAATAGAACAAAACACTTACAGTAGTAGTAGTGATTACAAGATCTCAAGAGAATAGGTTAACAATTACAAGGCTTGTACTAGTTCTAGTTACAAGATTGTAAGGTAGTAGGAAATGCTAAGGTGAAACAAAGAACTCTCTCAAAGAAAGGCTCTCAAGAAGGAGAATAGTTCTAAGAGGAAGTTCTCTAAGAAAAAACCTGATTTAAACTTAAGGGACAACCCCCCTTAAATAGGCAAAATTCAGAGGGAACATTGTTATGAATAGTGACAGGTAAATAGTGACAAATGAATAGTAAAAGTGAATTTTCTCACTTTTGACTCAAATTTTTTGAGGAATCCTCCGTAGAGTTCAAAGGCCTGCAATTTAAGGGTCTAGGCCATAATTGGTGTCGTTGTGTGCCAAAAGAAACTAATGAGCACCATCCTTCAGAAGCATTGTTGTCTTCTTGTGCTAAAGGAAACCAAATGAGCACTATTATTGGGAATCTTCAGAAGCATTGTATTGGTGGGAAACAGGCTTTTAGCAGTGGTAAATATTGAAGTGTTTTGGCCGTTGTGCAGGCTAGACAAATAGGAGAATCAAAATCTTCAGCCAAATTTGGGGTATCTTGAAACAGTTCCAAATTTTCAGTAACATATTCTTCAAAGACATTGAAGCATTTTGGCTTTTGTGCAAGCCAGACAAACTAGAGAATCAACTTTATTAGTGAGTCTTGATAAGAATTCCTTTAGTAGTATCATTAATTTAAGGAGACTATTCATCAATCGGTGGAAGGAGCATCAGATGGATAACTATCATAAGAATCCCATGAAGAATTATCATTACATGCATGCTCATGATAGATAGCATATTTATTACATAGTCCACAATATAAAAGTGGCTCAAACTTTGGGGTTTTTCCTGGGATGAGAAGACTTCTTGGATTAGGATGATCTGCTATCTGCAAGTGAACAAGGGCATTAGCATAGGGTCTGGGACCAAAAACAGAAATTCAATCTGCGCTACCTATGAAATGATAATATTTCCATAAATTCTGAACAACATCAAGAATTTGATTATTGAAATAATTTCTCCAACATTCTGCAAGAGCATAAGGATCACTGAAGGATAAGTGAGAATTTCCTTTAAACCATTGTTCTTGGTGAGTGTGACCATTAATGAGAATGAGATGCTTTGAGGGTTGGACATTCATCCAGTTATCTTTTTCCCATTTTGGCAAAGTGCTCTAGCATCTGATGGAAACAAAAGAATTTTCAAACCCTTTAATAGCAGTTTGTATAATTTGTGGAAGCTGATTGGCTTGTTTATGGCTTGTTAATTTTATGAATCTGATAAAGCCATATAAACATTTGGGAAAGCCAGTTAGGATCCCTATCATCATCATCATCAGCAACATATGAACCATCGTCATAATTAATCAGAAGACCAGGAAATGGATGTTTCTTTTCATACACTCTGAGACTACTCCCAAAGTGTTCTTCCCAATCTAGTTGGATGAATACATTATCAAATTCATCCAATTCATTAGGATCAGGAATAGTAGCTGTAACAAGTTTTTTGAAATATTTAAACCATAGGTCGAAAGACTTAAACATAGCCTTGCTTTCCAGAATACGAAATTGTATGTCTGTTGGCAAGTTGGCAACAGCACTTCTCAATAGAGATTGGGTCTTAAGACTCAATTTTGCGTAGTCAGTGCCCATTATAGTCTTTTTATCCATGGAATGGATTTCCTCTTTGTCAAAGAGTTGACTATTGTAAAGATCATAGGGTTCATTTGCAACATTTGGTTGGTTAGCAGGATGGCTTCTATAAGCCTTATTTTCTGAAACAAGGTTGGCATATTCTGAAGCAAGGTTAGCATAGTGACTTGTATAAGCCTCATTTTGAGCAGTAAGGTTAACAAGATGGATTTCAAGTGCTCGAAGGGTTTTCTGGAAAAGTTTGCGGTGGTCTCTGGTAAAAGCAGCTTGAAGGTTATCAAGAATAAATTTGATAGAATCTGGTAATTCTAAATAGGTTCCATTATGGAATTGTAAATTTTTAGACAAAACTTCCTGTAAAGCAATTACCATATCACCACTGGAATATGTCACCTCTGTCGGGACAAATTCCTGAAGGGATGTTGATCTACTAGGTTTTACCCCAGAAGATGCGCCTTCATGCATTACAAAGGATCATGTGTGGTTGGTTCTATCTAAACAAAATGCATGCAGACCGTGCAAACTTGATCATGCGATATCTTTCAATCTGATAGTCCGATTTGGAAATCGGGCCTACTGTCGCGACCGTTAAAATCTCAAGATCATTTTTATGATATGCAATGTGAATTAATGCATATAATGCAATCATGAAATTTGGGTATATGAATTGTCACTTTAGTCATCTTCCTTGATTAAATAATGGGTGCAAAATCGAGTGTTTACGCATATAGTTCTTTTAAATATTGGGTTTTACCCCAAAAGATGCGCCTTCATGCATTACAAAGGATTATGTGTGGTTGGTTTTATCTAAACAAAATGCATGCAGATCGTGCAAACTTGATCATGCGATATCTTTCAATCCGACGGTCCGATTTGGAAATCGGGCCTACCGTCGTAACCGTTAGAATCTCAAAATTATTTTTATGATATGCAATATGAATTAATGCATGTAATGCAATCATGAATTTTGGGTATATGAATTGTCACTCTAGTCATCTTCCTTGATTAAATAATGGGAGCAAAATCGAGTGGCTACACATATAGTTCTTTTTTTTTTTTTTTTTTTTTTTCCAAAGAGGATGGTGTGCATTTAGAATTTACTGTTTTTGTACTATTTTATATTATGGTTTAGCCTTGGTCCAGTGTTTACTGCATTGAACCTAGTAGGATATTGTTATGTGTCCAAATATTGTCACGTGGTAACATCCTATCTGGTCCAGTGCACAGAAAGTACTGGACCTAAGCCTCTCCCTTCATATTATGAGTAATTTTTGTTACCTCATCATAGTTTAAAAACTTTAAACAAAATTTAAAATAATGACAAACAAAAATAAATAAATAAACAACTGACGCATATTAATAATATATTTATTTAAGATGTGACATGATAAAATTAGAGAACTATAACATGAGTTTTACACCTCAAAATTTAATCTTTATAAAAAATTGGACAGAGAGACGTAATGCTCTAAGATGTCAACGTGTTTAGATCTCAATTATGTTTCTGACAATGAAACCGCGTGGACCCACTTTAATAATGCTAAGTGTTAGGGTTCGTTCATTTACGATTCTTCTGGCTTTGGTCTCGAAAACCGTACCTTTGGTTTTTTCTAGAATTATTATTTTTCTTTTACTTTTTTTTTGGATAAACTGATTTTTCTTTTACTTTGTACTACTACTTCTAGTCTTCTACAGTCAAAAATTTTTAAATTTCCTATCAATTTTTTTTTTTGAAACAAAAATTTCCTATCATTCGTTCCTATTGCAATCCCGAAGTGAATTTTGTTACCTCATCATAGTTTAAAAACTTTAAACAAAATTTAAAATGATGACAAACAAAAATAAATAAATAAATAAACAACTGGTGTTTACTAATAATATATTTATTTAAGAATTAAGAGATAGCAAAATTCAAACCACTTATATTTATTGTGAATTATATAAAAAAAAAATTTGGTTCAGTGAATTATATAAGATTTAAGAACACTTTTCTCAAAAATAAAATAAAAAATAAAAATTAAGAACTCAAAGATTTGGTCTGTTTAATTCCTGTCGATTTGATTTTCAGTTTTTTTTTTTTTTTTTTTTAACTTTGTTTTTTAGGCATTCTCAAAATTGAAAACCCATTTTCTCAACTCAAATAATTGCATTGTACTGATGAGAAAAAAAGTCGTTGGCGGATTGGTAGTCCTTTCAGTTGGCAACACGTGCATGGGGCCATTAGAGTTTATTTTTTTTACAAAAATGCTCTTATCTCAGTTTTTTTTATTCAAAAATACCTCAAATGTGTTTTTAATTTAGGACAAAATTTAGAAATAAAATTAGTTATAGTTTGAGGCTAAAACTTTATTCAATAAAATAAAAATTATTGTATATTTTAAAAATATAACTGTAATGTAGCGTAACAAATTAGTACACCCCAGTCCAAAGCGCGCAAGACCCGGGCCCAATAAGTCCACTGCAATATGTATTTGTAGAGAGTGGGCTTAAGAATTAGATTTGAATGGTGAGGGCTTCGTTTTTCCTACTCTCAAAGACAAACTAAGAAGCAGTTTAGAAGGCCCAAAGCACACCAAAATAACTTGGAATAGTTCTGTTTTATATAGGTCCGAGGAGGTACCCTTTTACTGTGTTGTGTACGTTACAAATCTTCCTTTCTCCTTCCCAAAAAACCCGTCCTCCTCCAATGGAGGAGGAATGGCATTATATAATCATATTCTAAGAATCCTATCCTTACACTTGTCACTCATCTAAGGTGCCCCTTGATACTTATCCCACCAGATCTTTTCTCTGGCCTCCCTGTGAGAGGTCATAGTCTTGGTAGCACTGTTCAGAGGTCTTCTCCACATAAATGCGGCCAGAAAAGTAGTTGCAGGGTATTTAATGTGGTGGTAGCAGCTTTTCTTCAGATATTTTCGGGGATCTTTTCCTTCCCAGTAAGCTCTCCGAGTTTGTTTCTGTCATAGGGGATTCCAGGAAGATTACTTTAGCCATTGGGATTCTTCCTTGAACCGACAACTTTATATCCGAGGACTATACCTTCCTCGGACGGAATCGCCGGTCCTATGTGCGAATCATTCGAAAGTAGAATGCTTGATAGCTGCCACATTGCTCGGCCCATGAGTACTCCTCGGACCAAGCCCACGGCCCAAGATGTGTGAGTCTTGGTTATTTGTCCCCACATGTAAAATTGCATGTTTTTTGTGATCTTAATACAAATGTCAAATTTTGTGTAAATAGGATATTATTAACTATATAATCTATAGTGTATATTTTATACATAATTTTAAATTACAAAACTTTTAATTTAAACAATTTATTGATGACATAGCTATTAATTTTTAATTTTTTTTTAATTTTTGCAAGTATTGAGGATATAAAAAGAAAATATAATCCTTTGGTGAATTTATCAAAATTTACCTTTAATAAAAAAAAAATATTGAGCAAGGAAGGTTACAACTAATTTTATATCTAAATTTTGTTTTTTAATTTATTCTCACACCCAAAATATAGCCTTATCTCTAATTTTTTTTAAGAGGTTGATTTTTTTTAAACTTGTACCTGTGATATGTATTATTTTTGATAGAAGACATTGATCGATGTAACATATATATAAAAACCACGAACCAATATAAATTTTTTTTTCTTTTTTCTGATGAATTCAAAAAAAGAAAGAAAAAAAAAAAGTTGTGACCAGCAGGAGAGTACAATGAATAACTTGGACTCAGTCACTAACACTATTATATTGATTTAAGTCTTTAAGATAAGAAAAGAAGCTTTTTAAAAAAATAAAAATAAAAAATTTGAGCAGAAGAAAAGAATCAGCTTTAGCTTCTCATATGCCATGATTCTTTTTTTATTTTTTATTGGTACCACTCAAATGCCATGATTTAAGCTGGAATCCAATGAGATTGCCCGAATTGTCTTTTTACTCTTTTTCTATATTTTTTTAATGATTAATTAAACTCAACAATTGACATGATCTTGGTGTTCACACCACTGAATAATGACGAAGAACTTTTTTGGAACTTAGGATTATTAAAAACTCTTACACAATTGTCAAGGGACAATCTTGTTCTTGTTCACACCACACTTTCTTCTTTTTTATATTTTTTTAAGAAACGAATACTCACCTAAAAAAAAAAGAACGAGAAGGCTGAATTATTTTTGGTGAACGTGACAACCTCCTTTCTTTCTTCTTTCTTTCTTTTTTTTTTTTTTGAGAGAAATTTTTTAAACTCTTTTTATATTTTGTTGTTGGATTGCATGTTTTTTATGTTATTTTTTATTTGATCGATAAACTTATTTTTCATGTATAATTTTAAATCACAAAAACTTGAAATTTAAATATTTGATTGATAACAAAGCTATTAATATTTGATCTTTTTCGAATTTTGCAAGTATGAAAAATATAATTCTAAACATACAATCTAATGATTAAATTTTTAAAATTCACATCTAATAAAATAATATAAAAAAAGTACAAATGATTTCTATCCAAAAATTCCACTATATAATAGCATCCAATAATTATAAGTGTCCAAGCTTGAGAATTTATTTAGCTATCCATGCGTCAGAATTAGGAAGGAGGAGGCTGAATTATTTTTTGTGACAAAAAAGTACGGGGTCCACGATAGTGATATCTGGATTTGTCGTATTGTTCCTCTGATTTTTTATTTTTTTATTTTTTATTTATAGGGATTTATTTTTTTATTTTTTTATAGGTTATGGTTCTTCAAATTTTGACCTTGAAACCATGCACATTTTTTATTTTATTTTATTAACTTTCATTCTTTTTGGGTTAAATCAGATGACGACCACTGTTTTCATTAAAAAAGGATGGCGACCACGATTGACGGCACCAGAGAAGTACATGAATAGCTGGAGATGAAAAATATATTTAATTATTTATTTGATCTATAAAATGAGAAATTATTTCCTGAGCCAGTTTTTTATTTTATTATATATATATTTATATATATATATATATATGAAAAAACTACAACTTTATTAAGAAGAAAATAACAGCAATACATCTTAAACTAAAGTAAGACAGTTCTAAGGGACCTGCCTCTGCCGCTAGGTCCCTTAGAAGCTGAGGCGAAAGCCATGGACGAGGCGGTCTTATTTGCATGGGATGTTGGCATTAGGGAAACTATCTTTGAGACGGACTCAAGTGTGGTTTCAAACGCTATTGCAGGATACACCACTCCCTCGGTTTCCATAGTGGATATCACTGCTAGCACCCTTCTTTGGCTGCAGGACTTCAGACGTACCCAAATCCAATATGTGAGGCGGCAAGCAAATAAACCAGTACACACCTTAGCTCTTCATGCTAAAGGTGTTTATGATTTTATGACATGGATAGAGGAATGTCCCTCTTTTATTGACTCATTTGTTTTTCAGGATGCTATGTTTTCCTCTTCTCATTTCTAAATAAAAGTTTTTGTCTTTCCCATCAAAAAAAAAAAAAAAAGTAAGACAGTTTTATTATACAAGACTCATTTTATATTTTGGGGGCATGATCTCTGATTCTCTTGGGGCTCTCCAGTCTCCATAATAGGTGTTAAGATAAATTTTCCTAAGAAATTATTATTTGATAAATTTTATTTTTGTTTTTCAATTATTTTTTTTTATAAAGTCTTTCAATTATTAATTGTGTAAATTTAGAACTTTAGTATTTCAAATTAAGTCAATTTTATTCCAACCATCACCAATTTCTCAACCTCTTGGACTGAATTTAGAGATGACATTGACTTTGAATCTAAAAAAAGAAAAAGTTGCAGGATGACATAATTAAAAATTGAGACACCAAATTGAATTTCGCCCTTCAGTGACCAAATTAGTAAATTAACATGAAAAATATAACATTCATCTAAGGTTGCTTTATAAGCTCGAGAGGCCCAATAAAATTGATCTGCTCGATTAAGACCAAATCATTAAAGTCTTTTTTCTTTTTTTTAAGATCTAAAGTCTGTTTCCGCTCACAGGTTTTAAGCTATTCAATAATCTGCTTCTTCTCAATTTCGGTTGGGAGAGTTTAAGGCCCAAAACATTTCTGGGCTCCCTCAAATAGAATCTCAATGTGAATTGACTATTGAGCAATAACAGTGTATCAAAACAAAAACAAAAATGGGTTTGGCAATGACTCAAATTCAATTAAGAGATGTAGGCCTGTATAAATTCTCAATGGTCTTTGACTAACCCAGACCTAAGAAGAGGTGCCTCTATAATGTTGCTAAAATAAGTAAGTTGTAAATTTGTAATTGTAGTAACATAATTTTTAAATGTAATTATGTATTATATCATTAACACCACTTTTTTTCTTTTTTCTTTAAAAAAAAAACACTCAACAATACTTTTATTATGCACTAAATACAACAAATCACCTCAGTATTTCTTTTAAAAAAAGTTATGAAAATGTTTTTTGTCCTGGACTTATTGAGCTATTGCTTATTGGAGAGGAGTTGAAAAAAAAAATTTATTGGGGAGGAAATGTCTTAAAGTATCTCTGCACTAAATAATCCTGGAGTTAATGCTTCTCTTCTAGATAAGCTACTTTATTATGTCTAATGCTAATCGCATTCAAGCTAATCATTACTAAGCTCAGGGATTCTTGGAATTTAGCAAATGAGTTTTTTAATTTTTAATCCCAACCTTCAAAAAAAAGAAGGAAAAACCTAGGGCCAAAGAAGGGAAGAATTTCTGCCCATAGAACTTGTCTAAAGTTGTCGTTGAAAGTGAGATTGGGTCATCATCAAATTGGAAGAATTGAAAGAATAAAGTGGATTCTGGTTGGTTTAAAGTGGCCAAGTTTTATATTATCAAAAAAGATATTGAGATTAATCTTGCCTATATCAGTACGGAGATTTAAGAGAAATGACAAAACTTAAGTATAGTATCTTACATACTATTCGTTAAGTTCTCCTCTTAAAATTTTGCTATGTGGCTTTTTTCTCGTGAAATGGATGTGTATTTTTAGTTAAGTAGTCATATGGCTAAATTTTAAGAGAGAAACTTAAGTAACAACATATAAGTACTATACCTAAGTTTTGCCAAAGAAAAAAGAGCGAATATATAAAAAGTACAATAACCTAGCTACCATTCTCGTTCTAACTATAATCAACGAAATACATATAATATGCCATTAATGAATCCCGACGACATGTGAGACCAAAATAATAATGACATTCCATTTATAAAAAGAAAGCATAACCGACAGAATACATTTAATATATCACTAATTCATGATCATTATGAACGGTCGTGAATCCTGACAACCCTATGACCATTACAAATAGTGTAATAAAAACATTATAATTATGAAAGGAAAGCGTAACCAACTGAATACATTTAATATGTCATTAATTCATGACTGTTCCGAATAGTCATGAATCTCAACGAAGCCACAATTGTTACAATTAGTATAATAGCAACCTTCCAATTATGAAATGATAATATTTATGAAGACAACAGTCACTTAGGGTGCCTATATAAAAGTAGTATCATCCCATTTATAGTATCATCCCATTTATAAAGGTGTTAGAAAAATACCACTTACTCTGCATTCATACCCGAATATCTAAGTTCTAAGAAGTTACACAATTTCTAAGTTTAAAGAGTTTACTGACTTAAGCATCAAAGACGCTTCTACATTGGTGCCCTCCGATAGACTTTCCTTCTTGCAGATCTTCCAACGCACTAGGTTTGGACGAGTAGCTCACTGAAGATTTTTGCATCAGAACATTTCATTGTGTAACTTATACACTCAATAAGTAAGAGAGAGCACTTCATGTCTGGAATTTTCCTGCTGTAGTAAGTTGGTTATGTTGTCTTCTTTCAGAAAGTTGTATCCCTACAAAAAGGTGTCTCTTTTAAATACTTAACCACTCATTGAACAATACTGTCCTTAGGATTGTGTACAATTGATGCCTCTCAGACATGCTATAAATACACCCAATCCAACCACTCTCCCTCAATTTAATTCAATTCAAACACAATCCAAACGAAGTTATTATTATTGTTATCAACTTATTATTTTAAAATTCAAATCCTTCTAACAATATTCTTGCTGTGTGATAACTAGTTTAACGACAATCACATAACCAACCCTTCAATTAATCATCTGGGACTTATGAAAAGATGTAGTAATGAAATTTCCCATTAATATTGTTTTCTCTCGAACTAAATATTTCCACTTGGGAACACTATTTTTGAGTTGCTATTTTGAGAAGGTTGCTCCTGTTATTACATGTCAATTTCCATGGCTCTTTATTCTTTAATCTTCATGATGCATTGCTAAGACACTGGAAGAAGACCAAGCAGTGGATACTCCAACGGACCTATAGCTTATGCCAAGTGCGTGTGGTATTCTTATTTAACCATGACGAAGAGAGTTTGCGACTACAAATTTTGGGTATAAAGTGTTTTCAATGTTTTATGAGGCTATGAATCATTGCCTTACAAATAATGTCATTGACAACCTATACTTTGATAAAAGGAATCCACTAGCTATTCAACTTTTCTAACACCAAATTTCCCACTTAAAACCTGTTCAATATAAGGACTTAATATTGGACAATTCAATCACTTCTGGTCTCTTTGATGCTGATCATCGATCGTTGCTTTGATGCACAAAGGATTGAATAATGAATACCACCACCCGTGCAATAAGCCCCACTATTTTCAACTTTTAATTGCATCACTTTATTCATACGGCACAAAAAGTATTCCCTATTGTCAAATTCGAGAAAGATTATTAATTATTGACAGAGTGATTGGCCAAGTGGTAAGGGCTTGAGCCAACATGCCTCAGGGCATTAATTTAAGTTCTCCATTAGCAGCGTGTTGCGGCTCTTTATACCTTACTTGCAGATTATTCACCTATCTTATCAGCGACTATGGTATGGGGTTTTAATCCAAGAGAGGTTAGGCTTGCCCAAATAGAAAAGCCACATTAGTAGCTCCATTCTAAGTCTAACCATTCTTTTCTTTACCAAAAAAAAAAAAAAAAGAAGAAAAAGAAAAAGAAAGAGAAAGAAAGAGAGAGATTATTAATTAGCACATTAATTACTTAAACCGGTTCCTCACATGTGACGGATTGAAGCTAATGCATATATACATGTATGTGAATTTTGCATGCGAGCCCATGAAGTTAATGCAGATATAAATGCAAAAGACAAAAAGAAAAAGATAAAGAGTATAGGTATGGCAAACCTGAAACCACCACACATCTCTTTTCTAAGATAGTGTAGTATGTTTATGATGGAGGAGGCCCCTCCCAACTTCCGATAGAAAGCTTAAGTAGTGGAATCAAATAATCAATGTCTCATTGTGGGGAAATTTTTGTACGGATCTCAACTCTCAACTCTCAAGCCTCAGAATCAGATCACTATATATAAAAGTAAACTTGGAAAAATTCATATCAGTTGATTGTGAATTGTGACAAGAACCTTGGTGGTGCTTCCTGTACTGATGATCATGAGTTGAAAACTCACCTTGGTAACCTCCAATGCAGTGGCTCAACATACTTTGATATTGGGGGCAAAATAGTGTACGATGTAGTACTTGCAGTACAATAATTTCAATTCCTGTTTGAGAGCATAAACTAAGGGTCTACTCTACCATAATACCTTATACTGAAATTCATATCCAAGAAATTTTGTGCACAATTATTTTTCCTTATCTGTCATCTATTTTGGCTATCACTGTTTTTTTTAATAAGTATTTTGGGTATAACTGTTGAATACCTTTTTTGTTTTTTTGAAAGAGAATATATGCCCAAAAGTGGGACACTAGAACAGCACAAATCAAGCCATTACTGTGAAATTATTAAGCTCTCTCTTGACTTTACACACTCTTGTTGTGTCATCAATCATCAAAATGATTGGCCATACCATTGCTATACATAGTAGCTGAAATTTCAGCTCAACCATCAATAGGTTTCTTTAGACATTTTCTCGATTTTGAAATGTACTGAAGCCTTGGACCTTGGGTAGTAAAGAAAAGTGGGATGACTCCCCAATTATTTATTATCCACTTTGCTCTTTTATATTTAGTCGTCCTGGTTTGAATTAATTTTTTATTAAAATTTTATTTGCTCATTTGCTGTGAAATTCATAAAAATATAGTTATAAAAAAAGTTTAAAATTAAAAACCTAAACAAAAATGAATTAATTAAAAAAAACAAACTTATAATAGAATAATAACAACATGGTTGCTGTGCTTCATGCTGCAGACTAAAATAATGTAAAATGATTTTGTCCTATTGTCACTATATAGATGCTTCTCTCAAAGATATGTTTTTTCCCCTCCTTCCTCGTCATGTAATGAGCAAAGATGATGCTCATTGTATTTAGGTCAACTAATTAGAAACCTCTCTCTCTCTCACAATTATTACAAGTGACGTTTAAGCGAGTTAAATGTTATTACATCTGTTGTGATATAATGTCTGTGGTTCAAACCTCACATCAAAATTTGCAGTGAGGAGAGATTTGAAGCCTAATTTTCCTTACAAAAGAGATCAATCAATATCATTGAATTATAAAGGCTCTGAAAAAACATTTTATTTTAGGTTACAAACCATGATTATTGCTTTTGGTTTGAAGGGACGAAAATGATGTGTTTGTCTTTGGGTTCACAAATTAAAATTTATAATAATCCATTTTTCATGAAGCAAAAGGAAGAATAGTGACATCATTAGCATTAGTTTTTGGTTTTGTTTGGTTTCTTTTCATTTGAGTACTGAAAGTCAAACTCTAAAACCATTAAACAATCATAAAAGCATTTTAAAACCCAGAAATGTAGATGTGAAGTGAGAATGTTAAATAAGATTTAGTAAAATATTATTTTGGTCCCTAAATTTTACCAAAAGTTTGTTTTTATCCCTAAATTTTAAAATTTTAATTTTTTTTTTCTCTAAACTTTGTAAAGCGTTTTTTTTAATGATTTAAAGACAAAAATATGAATGGAAAAAGAACTCTTTTTTTCCCAATACTTTAGAGATGAAACAAAAAAACTTTAAGTAAAGACTAAGGACATATATAGAATATTTTCAATAGTTTAGGGACGAAAAGTAAAATTCTTAAAGTTTAGAGATGACAAACAAACTTTTGGTAAAATTTAGGATTCAAAATAGAATTTTACCCATAAGACTTTCTCTTTGCTAATGAGAAATCTACGACCCTAGACTTGATTAACTTTTTAGTGTATTAATCACCCATAAAATAAAATAAAATAAAGACTGATGATGCCGTAAAATCACCAGTGAGTTACACGACCTTCCTACACTCGAAACACTACCTGCACAAGAAAAAAGACCTAACAGAGAGCACCGGTGTGGTGCCGGCCAAATACCTTCCGAAGGTCAAGTTAGAATTATTCTCATAACTTTAAAGTGCTAGAGAGGGTAAATTATGCTTACCTCGATTTGTGAGAGTATTGGGCTTTTATAGTAGAAGGTTGACACATCTTCCTTGGTACGGAAGTCTTTTCCTTCTAGAACTCTACTTGAATAGTCCCAAACGTGATTAACAAGACATTTCCTTGTAGATAAGATCTACATGTATCTTCTGGAATCCTTGTTATGCTAGGATTCTATTTACCTTAGGATTCCACGGCGATCAAGTTTGTCTTGCAAGTATTTTCCATCTAGGGTTTTTGCTACATCTATCCATAATAGACCTTTGAACAACTTGGACTTGCCCTTTATTGGCCCACGGACATGGATCCGTCAGGCCCATTTTCAAGCCCCGTCAAGCTACATTTTTATCCTCTTCAAAGACAGTTAATTCTCTATTCCACACATGCTAAATTAACAATAATCTAGATAAGTTCTCAAGGGTAATTCTAAAATTTGGTTAGATAAAATGAGATCTTAATTAAGTATTTCTATTTAGCTTGTCATTACTCATTCAGACGAGATTTGATCCTATCTAACATCTTATCCATGTTATGTTTGGCTGCATAATAGTTTCAAACGAGTAGTGTTAGACATACTATAAATTTTACTACATTAATTGAACTTATAATTGATGTGTCACCAATTATAAAAAGACTATTTAATTATTTATTTAAGAGGTGGTTGAAGCCCGCGTGGTTAAAGCTTGCAAGTTAGATTCATTGACACATTATTTTGTAAGATTAACATAGAAAAATTTGTAATAATTTTATCATTTTTCATTTCAAATACTATTCTTCAACTTGAAAGTGACATCGTAAACAGATAGAGCCGAAAAAGGGGTTCATATAGAGCTAGAAGAGAGTTTCAGAATTCAGCTCATGGTCTCGTGCACTACACTACGTCTACGTAATTACTTTAGCACACAGTTTTCTGTTTTGTGCCGACCAGAAGTTTGCTTCGCTTGTCGAAACTTGACTGTCGGGGATGTTCGGCTATCGGAATTTTGGTAGTGATATAAAAAATAAGAATAAAAAAAGAGATAAAATTTGGATATGCACCCACAAAATAAGATGAACCAAATATTAAAATTTAAAAAGGGAAAAGTGACCTGCACAAGCTTCTCGTGATAAAATGTTTAAAAAATTGTGCAACCTCACTCCCAAATTATATATTGAACCCCATTAGTTTAGAACAAAGTTTCTCTCCAAACTAGTTTGGAGAGAAACTCCTCAAACTTCTTATATATTTCTTTTTTGGGTATGAATTTTGAAAATATAATCGTTAAATTTCATGTTTTTTATGTTCTTTACATGCATATCAAATTTCGTTCAAATCGGATGTTATTTACTATTCGATCAATAAACTTATTTTTTACATACAATTTTAGATCATAAAAACTTAAAATTTTAACATTTATTTGATGACATAGCAATTAATCTTTAATTTTCTTGAAATTTTGCAAGCATGAATGATATAATACGAACATGCAATCCAACGGTTAGATTTTCAAAATTCATTCTCAATATAAAGATATATGAAAAGTTTAAAAAGCTTCTCTCCAAAATAGTTTGGAGAGAAACTTTGTTCATTAGTTTAATTGTCCGTTTTAATTTTATGGTTCTTTATTATCAAACTAAAATACCAATTGAGTTAATTGAAATTCACGTCACGAGTCTCTTGTATTTGAATAAAAGATGTAAAGTTCAATCTCACCTAAAAATAATAATTTTAATTGGTATCTTGGTCTGATTAACCATAGATTAAAATTCTCTCCCTTTTATATATATATATTATTCAAAGCAGGTGTGCTTTTTTTTTTTTTTTAACCTTTTGGAAAGAACTTTTTTGTTCAAAAGTCAACAAGATTAAATTAATAGATTCAATATAATAATAGAAACTAATTGATCTTGTCCAAAGTTTATTCTAATTTATAAACGCTTATCAAAGATTCCTAAACTTTTTCATCAAATAATTT
This sequence comes from Notholithocarpus densiflorus, assembly GCA_030021035.2. Lineage (NCBI taxonomy): Eukaryota > Viridiplantae > Streptophyta > Magnoliopsida > Fagales > Fagaceae > Notholithocarpus > Notholithocarpus densiflorus. The sequence goes on from JARYZH020000044.1 coordinate 332,925, forward strand.
ATTATAAGAAATTCAAAATGTCCCTTTCATCCAATTCCATACGTTTTGGTTTAGTGCGTCCTAATATTTCATTGACAGAAGAATAAAACGAGATTGACCGTATTAGCGGAATTTAATGTAATTAACAGACCTCCCCCATATGATGTTAAACTAATTTTCTCCATCCAAATCATTCTTGTTTTTTCCTTTTTCTTTTTCTAATGAGAACCTAATTTCATATAAGACTAACGTGACATTCTTCTTATCTTCATTCTTCACCTTACTTCTATTCCTTAATCGTATCATTTAATTTAAAATCTCATCATATCTTTTTTTTTTCTTAATTTATCAATAACCCAATTAATGTAATAAGTTGGGAGGAGAGATCCAACACAGACTTTTCTTATAAATGAGATCCAATAATACTGTTGAGTTACAAAACTTTTCACCAAAATTCTATCATATTGATAATGTACTACCAAGATATATCTATATATATATATATATATATATTTTTAAATTGCATTTTATCATCCTAAACTATACCCTAGATTACACTTTATCACCCTAAACTTTTTGAGTACAACATTTTGCACTCTAAACTATGACTCTTGTTACACATTACATCTAACGTTAAGTTTGCCATTAACTTAGATGGAAATCTAAAGTTTAGGGTGCAAAGTGTAATCAAGAGTATAGTTTAGGGTGGTAAAGTGTAATTTCTTCTTTGTTTTTAAGGGATTGAGAAGAGGGGCAATTGGGTCTTTTCACATGATGTCATATTTTTCCATCCAAGTTAACGGCAAACTTAACGTCGGAGTGCAAAGTGTAACAAGTGTTATAGTTTAAGGTGCAAAATGTGCACTTAAAAAGTTTAGGGTGCAAAGTGTAATTTGAGGTATAGTTTAGGGAGGTAAAGTGTAATTCTCTCCCCCCCTTTTTTTTAATGTAAAAGATGTAATACATCTTGTTATAAATTGGAAAGAATATTTTTTAAAATTTATATTTATCTTAACTAAGGTACAATGGTGGACCTTTTTTTTAAAATTCAAATTACAACGCATTCATTATGAACAAATGCCATAGGTTGAAGCTCTCTTAAAAAAAAAAATTGTGTGTATAATGTATATATATAAACTTATATTATATAAGAGTGAGCAGTCTAATGGAGAAGCCTACTTAAAGGTTGTTAAGCACAAGCTTTGATTGCTCTTAAATCTAATAATGTAACCTAATACAAAAAAGAATACAAAGTGGTGTTAAATATCATTTTTGAGTTGAAATCTTAAAAATAAGCTTTTTAAGTAAAATGATAGATGACCTATTTTAGTAAGAAAATTATACTAATAAAGGAAATTAAGTTCATTCCCAATGATCACAACAGAACTTTCCCCCCATAAATTTTGGTTAGTCAACATATTTTTTTGGCTTCCAACAAATTTGCTAATCCCTTAATAAACCCCCAAAAAAAGTCAGCCAAACCAAAATTTTTTGGTCTCTAACAATATTTTGTTTAATTTAAATTTAATGAATAAGATGATATTATTACCAAAAAATAGTCAATACAGCTCAAAACTCAAAACAAAAAGCAAATCTGCGCCAGGGAAGCAAAACATGAAAAATAGTTTCCACCAACCAAAATCTCTCACTTATCAAGACAGAGGATCGCGAGATTAGAACTTACCCAATCAGCTACAAAACAAACCCAACCGATTCCTAACGGGCCTAACAGAATTACCAGTTAATTCTCCTAACTCCTTAATTTTTGCCAAGCTTTTCCCAGGAATAAAGTTTACTAGCTCTCCATCTCACCTCATAAGGATTCTTTTTTTCTTTTTTCACCAACCCTTCCTCTGAGACTACAGAGTCATCATGTCTTAATTGATTTCAAAGCCTCTAGTTATGGTAGATAGTATCAACAATAGCTATCTTGCCAATTCTAGTGGCAAACCCATGTCTCATTCCCAACAGCATTCTACAACCCCATTAGCATAACTGCCTCCCAATTAATCACAGTGAAAATAGATTTTTTTCTACTGTCCATTTGGTCTCCAACAAACTTGCTAGCCCCTTGATAGCAAAGCTACTACTGTAACTCAATATAGTTGGTGAGTATTGTAACTTTTGCTAAATAATTTCCTCTCTCTCTCTCAAGCTTGTGTCCAGTGCCTTTTTGCACTAGACACTACACAATTCAAACACGTGTTTGCATTGTATTGTGTCCAGAGCAAAAAGACCCTGGACACAAGCCATATCTATTTTTATTTATTTCAATTTTGTCTTGTGCCTTTTTAAATCGTGTCCAGTGCAAAAAGGTACTGGACACAAGCCATATATTTTATTTATTTATTTCAATTTTGTATTTATTCTCAATTTATGTGTAGAAGTATTAATTGTGGATATTTCTTGGTTGTATTGGGGCTTTGTTTGTTTTTTATGCTTTACCAATTTGTTGTTGTATGGGATCTTTTATCAGCATACCACCATTGGGAAAAAAAGAAAGAAAAATAAAAAAAAATTAGAGAGAGTTTTGTTGGAAAGTGTGTGTATGTATAATTGAATATATAAAAAATAATTTTAAAAAAATTTAACGAGAATTTTATTGAGTTCATAGTGAGTAGCTTGAAACTCTAAATTATTTATTGTAATGTTTTAAAAAATTATGATAGATGATTAAAATCATTAAAATAATTATTGAACTTTATTTTAAATTTCTTAAAATTTTTGGTTATAAAATTCAAATTAGAGTAGAATTTCAAATTTCTTGAAATTTATTAATATTATTTTGTTTATGGAAAAATTTCTTGAAACTTAGGTAATAGATTTTTACCTAAATCATACTATTTTAACAATTAATAAGATAATAAAATTTTAGTTGGACTAGATTAATAGAATTTTACAGAGTTTTTTCCCTAATAAGAATGTATCTCTAGAGTCCAATAAGATTCGGAGTTGTTTGACACAACCTAACTTGTACGAGTAATAACCTACTTCACCAAATCAGTTTCATTTCGAGTGTCACTAAATTGTCTTTTTCTGTAAAACTGAGGGACCTACGGCAAAGACCCAAGAAAACAATTTCAGTTTCACTTGCCCCTTCTGCAAGTGCCACTTGTTCATATATATAAGACAAATGAATCTCTCAGCTCTCAACTCTCAACTTTTTCTTCCTCTGCTGTTTTTTTTTTCTCAGAATCTATGGTTTTTCTCAGAATCTTGTGTTGTACTCAATTGGTCCCAACAGGGTTTTAGTGTTTTTTTTCTTCTTTCTTTTAGCTCTAGCTATAGTTCTAAACTTCTGAAGTCTTGGCCTCTTGCAATTTTTCTCTGTTTCAGAAATTCTTTTGCCTGATATGGAAAATGAAGAAGACCGTGACCACCTTGCTAAGAAAAATGAAAAAAGCGCTTCCTCGACCAGCATGAGTGTTTCTCAACAGGTACTTTAGTTTTAACCTCTTCCGTTCTGTCTGCCTTTAGCTTCTGCTAAAATTCTTAGCTTTTTTTCACCAAATTGGAAATGGGGTTTGGTTTTTACTCTGAAATATGTGACTTGTGAGAGGTTTTCCTAGAAACCCTCCTGTCTCTGTTTCTTACAAATGGGTTTTGTATTTTTTTTTTTTTGTCCCTTCTATTTTTTTTTTTTTTTGTATGAGTAGTTTCTACCAATTATCCAGTTGAAAGTAGTTTCACAACATATTAGTGTGTGTGCTCTTTGACTCTTTGAATTTTTAGAGAATTAGATTTCTAAGATTATCTAAGGGAAAAGAAAATTTCTAGTTGTTTCAGATTTTTGTACTTCAACTTGATCAAGTGTTGGATATGTCATATTTAATACATGCATCAGAGGAGTTAGCTTTCTGCACTCCACCTAGAAAAAACACTGATAAAAGTTTATGGTCTTAACTCAGCATTCCACTGACTTGTACAGTTAATCTTTGGTTTTATCTGTGATTGTGACACACTCAGCCAATCCAGAGGTACTTAGTAACATTAGTAGAGTCCAAATTAAGGCACAGAATTGCACATTTGCAAGATTACATCATTGGTTTCAACTAAATTCAATTTGAGAAAGCTTTTGTCATTGACTATTTGGGGCCACCTATGCAAACCCTGAATCACTATGTTGCTTACTACAGGGCCATATTCTAAAAGAGAAATTATGTAAATATGTAATCTCATATTTCAAATTACCTCATATTTTACATATTTATGTGGGACAAATTAAATTAACTGATACTTATTCTCAATGATCATTTCAATGTCTCCATGTATGAGAAATTTTATGCTTGTGTGACATTCTTTTATCATATTAGGTTGATGACAAAAGCTTAATGAGTGTTTTTTTTTTTTTCTAATGACACATGGAATTTTTTTCTTCTTTTGCTTTCATAGGTTGGAGATTCAACTGAAATAATTGAAGAAAGGCCACCTGGTCCACAGCAGAGTCCAAAATCCCATGTTTTTGAAAAACCTTCAATAATTATCGAGGATGCCATGGAGGATTATGTGAGAATAAACTTGCCCCAAACACCAAGTCGCACCCCTAAAAGAGTAAATTTTTCCCCATTACTGAGCCCTAGTTTTGGGAAAGTTAATTCGTCTCCTGGTCCCTCGTCTTCAAAAAATAAATTTACAATAAAAAGTCTTCTTCCAAAACTAAGTTTTAAACGTCAAAGTACAACTTCAGACATCGAGAAGGCAGCTATTATAGCACTAGGAGGTTCACCTACAGGGATATGGGAGAAACGTCGGCTTCCAAGGACATTGTCTCTTACAAAGCTATTCTCCCTGAAAATGAATGAAGCTTCATCCGGACCTGTAACACCACATGCTCACTCAAATCCAGAGTCTTTGCATGGAGGAAACATGCACAGTCCGTTAAGTTCTGTTGTGAGTATCCACCACTTGTTAGCTTGAGAACTATTACTGTGTGTTAAGTATTTTAAATGGCCCTGTTGTATTCTGCAATGTTTTTAACATCACAGATGGCGAGCATCAGTGACAGAAAAGCTAATTTCTGTTGAAGTTTTCAATCTATGCATCATGTACATTTTAAGTAGATGTGTATAACTCAAATTTCTTCTGTAGATGTAAAATTCTAGGTGTTCACAAAAATATTGCAAAGTCACATTTAATTTAAACTATTTAAATTTTCTGATTTAGGGACATTGATGCTGCTTTAATCTTACCGTAAACATGCTTTAAATTTCTGTACTTTGTCAAATTTACTTGCTTGTTAACATTTCATGGTATTCCAGGCCGATACCAACTTCTTTGTTACTCAGAAAGCCAATTAATTTTAAGTACTAAAATTTGTGGAGCACATGTATGAGTGGCAGTGCATATAGTATGCAGAGCCATCCCTCACTTCCTCCTTCTTCATCAAGCCTTGAACTATTTGCAAATGTTCTGATTTTATGACATTCTTGGTTTATGTTATTGTAAACCTGATTAATTTTTCTTTACCTATCACCTCTACTTGCTGAAATTTCATGGTATTTATGGTTGATACCAAATTCTTTGTTATTCAGAAAGCCAAGTAACTTCTAATATTTAAATTTGTAAAGCACATGTATGGTTGGTAATGAAGGTAGTGTGTGAAGCCGTTCCCTGACTTTTTGTGTACTATATCTTTCACCCCACAGACCAAAAGAACATTTTCTTCCCACAGAAAAAAACATAGGAAAGGTGGCTATCACAATTATGATTACGGTATATTTGGGTGGAGTCTGAACAGCAGCAAATTCTAGTTGTTCATCAGTCCAATGGTGTGTCACATATTTTTCCAGAGCTTAGCATCTGCATACCTGGAATTTTCTGAATCAGTTTTGGTTCTTTTCATGAATCTTACTCCTACATTTGTGATATAGTTCACCGCTTTGTTAAATCTCTCTCTTGATCAGGTGCCCGGGTCAGATAGTCCTCCATCCTGAGTAGCATATGAGCTCATAACACTTTGTCGTCAAAATTTCAATTCTTATTACATTTGTGAAAAGTTTATTTTCTTCTTTTCTTTTAATTAACTAAATAAATATACATCATAATTTGGTATTTCAATATAGTCCTTGAATATGTTATCCAGTTCTCTATTTGATTCATGCATAATTCCTCATTATGCAGAAAGGAGGGTTCCGTCAATCTATTCATCGTTCACGCTCAGTCCCTGAACTTAGGAAAGAAGGAAGCCTATCTGTACGTAGTGGCTTTCGTGTAATTTCTACTACTCCACAAAGGGCTGAGGGGACTGTCACGACAACAACAAACACATCCCTGGAAGATGATATTGGTAAATTTCCTCTTTCTCTCTCTTGCTCTGGATAGGAAAAGCATTATAAATTTATTCTCATAATTATTCATGATTGTATGTCCACAAACATTATCAAACAACAACCCTCCTCCTCTCCCCATCTTCATAGTTATTACATTAAAAATATATTCTTTCAAAATCAATTGGCCTTTGCGGGTTGAATTGGCCATGTCAACTCAGTAGGTTTGTGATTAAGTTTGCTTGGCTCAGTCACAAAGAGCTTCAAATCCCAGAAGTGGAAGCAGAACTTTGGTGCCAATATGATTCACCAAAGGCAGAGTATACATGTAAAACATGACAAATATCAATTCTTTGCTGCCTCATCTTAGATTCATGGCAGATTGTGACAGAGCTGTCCTGATAAGAACTCCGACTATAAGTATATTTGTAGCCTTAAGGACCCGAAAGATATTTTGTTTATTTATTTTTTTGGTAGGGTATACCCTGTCCATATGATGGGGATAATCCTTATGGAAATCACCCGTAGACCCTGAGTTAGGATAATACTAATTGCATGCAGTTTCAGATTTCATTTTTTAGTTTTGACCCTGTTTTGTAATGTGTGATAACCAACCTAGGCCTTATCTTAGTCTTGCGGTTCAGATGGAAATGATGATGATGTTGAAGATATACCTGAAGAAGAAGCTGTTTGTAGAATCTGCCTTGTTGAACTGGGGGAAGGTGCTGACACCCTCAAGATGGAATGTAGCTGCAAAGGTGAACTTGCTTTGGCCCACAAAGAATGCGCAATAAAATGGTTTAGCATTAAAGGTAATAAAATATGTGATGTGTGCAAGCAAGAGGTTCAGAACCTACCTGTCACCCTTCTACGAATTCAAAATGCTCCAGTCCATAACTTGCAAGGAAGTGGTCAGCAACCTGAGGTTGCCAGATATAGGCAAGTAAAAGTTTTCCACTCTACATGGGATAGGGAAAGGATATCCTCGATTTTTCTCCTTTTAAAAAAAAAAATATATATATTTTATATCTATTTCGATATTCCTGTTGCCTATCATTAAACTAAATATAATCCTGATTTTAATTTTACCTTTTCTGTTGCATAGATTAAAGTCTAAAGACTATAAGTTGAAAACCTTAATTGAAAAATTACTTCTAAAGCCACTTGACCCAAATCAGGTTTAAGTCTAGTTGACTAGTAAACAATTAGACAAGACTTGAAAGTGCTTTTTTGGTAGTCATCTGTAACTTGTTGCCAATTTAGTATGTAATCTATGTCTGAACTCTGTTTAATATCATCTTCCAAGATAATATAACTGAAACTAAATGCAAATTTTCGTCAGGATATGGCAGGATGTTCCTGTTCTTGTCATTGTTAGCATGCTTGCTTACTTTTCATTTCTGGAGCAGCTTCTGGTAAGTTTAGCAACCTCCAAAACTATCTTCCAAGCCTATTAGAGTTCCTAATATTATCATCTGGACAGATTTCAAAAATGGGATCAGGTGCAATTGCCATATCTCTTCCATTTTCCTGCATATTGGGTCTACTAGCATCCATGACAGCCACAACAATGGGTATGCTGTATTTAGACAATGCCTTGTGTGCTTGGATCCTGTCATCTCAGAGTTGTACTAACTCCTCTGAAATTTGTGTGTAGTAAGCAGAAAATATGTCTGGATTTATGCAGCCATTCAATTTGGTCTGGTGGTTCTCTTTGGACACATTTTTTACTCATTGGTAAGAAATTCTTTGATCTCCAACACTATTTCATGGCTCGTTATTTCCTCTCTCTCATACCCAATGATAAGTTGTAGGTTTGAACATTGTGGATCCCATCCTAATATAAGCTAAAGGTATGTGATCCTTTTAATATTAAGAGTTTCATATATCTGTTTGGGATCTGCAGGTTCACGTCCAGGCTGTTTTATCTGTTCTTATTGCTGCGCTTGCTGGGTTTGGATTTACCATGTGTACACATTCTGCTATTGTTGAGGCCCGGAACTGGAGGCAGAGGCGTCTTTCTCGGTCAAATCAACAACGTGGTTCTCAGGAGGAGACACGGCCAGGTCGATCATCTGAAACTGCACTTCAATTTGAGACGGATCCTCACCACCGTGAAAGTGAAAGGGGAGATAGAGAAGTTATCCATGTCACGACGAGGTATTTTTAGATTAACTAATGCCACAAACAGTGGCATAATAAGGGAGGGTTTTGGCTCTATTAATAGTAAATCTATTACGAATGTTTGGTTCTGTAGTCTGTAGCCCCCTTTTGGGCCCATGCGCCTTCTTAATGCAAGTACACGGGGAGAAATTCTCACTATATCTCTGCATTGAAGGAAGGGGGTAGGGGAGGGGTAAGTCATTGTAACATTGTGGTGAATTAATAAAGATGCGTGAGAATTCTACTATACTGGTTCAGAATGCAGGTTTTTCTTCAGGACAAGTAGGATTTTTGTTGTATTGCATATTCAGGACCTGCGTATACAATAGAACAAGTTGGTCAATCTCAGTCAATCAAGCACACACAAGAAAGGAGAATAACCAGATGTATAAACTAGCTTTGATTTTGCGTTGTTCGATACATGTAACTAAAACTGCCAACATTTTCCCCCTCCTTTAAGACAGTTTGGAGGGCTGTTGTATTTCTCCACCTTGGTGCTTTTGTTTTTTGAAATAAACCTATACTAGTGGTAAGTTGGGAGTTTCAATTCTCTATAAGGATTACCAGCAAACACACGAGCAATATTACTTGCTCCCACATTAGAATGCCTTCGTCAATGTCAAATTCTGTTAAGTTCTGAACATCGTAATATGTAAATTGCAATAAAATAATAGTAATTGAATTTTTCATTTTTTGAAGCTTCAGAATAGTAAGTTGGTCATATCATTTGATTTTGATCAATACTAGTTCCTAAACAATCTCACTGAGACGGAATAAGAAAATTCATATTTGCAGAAGAAAAAAAATGAAAGTCCAATTAAATGTGGATCAGTTACATGTACTCTCCTATTCCATATATTTCTTAACAACCAAAATTTTGCACCAAGGATTAAATGACAATTTTAAGGCTGGTAAAAACAGAAGGCAATTGCAGGATTTAGCAGTAATGTATATAAATATTAAGAAACAACATAAGGCCAGCAACGCCATAGATATGAAAGATAAATGATAAGAAAGGGTTGTCTTTTGTGCTTCTGAGTCCCACCCACAGCAGCTGCCAAAACAAACGAACTGAATCTGGGATAACCCAGATTCCTGATGTCTATCCAATCTATAAAACTTAAATATCAAGGCCTACAGATATATTTATGGCTTTCTGCATGTTACAATTTACATCTGCATAAGTTCATCCTCCCCCTCGAGAGTATTTTGTTTCAAAACCCAAAAGTGAGAGTCAACTCAAATTTTTTATTCCAAGCCAAGTCCAAAATGAATGCCTCTGAAGGATTTTACCACTTCAATCATAGGGTAATCCAACAAAGTTTTGACGTAATTGTTGACAATGAACTACCAACAGAATAAATCTTGAAAGCACTGCTGAGAAGAACATATCTCAAAGGGGCAACTTCATGTTATTCCTGTCAATCATTATACTAACAGCCGTTTTGTACTTACAAGGGGGGTTGTCTCCCTCCCAACCTCTTGAGTGCCGTCACCGGCATTTTTATACGTTGAATATACAATAGATCCAGTTGGTTATTCTCACTCCAATCAAGTTTCGTATACATAACACGAAACCAACCAGATGAAAAGACAATGGCATATGAAAAATAGCTTGGTTTTTCCTCATGATGGTTTGGCCATAGGCTCATAGCTTGTAACTGGAACTGCCAACCTTGCTTGAGAATAAAGGTTTCTCCTTAAAGCTGGTACTGGACAAAGTTTCAGAGTTGTTTGACTGGCTTTCTACTACCCCAGGTCTCATCCAGATCTTTATGTGCCCCTCCCGGCACACGGTAAGAACGGATTCCTGGGTAAATATCAAGCCAGAGAGGGGTTCAGTGTGAACACGATGAGCAACAACCGGGGAGATCTTTGGGACATCTCGTGTGCTTGGAGCAGGTTGCAGGTTACCAACTGGGCAGGCACTATCCCAGTGAGCTGACTGGCTTCCAGTACTGTATGTGGGGGACCCACCAGGAGGGCGCCGCAAGGGCACTACAATCTCATCCATTTCTAGATCCCACAGAAGCAATTGCGTGTCCTGCCCACAAACATATCAAGCGGTGAAATATGAAAACTATAAAGTGATGCAAAGAATCAGTGAGTGACAAAAAAGCATAAGAGCATCTAAATGAAACAAATAAAATATTAAACACATCAAAGGCTATCACATCAATTCTTACAGTGTTACTTCCAACTCAAACCATATTCTCTCCCTACGAGGCTGCAACTGCAGTAATTGGTTTAATTCGCATGACAATATTAGCCAACTCTTTATTTTCTTTTATTGCCTTATCTCACCTAAAGAAATTCTTTTAGAATAATCTGAATAAACAGGCCATAACTCGTCTAAAATACAAACATTTCAAAATTCTGTTCTCTCCTGTAGCCAATTATTAATCTTAACCCCCTGCTTGTAGTATCATTAGTTTCAATATATTTTGTTGCTTGACCACATAACATGTTGCATCATAAGATATGGCAATTCACATAATTTAACATTCATTTTGACAATTTCATCATATTAACATAACAAAAAGCATGGTTCCACTTTATTTATCTAAAAACTTTACTCCTCCCGCACCCTTCCCCCCCACCAAAAAAAGCCTCGTCAGGTAAGTAAACCCAATTTTGACTCCTATTAAAGTTGTCCTAAAGCCCTATTGATTCCAAAGCTTCCTCCAAAGTGCTGACAGAGTTTACCTTCACCGAAATCTCTGCATAGCCCAAATTTCAGAAACCATATCACAGCTCTGACTTGGTGTGCCTGCCTTAGTCCAGGACTCTAGTGGGACTCAAACTAGTTTCTAATTGTTCCAAAATAGTTCCCAACTCTCCAAGATGGCAAGACCCCACAGAAGTGAGAGCCTTTTGCTCTAGGCAAGACCTTTATAATGTGAAAGTATTATATATCCAAGAAAAAGGCAGGTTTTCAGTAGTTAAAAAATAGAAGTTACATTAAAACAATCAACAAACAGTCAACACTTGTAAGAGGGAAATCATCATTTGCAATGAGACCAGCCATATTTCTCAATACCTGACCAACAGAACCAAACCGATACATGACAGTTTCCCCTGTGCCTTCTGAATTTGGTGATGACCAATATGAATCAAAACACACTCCACTGACCTGCCAGCATGATTCAAAAAACACTGAGCAAGGTGGCTATCATTATGTGAGAATTATATGTAGCCCAACATTATTTTAATTAACTTACCCATGAATTATGCCCCTCACCCCATGCTACAACCTTCCGATCTTCCATGCTCCAAACTTGTACTAAATCATCTTCACCTCCCGTCAGAATGTATTTTCCATCCATGCTGTTTGAGTGGCATTTTGTTGTCAATGATACTATCTATTTTCTCAAAGAGAACAATAAAATTTAAACCAGAAAGAACTACATAATGTACCAATTTAGATAAAGAAGGAAAAATCAAGGACAATAAAAGAAACATTTAAACTAACAACAATAGGCGATGACTGGGAAACCAGTAAAGTTACCGACCTCCAAGCACAACATAATAGAGCCCCATAATAACTTTTGCCACCACATACAAGTTGCTCCTTATAGTAGTCAAAAACTCGTAGATAACCTGCATTCAGCATTTAAATAAAGCTCGTTTATGTCACTGCTAGTACAAAATAAACAAACTGAAACACAATACAGTGCAGTTGGGATGGGAACAAATTATACCATCTCTTCCCACAGTTGCAAGGTAGGCCCCGTCAGTTGAGAAAGCAATGCTATTAATTGAACCTTGGCATATATGCCATCTGGCAAGTGGGTTACTCTGCATAAATATTGAAAGAGGTCAACAAAGAAATGTTAAGTGAAGAAAGAAGAAAAATGATTCAACACATCAGATGTATCCCTTATATATGTCAAGTACTATTCAGCCTAGTGACCAGTAAAAAGTGAAGTGAGTACTCAGCTAAGTCACTTAAAGGATGTTACCAATATACCTGCACAAAAACCTTCACAAACCTGAAAAAACTGACCTTGCTCAACTAACACTATAACAACTTAAGAAAGACTCAAACCTTGGAAGTATGTTCGAGAACCAGGCATATTTCAACATGCATGATGTAATATTAAGCACTTTGGCATTTCCTGGTTATTGAGCCATAATACTGTGGTCTACGTTGAACCTAGTACCTACTGCTGCCCACCTAAAACATGAATGCAAAGGCACCAACACAAAATACAGAAAATCTCTCAAGCAAATAATATTATTCTCATAACATTCAATGGAAGGTAGACACACAAACACACCACTCATTTAAATGTGTTTTAGTCATACAACGTTGTTATTCTTATGATACTGACCATAAACAATCACCTACTGCAAAGTCAAACACTACCAAGATATAAGCTTTTACAATCTAGACAGAGTTGAAAATTAATTAGGAGGAGGTGACAGGCAACTTCACAGATCCTAATCTAGAGCAATTAAATCACCAATTTTGTGCCCAAAGTCCAAGTACCAGTTGGAACTTATATCATAGCAAATGGGTACATGCATGGGCCAATTATACCAATTAGACAATGGGAATATTACATTGAATGGAAACCATTTGTCAAGGCACAAAATGGTGTCCTATGATGAAACATTAGTTGAAGCTATCAACTTAAATATCAATATACAGATGGAAAATTTGAATAAACAAAAGACATGACTAAAACAGCCTGAGAGAGTGAAGATCGAATTAACATGTGAAGTCCCCCAATCAATGCCAATGTGAGACTAGGAATCTACCATTGGAAATGATCCAAGCACAATGTCTTTGACGTATTGAAATCTGAATGATGGAACTAAAGTAACATCAGGACTCCTACAACTATTCAATTATAATGCAGGTGTCTGTCCACTATTAGCAAATTGAAATCTAATAACCAGGGCAAGAAAAATGTTGCATTGTCATGCCTTATTCAAAATTTAACACAAATTTGCAAAGCTAAATTCTAAAAAGAAAAAAACTACCCGCCACATATTTCTTAACAATTAATTAGTTATGGAATCTCACAATTCACCTCTACAAACACCATTTTTTTTATTGGTAAATTACACATGCATCATATGCATCTGGTGGAATAGTACACCCTACTATTACAAGGGGAGGAGGTGTTATTTGAGCTAGAGCTCATTGTCTAAAAAATAAAAAATAAAAACCAATTTAAACAAAGAAACAAATAATAGAAAGGAAAGATCCATATATGAAGAACAACCAAAACAACTTGATAACAAAATAGCAATTAATTCCAGCACCTTACTGTAACGTGCATGCGCAATAGAAAACTGCATTGGATCTTTGAGAAATGGGAATGAAGAATCATTTGCGCCATCTTTGCCCTAGGAAAAAAGAAGAAAAAAAAAAGGGTAAAAACATGCTCAAATCAAAACATACAACATGGCGAAATATAAGAGTTCAAGGCTTGCCTTTTCATACACATACAAGTTCCCATCTGCATGAGCAACAACAAAAGTACCATCACCTCCAGGCACCCATGCAATGCTAGTACAACGACTGTTGGAAAGAACAAGGTTAATCAAACTAGTCATGTACTTTTTTTTATATCAGTAAAATTTTTTGATAATTCAATTGTAAAGTTAGTCATGTACTTCAAGTACATATCTGAAAATTTTCATACAGAATAAATAAAAACAATAACTATGAAATGCGTGTAATCAGTTATTAATTTCATTTTTTATTTTCAAACCCTCGAATTAAGAGCTGAGACAGTAGTATGTGTATGTTGCAAGATATCAAAAATATGCTTTGCCTATTATATATTGCGTACAATATGCATTGGGTGAGAGTTGTTCCAGATTTTGTGTTTTTTTCACAAAAATAAATTTTGCAGAAAACAAAGGCTATTCCTCCAACCCATGCAAAATTGAGTAGTTCAATATATTTCTAATAAGAATAGTGTTTCTGTAGGTATAACATCTGTATGTTGAAGGTGTATCCTTAGGAGAATACCAAAGTAGGGTGAAAATTTACAACTACCTACTTTGTCAACCAGACCAGGAAATAGTGCATATACAGAGACAAGAAAAACATTTAATCAAGAACTAGACCACTACTGCCTCTGGAAGTATATCATCATTATGTTGGGATCAATGATGATGAAGAAGAAGAAGAAGAAACTAGGGCAAATTCCACAGTTCAGTAAGAACTACCTACTATAACAACCCAAATAGATTTTTTTATTCGTAAGTTTACATGTATCGCACCCATTGGGCCTTTGAACCCACAACCTCAACCACCACCTTGCTCTTTCAAGGAGAGGAGGTGTCATTTGAACTAGAACTCAACCTCAACCAGAATAGAAATCAGTGTTTAAAATAAAATCCACTGATATAGATGGTGCAGCTTTTTATTTATTTTTGAATGATGCAGATAATGTTTTTGCCAAGAGACAGAAAACATATCCATAACAAATACACTTCCTTCAAAATTTCCAACTTGAAACTTGATGCAGATGACTTGTCTATTGAGAAACGCACTACCATCAAAGACACATTCCTTCTCTACGTCCAGTAAGAAACATGATGAAAGGATGTACTATTTGTCCTTGCATGCATGCATGTGTACAAGAAGCAATACCACAAAGCACAGGTTAACCAGCAAAAGAAATTTTATGAAGAATATATCAATTAGTTTTCCCCAGGTATCATACTGTCCACAAAGGAATGAAAAAGTAGAGATATTAAGAATCAACTTTTATAAAAGTCACCAAATGGCCCAAATTACAGGGACTTAGTTATGCTGTTCAATGTGCTTGTGCGTTTGGAATTTAATCTCCAACCATATAACACAGGGAGACAGTTGCAGTGTCATTTTTATTTATTTATTTATTTATTATTATTATTTTAAATCCGACGTAATGTGGAGTGTCTATGCAAGTATCTCCAACAGTCCCAACATGGGATGTGAATTCATCATATAAAATGAACAAAGAATAAATGCCAACTATCATCACAAATTCAAAAGAACAAAAAATGCGCTCCCTTCCTTTGCCCGACACACTTGTTTGTAAGAAGTCACATATTATATTATTATTTTTGATTGGTAAGTCACACATAGTATATTAGACATGTCCCACATCCATTAATCATATTATTTCCAAAGAACTACTCCCACCATTAGGTGCAACACAAAATAGCAATTCCAATTGATAATCTTTTATGGAAAATCAATTGATGGTGGCAAAAGGGCCTTCAAAGCCATGTAGAAGGAAATAATTCTAAGATCTTCCAAGCAACATTGAGCATTTGAAATTGGGCACGAGCGGGGGGGATACTAGCAATTGCAAGTGATGAACCCTAACTAGCTAGAAAGAAGGTGCTGATCCAAGCAACCCAAACATGTCAGGAAAACTTTAAAAATTCTTATTAGATATGGTTGCTAAAAACTATTGCATTTAATGGTCTCCCAATAATTGTCTGTTATACAATATAGTCTAGGTGTTGTTTGTCAATAAATAAGTAAAGTCAAGGTATTAATAACTATCAACTTGGAAACTCCAATAAAGCCAATCGCTTAAAAACTATCAAATCAAAGCACAACTTGGTGGTTAAAGTTAGAGCATCAAGAGTACTCTTTTACTTTTCTTTTTTTCTTTTTATCCTCATATAGTCATATTGGCAAGGTCAGAAACCTTTTAGAATCCACTTAAGTCTAGTAGTTCATGAGAACATATAAGCCATTGGATAATAAAGGCACTGCCTGTTTCCCATTGATTTTTTTTTTAATTTTATCTCTTCACTGTAATAAAATAATGATATTAAATGTACAAAATTACTTCTTTTTTATAAGTAATAAAATGTACAAAATTACTTATAGAAAAAGACCTATTCCAATGCTTATTGGGCAAGAAAGAATAGTTATCTTAGACTCTACAAGCCTTTGGCATTTTATCCATATTCCATGGCTTGACTAAATACACACAGAAAATGAATTTCAAAACATCTACTCAAACTGGATGCCAGGTGTAATATCTGATGGACCTGATAATAAAAAAGCAGAAAGAAAGAATTAACATCACATATATTAGAAGGGTACTAAAACAGAGTTAATCCTTGCCTGTTATTAACAGAACCATCTTTGTTATAATGTTGAGCCCCAACAACCTTCTTTCCTACATCCTGTAATTGCTGTCTCAGTGACACAGAGTACACTACAATAATGCACACAGGAACAATAAATTTATAACTTTCAAAACAAACTTACAATTTAAATTTGAGTTAACAATTTTATTTTACCATCCCCAGAAATCAACCCAATAATCAAATCGTGCCCATCCTTAGCATCTTGATCAAATGCGTGGCACACAGGGTTCGAATTACTGAAATGGATAGACTTTATCGGATCCTACATTTGATGATTTAATTTTCATAAGAGAACCCAAATTTTCCAAAACTTTTAAAAGTCAAATAACAAAATACCAAACTACCTTGTCTTGAGAATTCAAATCGCTTATAAATATAACATCTCCAACATTGAAGACCAAATAAGAACCTTTACCATCGAAGTTTGAATTACCCATTGAATTACTAGAACTCGAAGACCCCAATGACCCAATCCTACTATTCCCACCATTAATCTTACTCCCACCATTCCCTCCAACAAAGCTAAGAGCCCGACTTCCATTACTTCCACCCAATAACCTCGCTGCGGCTGATCGGACCCCACTGCTAGTGCTGAAGCTTGAAGATGAGGCTGTCGGGGTTGATGGGGCTGGCTTGTCTTTTAGATGTGCTAGGGTTACCTGATCATTAAAAATTCAACCAAAAATGCTTTCAAAAGTTCAATTCTGACAAAAATAAAGCTAACTAAATGAACTAATACGAGTGTCCATCAATGGATTCTAAAACATGGACTTTTTAGAAAATCCCAGAACGTGAGAATCAACCAAACACCTTCCAGAAATACACGTTAATAAATTTGAAACAGAATAGTCCTAAAAACCTTAATTTTGAAAATTGGGTATCAAATTATATCCAAATATATCAACATTAACCAAAGATTGTCATGGAAAACTATTAATCAAAATAAATCAAAACCCATATTCAAACGGTAATTCTAACAAACAGGTATTGATCATTAATTAAAACCCTAGAAATCATTATCAACAAGAAAGAAAAAAAAAAAACCTTAAACTCGCAGAACATCCATTTTCACGAAATGGGTATTCAAGAAAACTCCCAAAAATGAAAAATTGGTTCAAAAAAGTAAGAAATAGAAATTTCAGAAATGTTTGGAAGAACGAACCTGAGTGACGCTTTTGCCATGAGCGTAATGAAGGAGACCCGAAGGGTGAGTCTTCTCGTAGTGTAGCTTATAACGTCCTTCTGGGGTTTTGAAATAGGTCTTGAGCCCCGGTGACTGAACCGCGGTGTTGGCCGATGAAGCCGCCGCCGTTGATAGCATGCCGTTTGGGTTGCTGTTGATCATCGTCTACCATGTGATCATATAACACACAATACTACTAGTAGTTTTAGTTTTAGTACACAAACCTCTTTTTTCTTTTTTCAATTTAATTTTCAAAAAAGAAGAGCTCGTGCTGTGCTCTGCTCTGCTTTTGGTTTTTCTTTTCTGGGTTTTGTGTTTTTTTTTTTTTCAATGGCTTCCAGGATCAGAGGTTGGGATCCTGTGGTTTGGTGAATAGAATGGTACTTTGGGTACGATAATTAGTTTAGTTCATGTAATGGGTTGGGATTTGACTTTTTTTGGGGGGTTTTGGGTCAATGGAATGGACGGTGGTGATGACGAGGATGTTAGTTACTGTCTTTGTCTGTCTGTCAATGGATTTTGATAGAGAGTGAGTGAAAGCATGATTCATTCATATGAAACAGCCAATGACAATTGGCTCATTGGCTCCGTTGAGAAGTTGAGGTTTGTGTTTGTATATTAATGTTTTTGCTTTCTGGGACTTATCTAGTTTGAGATAATTATGCTCTAAATTCTAAACATGGGTTCATCCAGGAGGGAATATTCTGTTCTGTGTTGGGCCTACAGGCCCACTTGTTTGGGCCCATATTGGAGAAGTAGAAATAGGAGAAATTTTGGTTTGTATGACAGGCTGAGTCTCTGACCCAAAAAAAGGAAAAATGGTTTGTTTGATGGGTTTAGTGTAGATAAACTTCGGAGAACAAAAATGAGTCTTTACTTGCTGAAGCCCCAATGGCTTGTATCTATCCATACGGCTTAAAATGCTGAATCCCATTGGTGTTTAGATTAGCCTGGTTGGTGTGATTGGGGTTAGTTTAAGTCTCTCACAAAGTATTACAGATTGGCACATGTAGAAGATAATGGTAGCTACCTTTGAGGGCTAATTAGCATCCGGACTAAAAAGAGTAACACACTTATCACCTGGTTTGTTGACATGAAGTTAGAAGGAAGTATCAGTTTGAAATTCTCTTTATTTGGGTTTGGTAATTAAGAAATCCCTTTAATTAGGACATTTTTAAGCTCAACATTTTCCATTAAATGACTTAGAACAAGTCCGGTAGAGGCGTGAAAACCCAAAATATTTAACATTAGAATTATATAGGGGCCGCGCGAACGCAGGCCCCCACTACCACAAATTATGACGTAGGCTCTGCCACTTGGGCAGACCTTAGGCGAGCACCCCTCCTAAGTGCAATGGAGGTCACTAGCCTAGGCCATGGGCCTATTTGATCACCCATTGACCCCGTCCAGGTAAGTATGTTGCTCGTTCCCATGAGTCCTCTTTTTATACTACCTCCTCTCCCTTTTTCTTCTTACGCGTTTCCGATGTGGGATTATAGCTTTACAAGTGCAAGACCCACACTTTGTCTCACTGCTTAACAAGACCACACGACACCCACTCACCCACTCACTCACTCACTCACTCACTTACTTCCACTCCAATTAACACTGTTAAAATCGTGCTGTGCCACTAGGAAGAATGATAATATTTAGGGGTTGTTTAGTACATGTATTTAAACACATATTTTTAGTTTTTAAATAACATTACACACTTTTTCATATACTTTTTCACCCATACGTATTTTCAAAAAATACAAATAACATTACTAGAACAACGTTACCAAACGGCCCCTTATTCATTGAAAAAGCAAAAGCGTATTTGATAGCCTTGTCATGGAGCAAATCATGAATACCTATGCACCCACCAAATGAATTTTTACTGTGTTTTTAACTTTTTCCCATGCAACCATTGCAGAAGCCATTGACATAAGATGGGCTGAAATATTCAGATTGAAGAAATTAAATTGAGGGTTTGAATGTGATGCAGCTCTTTGAGTTTCAATCCATTTTCAAATTCCAAGTCTTCTGGCCGGGAGGTTGTTCCAGGAGTACCAAATAATTTTCCCTTGAGCAATGGGTTAAGAAACCAAACTTTGTTCTTTATATTCAAGGCTATTTAAGGCTAGCTTGGTAAGAATTTGACTTCCCTCCTGGTTTTGGAGGGTGGGTCCTCATCAACCTCCAATCAAAGACCTCAGAAATAATTCTTTTAGATTGTAAGGTATGAAATCTTAAACACAGTTTACAATTTTTTTGGGAATTACTGTCCTTTTACCTACTAACATAAGATGTCATCTTTGTTAAAGTACGATTTTTTTTATTGTTCATAAAATCTATCAAAACTAAGTTAAATTATTTATTAAAATAATCATTTATCGAAATTTTATAAATGATAGATTAAACAAAGTAAAAAAAAGAAATTGAGGTCTATTACAACAGTAAAATGTGATTGTTCAAAACAAATCATCTATTACATCAACTCTACTTCAAGATAACCTAATAATTACTTGATGTGGCTAAGTTTATAAACATGTTCAACAAACAATTGATACCAACAATTCATATAATGTGAAAAAGAAAATAGAAAAAATGATGTTGTTTTATAGAGTTGGGCTTCCAAATGATCATTTAGCCTCCAAATAAGAAGTCATGAATAATATTAAACAAAAATAACACCAAGAAATTAAATAAGATAATGGTGATAAATTGATCATAATTATGAAATCTTATCATTCCACCCCCAAAAAAGCCAACCTTATCCTTAATCACATTTGAATCCAGCTGGATCCCCTATGTCCTTAATCATTCTGGATAGGCCTTCTTAAACTATTTTGTCAACTGAAAGATGCAAAATAACAATCCATTAATTCTTCAATCAGGTTTTCCAATACAAGTACCCCGCAACTTTGAATAGTTTGAAATTAAAATTTTCAACTCCATTAGTATTTGCTAGAAAGTCAAAAAAATCTTACTAGTTATGAGAGGTGGGTGTAAAATGTACTCCCCCCTAGATCGAGGGTTTTACATGGAGTCGCCACTTATTTAATTTAAAAGGAAAAATAAAAAAACTTTCAATAAAAAAATACTTTTGTTGTATTAATGTATATGACAATTTACATCAAATTTTGTAACAAAAATTTACAATGCTTTTTTGTCCTAGATACAATCTAAGAAAAGTAAATTACATTACTTTATTTCCTAGTTATATTCTAAAAAAAGTAAAATTGTATATACAGGAGCATAGTCTAGAACCCTTGATCTTGGTTCGGAGGCTAATTTACGATATGGGAAGGGATTAAGCATCCATCTCGCCCAGTAAAACCGGTCTCCTAGGTTAATGTGGTCAATGTCATGTCATGTCAAACAAATACAAAGAATGTCATATAAACATGTAATTTGCAGGAATTGTAAACAAATATGTGTTAGGAGAATTTGACATAAAGATAAACAAAAAGTGAAACTTGTTAGCTAACAATTTTAATGTAAAAAAAAAATGAAGGTAATGGCATGTTCATCCAAGAGATCAATATAAACAAAGAATTCCTAGCCTAGACATGTTCATCTAAGCATGTGAAGGAAAAAACAAAATTGTCATGTTATTTGTCATCAACATAATTGCAAAGAGAAACAAATAAAAATAAAACGTTTAAGCATATTTGATCATCCAAGCAATTATGAAAAGAAGTAAAGAAAAATCCCTTAGACATGTTTATCTAGAGAAAATCAAAATACTTTGACATGTTTGTTCAAGCATTTTTAAAAAGTAAAATAACTACCTAGACATGTTCATCTAAGCATTCGAGAGAAAGTTGTGCTATAACCTAGAAGTGTTCATTTAAACATTCGAGAGAAAGTTGTGCAATAACCTAGAAGTGTTCATCTAAGCATTCAAGAGAAAATTGTGTATTAGCCTAGAAGTATTCATCTAAGCGTTCAAGAGAAAATTATGTACTACCTAGAAATGTTCATCTAAGCATGTAAGAGAAAATCAATAAGACATATAAGCATGTTCATCCAAGCATAGCATAAAAGAAGTGAATAATGATTTGTAAGCATTTATTCTAGCATGTATAAAAAATTAAAGAACATAATTAACTACTTACCAGCATAAATTAAAAGGGGGAAGTGATCACTTAAAGGGCTAGGGAGAAAGTAAGGAAGTACTAAACTACAACCAAAGTAAAAACAATAGTTGCTCAACAATTTTTCTTTTCTGCTTTCTCACTAACTCTCTAGAGGGAATTCGGGGTCCCGAAGATGGAAGAGGTCTTCTTTATTTATAGGGGAAATGATGGCTTAGCTTTAAAACTAAGTTATTAGCTTTATTCTGAAGCTAAGGGATGAGATAACCTGTTTAAAGGAGCTGGAACGGATTTGGTGTTGATCCCCTTTTGAATTTTGAAAGGAAGTTGAAGATGATGCTGCACCCGCTTCGTATTTTGGCTCTAACTTTCTGCTCAAAATTCTAATTGATTCAAGATTGGTTTTTTTTTAAAGGAAATTCAATTCTCTACAACTTTTATAGAAATAGAGAAATCCAAATTTCAACGTTTTCCAGGCCAAAAATGTGATTCAAGTTGCTGTTGAAGATAATGATGTTCTTGAGCATTTTTTGAATTTTTCCCATCTCCAAAATTTTTCAAAAGAGCAGATAAGATGCCATAAAGGAAAACATTTATTTTTTTTTTCTTCTTAAAAAAATGAAATAAAAATGAAATCCAATCAAAAATCATACTTAATTAATTCTTATGGGAATCAATCAAAATTAAGTGTTTAAGATAGGACGTGATCGGGCCCATCGTGTAGGTGAGCCATGATCATTGAAAATTGTTTGTATGATAACTTTTGATCAGGTGGTCTAATCAAAACCCATGACATACCATTATGATCGTTAAAGCATCAAGATTTGTTTTGTATCACAAATTTAAAGATCTACCGGTTGGTTAAATGCAAGTTGTAAAATTGGGTGTCTACAGTGGGCTCACAAGATTTGATTTCTATTAAAACCTTTAATTACTTTCTCAGTAGTCTAGACCTCTTGAGTTGACATCTTTCATCTTTGTAATCACTTTCCATTAATTCAAACATCATTTTCTACTACCAACGAGTTGGTGTGGTCTAGTGGTGTTAGGTGATGCACAAAGAGCTGCGCCAAGGGTGAGGTCCCATGTTTGAGTCCGAATATGGACTTGCATGGGGTTGCCTTCCTTGGCAGCCTAAGATCGCTAGTGCCCCTCGTGGGGCTAGGGAAGCTATGGCCCACTGGTCCCCCTGCACCTCAACAAGGCCCGGACCCTGGCAGGTATGGTGCTACTATGGTCACGCCTAAGTAGGATTGCCACGTTGGTCGCCCCCTACACATTTTCATTCAGCAAAAAAAAAAAAAAAAAATCATCTTCTACTCAAATGATTTTGTAATCTCTACTTGAAAACAGCAATTTACTTGTGTACCATGGGCCCGAATTATATTTTTTTTCTTTAATAAAATCAAGAGAGATCTTTATAGGAAATAAGCTTCCAAAACAGCAACACAAAGTACAGCAAGCAGAGAAAAGCAACACAGAATACAAGCTGATATGACAGCAAACACAAAACAAATCATCTTCTCATTAGTCTAAACAGAGGACCTACAATACCTGAGAAAGGCAGTAGATAGTCCCCATTTACAGCAAACTTCTTTGTTCTCATCAACACAATGGAAGGACCCTCTGAACTCAAGTCTCATTTTCTCCTATTTCTTAATGTTAGTTATAATCTGCTCTTCAAAACTAGGACAACCTTAATGCAACACAGCATTCCTGCATTTCCAGAGTTGATAAACGGTGGCCCCCAAGCCAAGTTAACAAATAACAGCCTTCAATCTCTGCCCTCTCCAATTGTTTACAGCCCAATTAACTATCTTCTCCCAACCAATCTCAGGATTAAATTGTAGGCTGAATTCCATAATCGTTTTCCAGACTCTTCTTGCAACGTGGCATTCAAAGAATAAATGTTTCAGCTCTCTGAATTTTGCCCTGAAGAATAGGCACAATACATCGCTGCGTACTCCCCATTTCACCAATCCATCTCTTGTAAGCAACCCGTGTTTCATCACTAACCAACATATAAAGGCATACCTAGGGATCATTTGTGGAAACCAAATCAGCTTCCACCAAATTACCACAGCAGCCTTATATCTGACTTCTTACCAGGCTGAAGCACAAGAGTAACAGCCATTCTTTGTATGCACCCAAACCAATGGTTACTAATGACAGAGGATAGCTTAAAATGATCATGGATATAATACACATACAGGACAAATTATTTTTTACAAACCATTATGTACTCAAATATTCCAAAACAAAAGAAGATATAATCTGCAATATGTTACAAGTGCGGGGAAAAAAAACAAAACCCTTCAACTAGGTTACAAAATCAATGCAATCTCGTCAATTCTTCAACTCTCTTGCAAAGCTCCTCAACTGTAACATTCATTGCTTTTGAAACCTCATCCATCTTACTACGGTTGAGATCAAGGAATGACTCAATGAGATCTCCATCCAAGAAATTTCTGGCATCGACTACTTTCTTCTCATTGTTAAATGACCTCCACTGCTCGTGGCTCAACCCTCCAACACCCTTTATCACCTTCCTCAGGTTTGACTGAAGCTTCTCTAAAAAGAGATACTGCTCATGAGGAAGTGAAGCAATGACTCCAATTACACCATTAACAGTACCAAAAATGACAGTTGGAATCTGGCCCACATCAGAATCTGGCAAGCGCATAACAAGGGAACCATGCCGGAATCGATTGACAAATTCTCCAAGGTGATACTCGCCAGCTACCTCAAGACGGCCCCGCTCCTCATCAGTGGCACCTTCACTGTTCTTCCGAACAGTCAAAAGATTGAAGTTATTTTCAGCACCAAGGTAAATGTCATCGTCAAGAATCTCAACAGCTGACATCCAATTTGCATTATAGTCACGAGCTCGCTCCTCAATGGCACCTTCTTCATGCTGAAAACAACGAGCAGTTGTGTATTAATCAGCAAGAAAACAGGCTAGCTATAAGAATCATCGTAAAATCTAAACCGCTGGCCAAGAAGACATGAAAACGTTAATGTTTGAAGACCCAATAGGGGAGTCTTTTGTTGTTGACTGGAAAGCAAACAGGACATGTATAATGTTGGAATTGTATATTATCTTTTGATTGGTAGCTTTTTTGAACCCACAACCCCCTACCTGCCCTGTAACAGCAAGAAAACAGGCTAGCTATAAGAATCATGGTAAAACCTAACCGCTGGCCAAGAAGACATTAAAAATTTATGTTTGAAGACCCAAATAGGGGTGTTTTATTGTTGAGTGGAAAGCAAACAGGAAATGTATAATGTTGGACTCGTAATATTTTCAATTGGTAACTTTTTTGAACCCACAACCCCCTCCTCTCCCTGTAACTGTAAGTACAGGAAGAGGAGGTGCAACTTAGCTAGAGCTCATTGGCTGTTGGAGTAGTAGACATTAGACAATAAGCATTACTTTAAATGTCTTGACAGTAAATGATAGGGTAATAAAATATTGACGGCTTATCACTTACCTTGTAGATTAACAAGGAGATTGATTTCATCAGGTCACCAACAACAATGAAATCTCCACGAGTTTGCACATAGAGGGCAAGTATGTGTCCGTGATGTCCACATTCAGATTGTAACTCACGAGTACCATCATCCCGGAGCATCCACTTGTACAATTGGATTTTTTGATTGATACCAGCCAGCAGCTTGCCGTTGAAAGCATTAAGAGAGTAAACAGATCCTTTGGTTTCCTTCTCAGCAATAAGCTGTAGCTTCCCGTCTTCAACAATGAAAACTAATATTCGGCCCTAAAAATTGTTCATGAAGGAAAAACAAAAGTTGGAATGACAGCATCATATCTAATTTTAGGTTTTGGGGAATTAAAAATTAAATAAGAAAAAGGATCAGAAGTGTCACAATTACCTTGGTTGGCTCATTCTCTTCTGGCAATACATATGCAGTGCCAGCACAGTAGTACACATTACTATCATCAGAGAAAGAACAACTAAGGATGGAGCAAGCATATTCAAAGGTGTCAAGTTGGTAAGTGGATATGAACTCAAAGGTCTGGTCATCCAGCAGACGGATATAGTGCGTTTCAGAATCTTCTGTACTGGACTGGTTTAACTTCAGACTGCAAATAGCAAAGGTCCTGGACTGCTCCTGATGACAGATACGGCGTGCATGCTCCCCAAGCGGTATAGAGCGGATATGAAGTTTCTGGATATCATCAATGGTGCCAATAGTAAGTTCACCTTCTTTTGCAATTGCAAGGCTGTTGACAAAAGAACAAAAAGAAAAATCAATTTATTGAGAGAGAAAAAGGCCTTAGTGTCGTGTTTAGTCAGGCCAACAATTATGCAAATGTGTGTGAACCTCTTCTTTCTCTAGCATTTCTCTTTTTGAAGCATGATGGTTTTCCGAATGCTATCTAGTTATCGTAATTCATTATACCATAATAAATACTCCATCTGTCCCATAATGAGTCTATTGGTTTCATTTTATCTTGTCCCATTATGTGTCCACAATTAGATGAAAGCATTTATCATTTTATCTTAATCTTGCATACCACCTTCCCTACACAACTCTTCTAACTTTAAGAGGTGATTTTTTTTTTTTTTGTTTTGGGGCGCCGCAGGGGGGTGGGGGGGATTGTGTACTTGCCAAGGATGACTTAGCAGCTTTATTGTGGACAGACTTGAGAGGTTCATTCAGACTAGCATACTTGATCCATTCAGAAGCAAATTATTGCCTATAGCTCAGAACCCCTAAACTTTGGTACACTATCTGTTTATCTTCCAATATAATTCATATGGTGCAACAATAAATAAAAAAGATGGTCAAACAATTTTGGCCTATCAAAACTTGCTTAGGTAGGTATATTTTTGCTGTTAATACCTATTCCCCCATATTGGCCAACATAAGAAAACAGTGATCCATCATTGTCCAGACTCCAGATATTACCGCTTTATCACAGCAACTCATTAAGAAGTGCACAAAGTCATGTTAAGGATGAGCAATTACGAAAAATAATTAAAAACAATGAATAAAATTATTCCTCAACTATAGGAAAAAAAAGTAAACAGATATTTCTCCAGTTAAAGATATAAAATGACATGCAGCACTTAAGATTTTGACAATTAAGTTTACTAATTTGATCCAATGTTCATTTCTTGATAAATAATGATATTTCATATTTGCATTAATTTTAATGGAATTTTACAACAGGTCAGGTAAACAATTTTAAGAACACAAGCTATATCAACTACTCCTACAAACAAAATCACCAGTGCAAAGAATCCAAAAAATCACCAGCACAAGAAGGTCTACTATCATCTACAAACATTTAGGAAAATAAAGTACTGACAAACCGAGACTTTATTCTCTCAACTGAAAGGTACTATCTCTAAAAATTTTTCTATTCCTTTCCTTCAAAATAATCCACATATGGCATAATGGAACCACATTCCAACTACTACCCCATAACAAGTTAGGTTCCCTCTTCAACTCCTCCAACATGGAAACAACCTAGGCACTAATTTGCATTACCCATCTCACTTCAAATACCACAAAAACAAAAGTCCATGATTCCATACATCAAATCAAAAAGACAATCTTCTACCATCACCAACCAAGAATTTAATATATATTTGTAACCCCGATCTAATCGCTTTCCTAACACCCCACCCCCTCTCTTCCACCACATATTTAGCTACCACCACCCTTCTCTACAAATCGCCATCCTCTTGTATGAACCTCCACAACCATTTCCCCAGTAGTTCTTGGTTGAAATTACTCAGTTTTCTAATCCCAACCCTTCAACATTAGCAAATGAACAAATAATCTTCTAGTAAACTGATTAAACTTCTTCTCCTCCATTCCATCTCAAATCAAGTTGCACCTTCTCCAATCTATTAGCTACACTAACCGGAATAGAAAAGAGAGATAATAAGCAAGCAAGCTTGAGAGAGTGCTCTTTATGAGATTCGCCCTGCCCCCTTTTGATAGGTACAACTTCTTCAACCCTGCAAATCTCTCAATCCTCTTGATTGTACTATTCCACAGTGAACTAGCCTCAAGGCTCCATTTGTTGGGGTGAAAAGGGATAGGCCCAAAGTGCCCTTCTTTACCACTTTAGGGGGTAGGGGTGAAGGGGGGGTTTTACATACAACCAAGGCAAAGTGGTTTATGATTGAATCTCAGAGGCATTCTTATCATTTGGTAGATCCAAGTCCATGGCCTATTTTGGGTTCACTCAGAGCTTTGGCAACCACCGTAGAAGGTGTGATGTACATGCACCCAATTCAAGGGGGTGCAACACTTCTCAGTTTGGGCCTCATATTTCTCCTATATAAGATGTTCGTATGGTGGCACAATGTTCTATGTGAATCCACGTTGAAAGGACATCATACGAAAGTTGTACAATTAGGGCTTTGATATGGTTTTATTCTATTTATAGTATCAGAGGTTATGTTCCTTTATACATTTTTTTTTGGGGCTTCTTCTCATTCGTCTTTGGCACCTACAGCTACGGTAGAGATCAGAAGTATTTGGCCCCCAAAAGGAATTTGGGTTTTAGATCCCTGGGAAATCCCTTTTCTTAATACCCCTATTCTCCTTTCATCCAGAGCTGCTGTAACTTGGGCTCATCATGCTATACTTGTGGGGAAGGAAAAATGGGCAGTTTATGCTTTAGTAGCTACCATTTCACTGGCTCTAGTATTCATTGGCTTTCAAGGAATGGAATATTATCAAGCACCCTTTCACTATTCAGATAGTATTTATGGTTCTACCTTTTTCTTAGCAACTGGCTTTCATGGTTTTCATGTGACTATAGGCACTCTTTTCTCGATCATATGTGGTATGTGGTATTCGCCAATATCTTGGTCATCTAACCAAGGAGTTTCACGTTGGCTTTGAAGCAGAGGGTACTGGCATTTTGTAGACGTGGTTCGGTTATTCCTATTTGTCTCAAAATTATAGAGAAAATGGAGGAGTGAAAACACTTTTCCGCCATTTGGTTGGGCAAAACATAAAGTGGATAGAAAAGAGTGTGGCTCGTTGTTTCTACCTGGGCCCACCAAAACATGAGTGTTTAAAACAACAATACTAACTTTTTTTTAAAAGTGAAGTGAAGAACATTCTGATAAAATAAAAAATAAAACCACATAAAGATCCTCGTTGTGTGAGTTTTCACTGCTTCTTAGCAGCCAGAGAAGATTCCAACCACCACCAAATACTCTGACAATTCTTGGTAAAATCCTATTATTCTATATTCTTTCTCTCTTTTTTTCCTTTTCTTTCTCTCGTTTTGAACAAAAAAAAACCAAGTATTTGTAATCAAATTCTAATGGAAAAATAACCCCCAAAATAATATAGGGGATATTGGTGCATTCATATAAACTACCTCTTTTATTCTTCTCAACCAAACAAAAGAATTTTTTTTTTTTTTTTTTTTTTTTTTTATAGTTCAATTGTTACAAGTGGGGGGGGGTTATTTGAACCTCATAAGGAGTCCAAACAATACAGTCATTTAGCTTGTACCTACTAATTTTTTATGAACAGAAATGCGTTGCATCCCAGGATAAAATCAAGATATACCAGATCAAATGTAAATTGGAGATAAGAGAATATATTCAGAAATATTAACCAACTCTATCCTATATTGATTGGGTACTAGCCAACTTAGAAGGGAGGGGTGGAGAGAAAATACCTGTCTGGAAAAGCTGCAGAGTTAAAAGGGCACATATGGCTAACTTCTTTCAAATTAACATTGCTGTAAAGTAGCTTCTTGTTGCTACTATAGATAACAGTTGGCCTATCTGACGCGGCAAATACATGTGTAGTATTCTTGGAAGAGAAAGTGCGAAGAGTAATAGGCTGGGTCCCTAGAGAGACCTTTTTCCTATCTGCTAGTTCACCAGTACTTGTGTTCAATAGAAAATTTAATAAATGCCCATCTCCAAGGGCACATAACAAGTAAGATATCTGAAAGAAACAAAACCAAAAAAAAACATAAAAACTTGAGAGGTGCGAAAAATTAGGAAACATATAAATTAATGAATTGAAGAAGAATGTTCATTAACTTAATTGGATGTCAACCCCCAGCCCCTTTTTTTAATGTTCAAATAGATGTCAAGATTACAATTGAAATTCCTCTAGAAGTCTACAATTAGAATTTATTTTATAAGTATTTGAGCAGGAGGGAAAGGGGAGATTTAAACTAGTGACATCTGCCTCACAAGGCATGGTCTCCCATTGAGGTGCAATAAGAACCTAAGAAGCACTGCCGTTGACACTGACACGACAACAAAACAACATATACATGCGCGAGTGTGTGCGTGCACACGCAATTTTAGGTTTAAATGCAATAAAGTTTGTGTTAATATTTATTTACGAATTCATAAATTCTTTTAGCAAATATAATTTCTCTTTAATGTTAGGATTGAATCGCCCTTTTATTTTATTAGGAATGCCACATTGTTCAAAAATAAAAAGAGGCCCAGTATCTTATGGCGCTAACCTTTTTTTTCTCCGAAAACTCTTAATCCTCTACAAGGTTATGATTTCTTCTCACTTTCCTTGCTTAAGAACAAAAAAAGAAAAAGAAAAAGAAAAACACCCCTTCCACAATAATCTCAGAACACACAGAAAACGAGAGAGAGAAGCAGAGGTAGTTCAGCCTCCTCCACCACCAAAGCTCCAGGATTGATGGCCTCATCCCGACATCAGGTACAAAGTCCACTCCTCTGAACTCTACTGCCTTGCCCTATGCCTTAAACGCATTGAGAATGCTCCTATGATCTCTGCCACCATGCTCACTACAACCTCATTAACTCCCTCCTCTTTGAATTAAACCAGGTCCCATCTCACAGTAGGTCATCATGCATCATGCTTTTCCAAAATTTCAAGCCTTCCATTTTTTATTTCTTTTCAACTTTAAGCTTACTGTGTCTCAAATGTATCCGGAAAATGTCCTAAATTTAATACACACAAATGCAGTTGGGTCCCGTGCAAGTCTGTGTTTAACATGAACACTGTCTGTGTTTTAGATAAAAAATTATAATTGTGATTTTTTTTTTTAATAAAAAACCTTCTTTAAGCCCTCATTTGGAAAGAATAATTTTAGAATACTCTTCCCTTCTCTTGTTTGGGAGTTTTAATGGAGAGAATGAAAAGTCCATTCCCTTGTTTGGGAGTTTAAGTGAGAGGAAATGGAATGAGTAGGAGGGAACACTCATTCCTCTCTATTTTTTTAAAACCTCAAATTTTCATTCCCCCAAAATTGAGAGGAATGGGGGGGAATAGAATTAGATTTAATGAATTTTTTACAAACTCCCAAAATACCCCTATATATTCAACCCTTTATTTTAAAATAGGGGTCTAATAGTAATATTGTCATAAAATGATTCCATTCCATTCCCTCTATGTTACTCCCAAACAAGATTACTTACATTCCATTCATTTTCATTCCTTTCCATTCCTTTATTTCAAAACATCCCATCAAGGTTACTTAATTCCATTACATTACATTCCATTCTTTTCCATTCATTTCCCTTACTTAAATACATTCTATTTCATTCCATTCCTTTCCATTCCCTTATGATCATTACATTCCATTCCATTCTGTTCTTTTATGAACTCCCAAACGAAGCCTAAAAGAGGTTTTCTGGTGTTATTTGGCCTAGTCAGGATAGAGAGGCTTCAGTGACAGATCTTACAAAGTTCTGTAATGGTGCCCTACAGTAGGATTTAAATTTTGTGAGAGCTATGCAGGATCGGGAGTTGGAGTAGTTGGGGGTTTTATGGATTTAATCTACTCTATTCCTGTGAGAAGGAATGGGCAGGATAAGTTTTGATGGAGGCCAGCTAAAAGATGGGGGTTTGAGATCGACAGGTATTATCAGTCTTTAATTTGTATTATTGATATATCTTCTCCCTGGAGAAGCATTTGGAGGTCAAAGGTGCCACCCAAAGTTGCTTTGTTCATGTGGACTGTGGCTTTGGGCAAAATATTGACGATAGATAACCTGAGAAGGAGAAGATTGATTGTGATAGACTGGTGTTATATGTGTAAATGTGCTGGGGAGACTATGGACCATTTACTCCTTCACTGTCCCACTGCCACAGAGTTATGGTCTATGGTGCTCTGGCTGTTTGGAGTTTACTGGGTTATGCCGAAAAGTGTTGTGGAGTTACTAGCTTCTTGGCAAGGCCGGTTTGGGCATCATCGGAATATACCTATTTGGAAAGCTATTCCACATTGTTAGATGTGGCGCATTTGGAAGGAGCGTAATGCTCAAAGTTTTGAGGACTGTGAACGGACTTTCCTGAGCTTAAGCCTTTTCTTTTCAAAGTTTGTTTGATTGGATGTTAGCTTTAGGCTTTTTCTCTATTTGATCTTTCCTGGATATGCTTGATCTTTGTACTTTGAGAGCTTAATTTACTTGATTTCCTTGTTCCCCTGCATACCCCCGGTGTACTATGGCTCTTTTTTTAAATCAATAAGAATGTTATTCATTTAAAAGAAAATGCCTTAAAAGAATTGAGGCAAGAGTAAAAGAAAATAAAGCTCAAGAACAAGCATACCCCTTCAAAGACGCAAAGAAGAACAGAGCGAGGTATAATTTCTCCCCCCAAAGGCTCCTTAGTGATAAGATTCAGGTCAGGAAGCGAAAATATCCGCACACTAATATCTGTCCACATACCAACAGCAGCTAGCTGACTATAGTTGGGATTCTCCCCAATGGGGTTTATGTCAAGGCATGAGATCTCATACTCCAACTGTGCATGTTTTACTTCCGTCAAGACCCCATCTCCAATTTCTAAATAAACCAAATGGCCACCACCAGTTGCCAATAAAACCTGTCATAGAAGTGCAATGCATCAATTGGTTATTTATTTTACAAACACAACACAACACAACATGTTTACAAATACAATCTGAAAAAGGTAAGAGAGTGCCAATAAACAGCAATTATGTTCTCCGCTTATTTGCAATGTTGTAGGAGGTACATTCTCAAATCTCAAGCCATGCCCACCCAAAGAAGTGCGCCAACTCATTTGGGGGGGGTGGAGCATGGAAGAAAAGAGAACAAAAAACAAATTTTTTTTGTGATAACGAGACCTGCCCAACACACACCCTTCGGACTCGTGGTGGCCAGAGCAAACTCAGGATGTGAGTCCCCCCTTAAGCTTGCACATTAGGTAATTGGAACTCAGATGCAACAGATAGGGATTGAACCTGTCTGGGTTTACAGCTCAGGCTCTCACCTTTACCACTGAGGCATCATGGGCGGGGGTAAAAAAAAAAATTTATGATGAACCAGATTTTATAAACAAAGAACAAACTAATTTATGGGGGAAGTGTTGAAAAAATAATTGTTGGAGTTACAAGAATAATTAACTAATAAAATTTATAAAAAAAATTTTAAAAAAATGTTATTGTAATGCATTATTGACTCTCTTTTTTTGGAGAATTACAAAAATTAAAAGAAAATGGAAAGATCAGATCATGATAGTACAGAACTGGGTAAACTAACCTGGGTGGCATTAGCAGTGGCAACATTAATTGAATAGCCAGGTCGAGCATTCCATTCATTCCGTAGCTCTCGAGATGTAGAACTGACCAGTCTCACAGAGCTTGAAGTTACCTGTAAAGGCATTTGATTAGCCAAATGGAGCATTCAATTCATTCCATTTACTGACTTTTTAAGCTGAAACTCTAATCCTCGTGCACAAATAATAATATTGCACCCATATAATGCAAGTAAATAAAATTGTAGCTAAAGGAATTGTTTATCTCCATTTCTTCCATGACACAATCAAATTAAATAGGCCTAAACAAATGTCTCAAGAAAATGAAATTAAAAGAAAACATTCATCCAAAAATATTTTTATCAGTAGATGAAGTCATAGATTGATAAGTAAAACAGTTAGAAAACATACTTGTACAAGTTGGTTGAAAACAGCATCATGGCAAAATAGAGTCTGCACTTGAGAGCAGAAGCCCTCTATCTCAGTTTCTTCCAACTCATCCTCAATATTCATAGCCAAAATTCGTGTCTCACTGATAAAACTTACAACCAGGAATGTGTCAAATGGATCATCCGTGGAAGATCTTAGTGACCACATTCCCTTAATACCTTGAAGTTCCACTGAAGCCTACACCATTTTATATACATACATACATCAACATATTACTATTATATAAGTGCTCACAGGGTTTGAGGGAAAAGTAAACTGCTAAGTAAAACATACCTGTTCATTAATTCCTATTCCATTTCGAACTATGCGAAGAGAACCATCTTTATAAGCTCCAGAACAAGTTACAACCTGACCTTGGCCTTGCCTCTCAAGGTCCACAACACAAAAGTCAACAATTGGCCCCAAATTGACATATCGTTCCAGTACTTCCACATATGAGCCTTTTGCATCAGGCTGAAGATTTAACTTTACAAGCTGTGTACACACCATTATGAAGTGTTAATATCTGATATTGCAAGTAACCTTAAAACAAAAAACAAAAAACAAATAAAATCCATGAGTCATATTGAGATTATACAACATATTCAAAATCCCTAACTAAACCATATACTGAAGGAATTAGAAATGCCTTTTGCTTAACATTGCAATAAAGCAAAGCAGGTACACAAAAATGTAGCAAGAGGTTACAATCATATCCTCACATAAAAACCTGCTAGTCATTGTAAACTTCTTTAGGGGGAAAAAAAGGAGTAAGTCGAATTCTTTTGCCACATTAAATTACCAATTGTCCCAAAAGCTTAAGCTATTGGGAAATGGTAAATTTAATCATTTAACCACATACTTCTAACACTTCCCCATACATGTGGGCTCAAACTTCCTTTTAATAGGTAAGGCCCAACACGTGGGAACTTAAATTGAGAGGTAAAATGGAGGAGACAAGGATAGAACTCAAAGCCTCCTGCTCTGTTACCATGTTAAATTACTTGAGCTCGCAACTAGGAACAGGGGAGCACTCTCTACATTTGTAGAATATGTTCCGTAAGTGTCAACCTAGGGGTTCCAGATATCTACTATGGATAGTACACATTACCACATTTTCATTATGTCAATCTCTAATAAAGGCTATAGGCTCAGATTTAAGGTTGAAATAACATTTGGGAGAGTCTAGATCACTTAAGACTAGGAAAAAAAAAATGAAATTTCAGATCCAATTTCTCAGAAGGTGGTGGGAGTCCTACCAGTTTCAAGGTTCTCCGAGTTTCAGATTGGCAAATAAACTGAAAGCTTTGTAAATGGAATGAGGAAGAATTTGGGAATGTGGAGCTTAAGAGAAATAATTTGTGGCATGACCTTAATGAGCTGGACAACATTGGGGAAAGTTGCCTTCTTACAGTTGAGGAGAAATTAGATAAGGATTGGCATCAAGTTGAGCTCGAAAAGACAACTGTCCTGGAGGAGATTTGTTGGAGACAAGTTTAGAGTGCTTTGGTTAAGGAATGGGGATAGAAATACAAAATTTTTTCATCGAGTAGCCAACTCTCCCAGAACATTTAATTCTATTACCAAGTTGTTGGTTGATGGAGAGTTCACTACCAATCCAGCAACCATATTTGAGTCTATTACACAGTTTCGTAAGCGCCTGTATACTGGAGGGATACCAAAGACCAGTATTGGATGAGCTGGAGTTTTCAAGGATATTAGAGGAGAATGTCGTGTGGTTGAATAGACCCTTTGATTAAGAATTTTTGGGGGTGGAAAAAAAAAAAACCCTTCAATGGAGATAAGGCACCCAGACCATATGGTTTTTCTATGGCTTTCTTTCTCAAAGTCGAGGTAGTGGAGATATTCCAAATTTTAATGCCCAAGGTAAATTTGAGAAGAGCCTCAATGCTACTTCCATTGCCCTTATCCCCAAAAAATAAAAAGCAGTGAATGTGAAGAATTGTAGACTCATCAGTTTTGTGGGCAGGGTCTATAAAATTATTGTCAAAGTATTGGCCAATATATTAAGGGAGGTGCTACCTAAAAATAATCTCTAGTCTCTGAATGCTTTTGTGAAGGGTAGACAGATCTTTGACTTTATCCTTATTGCTAATGAGTGTTTGACAAACAGACTGAAGTCAAGAGTTCCAAGGGCTTTATGCAAACCAGATGTGGGTTTTTGGAAAAATGACAGCTGGATTTTCTTCTGTATTTACACAGTGAGATTTTCAATTTTGATTAATGGTAGTCCTAATGGTTTTTTTTGGAAGTTCTCGGGGTTATGTCAAGGCGATCCACTATAACTGATGCTTTTTGTGATTGTTATGGAGGCTCTAAGCAAAACAATGCATTCAGCTATGAGTAGTGGTCATCTCTTGTGATTCATGGTAGGCACCTCAGCGAACCAACTGATGGTGTCTCACCTCTTCGCAGATGACATGCTAATTTTTTGGATGTCATGACTCATTAGTTCATACACCTGCACCATGTGTTAGCATGGTTTGAATCCGTGTTAGGCATGAATATAAATCTGAGTAAGCCAGAGTTGGTCCCAGTCAGGGAAGTTTCTAATTTGGAGGAGTTGGTGGCTATTTTGGGCTGTAAACAGTCAAACTTCCCAATAAAATATTTAGGGGGCTAGGTGAGGATAAAATGTGTTGGATTCCTAGCATAGTTAAGGGTTTCTTGGTTAGTGATTATTATAGAATTTTAGCTGGCACCGCTTTCTTTGGGTTTCCTTGGAAAAGTATTTGGAAGCAGAAGATTCCCTCTAGAGTAGCTTTCTTTGTTTGGACTGCTGCCTTAGGAAAATGCTTGATGATTGATAATTTACGTAAAAGGAAGGTGTGAATTTTGGATTGGTGCTACATGTGTAAGAGAAATGGTGAATCGGTTGACCATCTATTCCTTCATTGTCCTTCTGCTTCGGATCTATGGTCTATGGTTTTGGGCCTTTTTGGAGTAACTTGGGTTATGCCGCACACTGTTCTGGGGCTGTTATGGTGTTGGCAAGGCAACTTTGGTCGTCATCGAAATGGTTATATTTGGTCCATCATTCCTCATTGCTTATTGTGGTGTCTTTGGAGGGAGAGGAATAGTAGATGTTTTGAAGATACTGAGAGATCTATTCTGGACCTCAAGCTTCTCTTTTTTAGAACTTTAAGGGATTGGTTGTTTGCTTTGCAAAATATATCATTCCCTTCTTTTATTGATTTCTTAGACTCTTGCAATTTTTGTATTTGATTTCTTTTCCCTTGTACACTCCCTGTGCACTAGGGTGTCCCTTTTTTATCAATATATCTTATTACTTATCAAAAAAAAAATATTTAGGTCTTCCGTCAGGTGCTAAATTTAAAGAGAAGACGATATGAAATCCTATTCTTGAAAAGATGGAGAGGAGGTTGGCAGGATGGAAGCAGCTATATCTATCCAAGGGTGGTGACGTTACATTAATTAAGATTACAATTTTCAACTTGTCTACATATTTCCTTTCTATCTTTCCTATTCTGGCTGAAATAGTTAACCGTATTGAGAAGTTACAGAGACAATCTTAATGGATTGGTTTAGGTGAGGAGTCCAACTTCCATTTGGTTAACAGGACACAGATTTAAGCACCTATCCAAGATGGGGGGTTGGCTGTCAGAACTTTGAAAAAACTCAATCAAGCTTTGTTAGGAAAGTGGTTGTAGGGATATGGCACAGAAAGAGTTAGCGGAGAGTGATAGAGGTGAAGGGGTTGGTGCTCTACTGTGGTCTGGAATCCCTACAGTGTTTGTCTTTGGAAATCTATAACGCAGGAGTGGGTGACAGTCTCCCGATATCTTCAGTATGAGGTGGGTGAAAAAACCAAGGTGAAGTTTTGGCATGATTTGTGGTGTGGGGATTGTTCATTAAAGGAGGTTTGTCCAGAATTGTTTGTAATAAATCGAGACAAGGACTCAATTGTAACAGATTTTTGAAATTATTTAATGGGGTTATTCACTGGGATTTGAATTTCTCACGAGCTGTGTGGGACTAGGAATTGGAACCATTGTCGGCCTTCATGGATCTTATTTATTCTAATTCAGTGCGAGGGATTGAAGAAAACAAACTATGTTGGAAGCCAGCTAAGGGTCGAGCTTTGAAGTTAGAGGATACTACTGCTCTTTAATGTCCAATTCTGCCATGTCTTTTCCCTGGAGAATTATTTGGTGATCAAAGGTACCTCTTGGAGTTGCTTTATTTTAGTGAACTGCTGTGTTATGGAAAATTCTGACTGCTGACAATCTGCGGAGAAGACCTATTATTGTGCAAGGTTGGTGTTATATGTGCAAGTATAATGGGGAGTCTGTTGAGTGTTGACCATTTACTACTTCATTGCCCTGTAGCTTTTGAACTGTGGAATATGGTGTTTGGTCTGTTTGGAGTTCAGTGGGTTATGCCACAGAGAGCTAGACAGTTTTGAATACATTAGCTTCATGGCAAGGTTGGTTTGGTTGTCATCGGAGCATTGCTGTTTAGAAAGTTGTGCCACATTGTCTAATGTTAAGCATTTGGCAGGAATGAAAAGCTAGAAGCTTCGAGGGATATGAACAGACTATTCTTGATCAAAAGATTTTTTTCTTTAAATCTTGTTAGAATGGTTGCTAGCTTTGGGTTCCTTTTCTCTCTTTTAGATATGATGGATCATTGTACTCTTAAGAGCTTTGATTGTATGCCCTTAGTATACATCTTGTATGGTAGGGTTCTTTTTTTTATTTAATAAAGTATTGTTACTTATCAAAAAAAATCTCAAAAATATATGAAGAATAAATGCACCAACACACCTGTGAATCTCCATAGCTTGAGCCAATATATACAAATGCATTATCGAGATATGAAATGGTAGATGCAATGGAAGTTTCACCCAAGAGCTCAATTTTGAGTCCAGTAACCCTACAAGGGAATGTAGATGACAGATTTAGAAAATTCCCACAAGGCACTAAATTTACAATTAGAAACAATGCTTTCCTTTGGTTTGTAATTAAGCAGATTTTTTCCCAAAGTATGTTGTTTAATCATAAACAGAAGTCAGAAGAACTCACTTTTCTTTCTCATGGGTTATAACAAGTAGGTGAAGTAGCCCAGTATGATCACCAAGTAAATACCTAGAACCATCAGCATCAACTCTTCCATAGGCTCTTGTGATGGACTTGAATTGCACACCAATATAATGAAAAAGAACAAGAAAACACGGTACATCAATGAGCAATTTTAACTAGTATTCTTTGGAAAACTAAGTACTAGAAAACATAAAATTAGCAGAAGCACTATGTATCCTACCGGTCTGATTGGGATTGCTTTAAATGCATTGGCACTGCAGTAGACAATTGTTTCTTCTCCAATAATAATGACGCCACAAAGAGGTGGAGGTACCGGTATTAGCAAATTAGCTCCATTGTCAAGATTGTTCTGGGACCAGGGACCCTCAACAAAATCTTTATCCTTAAGAGCAACCTCATACGTTTTAACATGGCGAGCATCTTTGTTATCCTGCAACAATGAGAAAATAAAAACAAGGCCATCTTATTTATTATTCTAAATGCATTGGCACAGCCACATCTAAATAAACTACATCAAGGCTATTAAATATCCATGTGTAATCCACATATAGACAATAAGGAACTTAAAAAT
This sequence comes from Notholithocarpus densiflorus, assembly GCA_030021035.2. Lineage (NCBI taxonomy): Eukaryota > Viridiplantae > Streptophyta > Magnoliopsida > Fagales > Fagaceae > Notholithocarpus > Notholithocarpus densiflorus. The sequence goes on from JARYZH020000044.1 coordinate 372,308, forward strand.
AAAAATAAAAAAATTACAGAGCAGCACCTATGTCTCTATGTCTAGATTTCTATAAAAAAAAGTCATTTACATGTTGATGTCAAGGTTTCCAAAACTCCCTCAATATGGGTTAAACACACTCAAAAGACATTAACCCATGACCTTACCCGCCACCTTGCTCTTACAAGGGAGAGAAGGTGTCATTTGAGCAAGAGCTCATTAGCCAAAGACACCAACAATTTTATCGTCATTTTTTGTAATGCAGGCACTCCAGTAACACTTGGTTACAGAGTCACAGACACAAGAACTATCAAGTACACTTTGGATCCAAACTTTTTGTTATCTGTTAGTTATGAATATGACACATTTATAAGCATACTACATGTGCATACATGCATGGAAAAAAGCACGTACTTGGAAATGATGTTGTAAGAAGAATATTTCCATGTCAAAGGTGCTACCTAGACTAGTTGGTAAATTTTCATTGGAAGGGATGATGATAGAAATAGAGAGGTCAACTCCCCTTGTGTGGCCAATAAGCTCACATGGCTCTCAGCATACCAAAGAGAGTGGGGCAAGTGAGGTGAACAGGATTAATGAGGTCAACCTCCTGATGTCTATCCAATAGACCTTAGTGGCCCTACATGCATGAACAAATGCACTTACTTGGAATTTTTTTTTTAACAAGAATTTTGCCATGTCAATGGTGCTACCTAGACTAGTTGGTAAATTTATCTTGGGAAGCAGTGATGATAAAAATTGAGGGGTCAACTCCCCTCATGTAGCCCATACACCCAAGTGGCTTTCAGCAGACCAAAGAGCATGAGTGGGAGTTTAAAAGAATTAATGAGGTCTAGCTCCCACTGTGAATCCAATAGACCTTAGTGGCCCCATGGAAACCTACCCTCCAAACACAACACCTGCCCTCCCCCAAAAAGAAAGGAGGCAAAAAAGGAACAAAAAAGCCAGTCCACACATCCTTATATGTTGAATTTGTGCCGGCCCAACATAGTTAAAAACACAGCTGTTGATAAACACATGAATGTAAAAAAGAAACATTGGGGGGGGGGAGAAGAGAGACCTGGTAAAGAACCACAATTGTAGGTTTTGAACAACCATACAGAAACTTGATATCCAAAACTTGAAGTTCCTCAAGCCTGAAAATATTCAGTCAAAAGATGTAATCAGTGTGATTATTCTGATAAACTAAATGAACGCTAGAAACATAGAAAGCAAGAACTATTATATCATTTATAGAAATCAATGTTATAAGAACGAATTAAATGTTTATCAGCATTTCAAATTTGTGTCTACTGTCAGTGGCTATCTTCAATACTCTTTCACATGCTTGCTATCAAAATCCAGATAGGACTTTACAAAGGGGACACCAAGTGCTCTTCCATTACTTGTCAAGACATTACTCAGGGACAAATGTCAAATGAGGTTGCACTCAGAACGGTAGAATGAGATCAAACAGTAGATGAAACTGGATTTTGCACAGATTTTGGTGGGCATTGAAAGCTATGGGTTGCCCAGGGCCAGAATGCATGGCAACCAAACCCAAAAATACCTAACCTATGTTACAGTTAAGAGATTGTATTTTAAATGTATTTATCAACAACATAAAAATCAATAGATATTCATACTTCCATGATAGTTTGGTTAGGTAAACTTTCCACTTTATTTCATATGGGGAGCCCATGATTTAGTTATTTGATTTATACTAAGAGTCAAGTTATATTTTCTGGCTGTAATTTGTGTTTGAGAAAGAGTGAAACTTGGCTGCATCCTTTGTGTAAAGTGGGAGAAGATCTATTTTTTTATTGTTAAGTTTCACATGCTTGCTGTCCCTCCCCCTCTGATCCATCTATCTCACCACTTTCTCACTTATTTTCACTCTACTTCTTTGTCACTCCCAATTATTCTAGAACTTTCTTTCACACCTCCTCCTGCTTTCTTTCTCACCCCCTACACACTTTCTTTTTCATTATCAGAGAAAAAAAGGGAATATAATTATCACTGTTTTGTTTTAAGTTACAACAATTAATAATGTGTGTATATTAAATATACTACATAAAGGTACACGTATGTCAGATTCATCAACATAAACTTAATAAACAATGCAAAACATGTTTTTGGCCTACTGAAAATATTACTCTACTAGTAAAACTAAAATCGAACCCCAAAGCAGCATTAGACAGATACATTCACCTAAGGTATTGAAAATGACCAAAACTCTGCATCCATGTCAAAACTAAATTTTTCACTAGCATAACCATCTATAATATCCTTTAAGCATTAGAAGGCCAAAAGAATAATAAAAGCATACCTAATGTTAAATGCTTCTTTAAGCTGCCCTTTATTATCAAAAGGAATGACCTGAAAAAACAACAAACTATGATGATTACACCAAAAATATTCATTTCAATAGTGAAGATTGGAATTTCTGCTCATAATAGCATGCAAAATACCATAATTTAAGTGTATACATCACAATTAATTGTATCAAACAGACTATATACCTTGAACAATCCATCATATAAATGGAGTCCAATTAGTCTGCAATCTGGATCAATTATGCCAATCTGCAAAAAAGAAATGAAATAAGAGAAAAATACGTGCTATGAACTTTGATGAATTTTTCAGTAAAAACTATAATGTTATAGATGTCCACCTTAAGGAAAAGCAACTTGTTAAAGAGGCATATTTTAGATCAGGTTTTCATCGCTAAGGAATGCTTAGACAGTATACTAAAATCAGGAGTTATGGGGGTCTTATGCAAACTAGATTTGGAGAAAGCTTAGGACCATGTTAATTGGAATTTTCTCATTAATATGTTGAATAGGTGTGGTTTCAGCAAAAAATAGAGAAAGTAGATTTATTTTTGTATCTCCAAGGTTTGCTTATCTATCTTAATTAATGGTAGCCCTAGTGATTTTTTTAAATAGTTCTCAAGTGCTACGACAAAGAGACCCTTTACCCTTTTTATTATTTGTTATTGCAATGGCTGCTTTGAGTAGAATGATGGAGAAGGCAATGCGAGGGGGTTACTAAATCAGACTTTACAACTGGCAGTTCAGACAATAACTTGTTAATGATTTCTCATTTGCTTTTTGTCGATTATTCTTTCATATTTCACGGGATTTTCCCGGCTGGTGCATAATGGGATATTCTTAACTGCTGTAATTTTTACTTATCAAAAAAATAAAAAGATTATTCTTTCATATTTTATGGAAATGATTCAAATCAAATTTGGCCCTTGAGAGTCAAAAATTAGTTTGGGGAAGTTAGAATTGGTTCCAGCTGAAATGTGCAGAATGTGTAAGAAGAGTTGGCGGATATTCTTGGTTGCAAAGTGTCAAACTTACCAATGAAGTATCTGAGTCTTCCATTGGGCTCTACTTTCAAATTGAAAACAATTTGGAATACCATCCTGGAAAAGATGGAAAGAGATATGGCAGGCTGGAAGAAAAAAAAAAAAAAAAAAAAAAAAAAAAAAAAAAACTTTACCTTTCCAAGGAAGGTAGAATTACCTTGATCAAAAGCACTTTATCAATCTTACCTACTTATTTCCTCTCTCTATTTCCTCTTCCAGTAAGTATAGCTCACTGTATTGAAAAATTGCAGCAAGAATTTTTACAGGAAGAGACTGGTGAGATTAAGTTTCATTTAGTTAATGGAACAAAATATCTGAACCACTCCAATGGGAGGTTTTGCCATCAGGAACTTGATCTTGTTTAATCAGTCACTTTGGGGAAACGGTCATGGCAACATGCTCCAACGAAAGAAGCTTTCTGGAGGAGGCCTGTGGAGAAGAAGTACAATAGCATGTGGGGAGTATGGTGTGCCAATACAGTCAATGGGCCTTGTGGTGTTGGTCTGTGGAAAAACATAAAGAGCTTGGGATAATTCTTCTCGTCTTACTAGCTTTGAGGTGGGTGAGGGAACTCGTGTCAAGTTTTGAAGGAAGCTTCAGGAAATTTTTTTTTTATTTTAAGAAATAGTGCTTTATTAAAACAAAATGATGTACAAAAAGTCAAAAACCCAAGAGGATACACAGGCAGTGTACTAAAAAGCCTTCAAGGATCAAAACTATGATGCATGGGAGGCTTCAGGACAGTATTACTTTTTGAATTTACTTGGTGCTTGATAAATGTAATTTTCGTGGCTGTGTACTTCCTATGTACTTGAGTTGCATCCCATTTGCACTTTTAAATGAATATTTACTTATAGAAGGGAGGGAAAGAAAAAAAAAAAAAAAAAACTGCTTCAATAAATACTTATAACCCAGCAAAAAAATGAATAAAGTGATTAGTGAACCTAGAATCAGTTAAATACCTGACCATTGTCTGTAGGACGACCAATACGATCCGAAACATCCCCCATTGCTCTAAACAGGCATAAATTTGTCAGTGCAAAAATTTATTTAAATCCATCCATAAATTACAATGGTTTCATAGAGTAACAAAGGTTTCTCACATATCAAAGAAAAGTAAACAAGATGATGCATATATTCCTGACCAAAAGTTTTTATCTGGCACCAACAATTTATTAAGTAATGGAAGTAAGTTCCAGAAAAACAGATGGAAGCAAATATCAATTATAATTAAAAAGATGTTAAAGGAAAAAAAATCCTTCTCTAACACACACACAAAGGGGGTTGGGGGGGGGAGCACTAAAAATAGTTTTTTTAAAAATAATTTTCCTTTTTCTTTTCTTTTTTTAAGAGGGGCAGGGTGAGTTGTACAAAAATAATTCTTGAATACACGAATTTGCAAAATAAGAGCAAATCAATCTTCCATGGCTGCGTCAGAACTCCAACAATGTCAAACATCAATTAACAGGATAACTTAGAAATTATAATTTATATATTCAAGCTTAAACCTTGTGATAAGCTCAGATGTCTCAGCATCCCATTGAAGCACACAGAATTTGTATCTTTCTGTTGCAATAAATAGAAAATCTTGCGCCTCACCCTGTTCAAAAAAAGTGATATGAATGCTGGAAAAAATAAGTAAACCATAATATTTCTTTGTAAGTTTTGAAGGAAAAGCTTATAGTAACGCTCACATGAGGGCGAAAAAGTTCAAGTGTTGCAATTCTCCCATATATTGGCACGTCCAACATAGGCTGCACAGGAAAAAATTAAGATGAAGTTCATGGTCTTAGATCTTAGTTCAAGCTGACCCATGGGGAAAAAAAGATAGTAGACACAAAGACTGAAAACTGAAAGAAGATCAAATCACAAAGTTGGACATGAAAATTTTCTTTCTTTGTGTATCTTAGAGAATATAATTAGAATATCTTAAGACACTTTTCACTTTAGTTTATAAAGGTTTTTGGAAGATGTTTTATCCCTCAAACTCAAAGTCATCAAAACCAAGGATCTTTGATTAGGTGTTCAAGATCAATTTAGAAACCTTAAGATTCTACCTTTTATGAAGAGGTATACCACAAATAACTAAGGGGTCATTGTCTGGTGCAATGATAAAGTCACAAGCTGCCTAGGGCAAGCTTAAGGCTTCAAAGTCAGGGTATGGGGTTGATATTATGGGTTCAAGATATATTGTGTGCATGTGTAAATTGCCAATAAAAAAGAGTGACAATTTTAGTGCATAATCTTTCCTGTAGTAAGTTTAAGGATGCAAGACTCAAATGGTACAATTTAAATAGGTGTACACATCTAATTATCCTTATAATTTTCCTTGACTGCCAATCAATAAATTTTTTTTCCTCTCTCTGTTTATTTTCCCATGGCTAATTCTTTGTCCTCCCCCCACACTCTTTTTTTTTATGCGTTTTTTGGGAAAATTAAACTTTACTCCATGGTTAGGCCATAAACACAGACCTACATAGTAGATCCTTTTTTTTATATATATAAGTACACGTTGTAGTTCAATTTGTAACATTAACATTCCCTAAAAGTCAAAATTAAAGTGTGAAGCCCCCACATATGTAAGGTGCACATGAGGTCTAAACTAATAACATAAAATGTGCACAGTGCTTAAACTAATGCACATGATGCTTAAACCCATGATATCACTAATCAATTTTACAACATGATATAAACCACCATCCTCTTCAATCTCTATCCATGAAAAAATGAATTTTTCTTTTTCTATTAGAAAACCTTAAAAGTTATTATTATGTATACTTTTCCCAAAAAGAAAGCAATATAAATCAAGTAAAATAATAATAATAATAATAACCAAAATTTATTCAGCCATAGCCACAGAACAAGCCCTCTCCACTTTACGAATGACTAAAAAAAACAACCTAGAAAACCCAAAAACTTGAAAACATAAAATAAAAAGATTATTATTTTTGTTTCATTAAGGAACTTATCTCATCTGTCCACCGGCAGAGATTGCCATTTGAAGACCAGAGTTTTCCATTTCGTGTCTCTCTTAACTACAACTACTTACGAGGATACAATTTTTATAGACCAGTTACCACCAAAAATCAAAATACATCAACACAAAACAGAAGAATGATATATCAGCAAACTATAACTTGCCATAATGCAAAAGGAAACGCTTCAAATCCAATATAATATAACACTGTCTTTACCAGGTCTTATTACATGGAATTTCTATAGAATTAGTCACCCTTATATTAAAAACTTTTACCCCACTTTAACCCAATAAAAAAAAGGTTTGTTACTAACAATTACTAAAACAGATTCTGCGTGTGCGGGCGCAAGTGCACCACGCATGTGGGCAGAGTAAAAATTCCAATTTCATACAACTAATTGTACTTAACAGCAGCTAGAAAGAAACGTAAAAATAAATAAATAAACAAAACAAAATAAAATAAAGAGGGAGTTAATGTACCTGCAAGCCCTGAGGAGTAAGTAAATGAATTTCGATTCGGGTGCATTTCCTGAAAATATTTTGAATTGTGAGTAAACCACATTTTATAAATTCATTTTGTGGTGCAAACTATAGCCAAAATGTGACACCAAAAAGCTCTAGATAAAATTTTTAATGATTATTATTTTTATATCGTAGGGAACCTTTCTAAAAAAAAGTCCCTTGGTCTCACCTCTAGTCGGTAAAACCTACGGGCAACTGACCCCACCCACCAAAACCAGTTGCCAGGTAATCCAGGGGCATTCACCCTAGACGGGCTAAGCAATTTATGCTCATGCCCATGAACGATATTAACGAATTTTATTACTTATAAAGAAAAACAAACATTTTTACAATCCCAATAGATTGGCAATACCCCTCATTTCATGGTTTACTAATAAGCCAAAAGGTTTATATATGTAATTTACAAAATGGGCATTCAAAACAACCAAGTATTGGAATACAATTAGCAAACCTAATGTACAGTCCATTAAAAAAAAATGATAATTGCTGAAGCATAAAAGGCAACACGCATAGATTAACTAATAGCAAAGCACAATAGAAACTCGAAATCATGAATAAATTCAATCATGGTAAAAAAAAAAAAATTACAAAACCCTAAAGCAGAAAGAGAAAACCCAAATTCGTAAATAGAAATGAAAAAAAAAAAAATCCGAGAGAAGCTGTTTGAATAGAGAGAGAGAGAGAGAGAATGAGAGAAATGAAGAGTGGTTACGCTATGATTAGGTTGAGCTCTTGAGGGCTGGTGAAATTGCCGACGCAGGAGTGGTTCACGTTGGTGGGCTTGTGAGCCGTAACCACATAGTTCCAGATACTCATCTTCTTCTTCTTCTTCTTCTTCTTCTTTCACTCTCTCTGTGTCGAGCCCTAGTTCGCTCGCTCGCTCTCTTTGTCAGTGGCGTTTTTTCTAGCACTACTCTCTTGCAGTGGTGGTGTCGGCTTCAGAGATAGATAAATCGCCGTATGCAACTACCGCGCACACGTGTACTGTATACCCTTTAGCTTTATGTGGTTTTTTTTTTCGTCGAAAGAATTATAGTCCAAAAGTCCATAATGGATGGGCCAGAGAAATTCTACTTTTTTTGGGCCCATTAGCCCAATTCACGGGCAGTTCTATTGGGCCTCTCTAGGCACCCAATTAAGTGAGTATGAAACAAAATATCGAGAGTTTGACAAAAACCAAGTTGTCAAAATCAACCATCTAAATAGTAAACGATGAGGATTGTAATAACTGCCATAATTATCAAACTTTTTTATAATGTAGACTTTCCAACAAATTGTAATGACTTTTCCATGTAACGTAAAAATTTTCCCACAAAATATACACAGTTTCCTACGTAATGTACAGACTTTCTTACGTAATTTTCCGACTTTCCAACAAAATTTATTGATTTTTCTGCATAATGCACATACGTTACCATTCTCTCAAAAAAAGTACGGAATTTACTATATGCTATATACAATTTCCTACAAAAATGTAAAGATATTTAGAAAAAATGTACAAATTTTCCAATAAAATTTACAAATTTTCTTACAATATGTACTGAGTTTCCCAATCTCCCATAAAATGTACCTACTTTCCTGCTCACCACCAAAAGTATAGACGTTCAACCAAATGTACACACTTTCTTACATAATTTACACTCTCCAAAAAAAAAAAATGTACATATTTTCCCACATAATATACACACTTTTCCAACAAAATGTACAAACTTTATAAAAAAAAAAAGTGGTTACGGTGCCACAACTCACCACGTGGGCGAGTTGTGCACAAAGATGTGCACAAAGTTGTGTCACCAGAATTTTCCTAAAAAAAAGTATAGAGCTAACCACATAAAGCACAAACTTTCCCAAAAACACACTTTCCCACGCAATGTACTAAATTTCCCACCAAATGAACACATTTTCTCACTTAATGTACAAGCTTATGTACAGAATATACAACAACATGTAAACACTTTCACACATAATGTACAAACTTTCCCACATAATGTACAAATCTTCCCACATGATGTAAAAATTTTCCCATGTAACAAACTTTCCAACAAAATGCACATACTTTCTCACAATAATGTATATACTCTCATATAATATACATATTTGCTCGTACATACTTTATCATAAAATGAATACACTTTCTCACGTAATGTACAAACTATTCAACAAAAAAATGTACAGACTTTACAAAAAAGAATGTATATATTTTCCTTCCATATGTACAACTTTTTTTACAAAATGTATGCACTTTCCCACGAAATTACACACGTTCGCATGTAATGTACAAACTTTCCAAAAAAATGTAAACACTCTTTACTTATCTCATTACTATTCAGTATGAACTTAATTATTAAAATATAAATTAAGTCTTTACCGATACATTAGAGGTAATTCTACCGTACTCTCCTTTTTTTTGGGAGTACAATACTCATTCGTAGGCAACCTGCTATACCAAGTTACCAAAACATCACATTTAATAGTATCACCCTCACATTATGTAATACTAACATCACATGATTGTACTTTTGTCACATTCGGCAGTTCTCTTATTTTTTCTTATATTTGATGATACCATCCTCACATTTTGCAGTACCAACATCACATGTGACTATACTTTTGTCACATTCGATTGTTTTCTTATTTTTTCTCACATTGTGCAATACCAACATCACATGTGATTGTACTTCTATCACATTCGGCAGTTCCCTTATTTTTTTTCTCACATTTGATGGTTCCATTATCACATTAGGCAATACAAACATTACATTTTATCGTACTTTTCTCACATTCAGTGGTACTTTAATTTTTTCCTCATATTTGACAGTTTCATTATCACATTGGGCAGTACCAATATCACATGTAACTGTACTTTTGTCACATTCGATGGTTTCCTTCTTTTTTTCTCACATTTGATGGTTCCATTATCACATTGGGCAATACTAACATCACATTTGACCGTACTTTCACATTCAGTTGTACTCGTATATTTTTCTCACATTTGATAGTATCATCCTCAAATTGTGTAGTACCAACATCACATGTGACTGTACTTTTGTCACATTGGGTGGTTCCCTTATTTTTTTTCTTACAATTGATGGTTCAATTGTCACATTAGGCAGTACTAACATCTTATTTTACTATAATTTTCTCACATTCAGTGATACTTTAATTTTTACTCACATTTGACAGTTCCATTGTCACATTAGGATTTGGGCAATACCAACATCACATGTAACCTTATTTTTGTCACATTCGATAGTTCTCTTATTTTTTTCTCACATTTGATGGTTCCATTATCACATTAAGTAGTACCAACATCACATATGACAGTACTTTTGCCACATTCGGTTGTACTCGTATTTTTTTTCTAACATTTGATGGTACCATCTTCAAATTGTGCAGAACCATAATCACATGTGATTGTACTTTTGTCACCTTTGGTGGTTCAATTTTTTTTCTTGCAAATGATGGTTCTATTGTCACATTAGGCAGTATCAACATCACATATAACTATACTTTTGTCACATTTGGTGCTCCTCTTATTTTTTTTATCACATTTGATGGTTCCATTGTCACATTAGGCGGTATCAACATCACATTAGGCAGTATCAACATCACATTAGACCGTACATTTCTCACACTCGGTGGTACTTTTGTCACATTTGATGGTTCCCTTTTTTTTCTCACCAATTACCATAATACCCCCGAAATCTAAAAAATGACTGAAATACCCTTAGAACCTAAGAAATGATAGAATCACCCTAAAACTCAAAAACAAATTACCAAAATTATTATAAAACCCAAAAAATGACCAAAATAACCATGAAACTTGAAAAATAACCAAAATACCCTTAGAACAATTTTTTTTTTTTACCAAATGTCCCTGAAACTTAAAAAAAAAAAGACCAAAATTACCATAAAACCTAAAAAATGATCAAAATAACAATGAAACCTTAAAAATGACCGAAATAACAATGAAACCTAAAAAACGACCAAAATACCCGTAGGACAAAAAAAATGACCACATGACCTTGAAACTTAGAAATTGACCGAAATGACCTTGAAACAAAAAAAATGACTATAATGACCTTGTAACCTAAAAAGTGACTGAAATATCCTTAGGACCTACAAAGTGACTTAAATATTTATAATCCACTTAATAATATAAAATTAACAAAAGAAAAAAAAAAGTGAAAGAAAAATTACTCAATACTTGATTTCCTGAAAGTAAAGTACCATACCAAAAAAAAAAAAAAAAAGATAAATCACTCCACAGTCCACACTCTAAATACTAATTACTTTCACAAAAATTTACAATTCATTTGATAATATAAAATTTACAAATGAAAAAAAAAATTACCCAGTATTTGATTTCTTGAAAATAAAGTACAATACAAAAAGAAAAAGAAAAAAAATATAAAGGTAAATCACTTCACAGTCCACACTCTAAATACTAATTACTATTTTAAATATTTATAATCCACATAATAATATAAATTTACAAAAGAAAAAAAAGGGAAAAAAATTTACCCAATACTTGATTTCTTGAAAATAAAGTACCATACAAAAAGAAAAAATATAAAGATAAATCACTCCACAATCTACAATCTAAATACTAATTACTATCATAAATATTTATAATCCACTTAATAAGATAAAATTTACAAAAGAAAAAAATAGTGAAAAAAAATTACCCTGTACTTGATTTCTTGAAAACAAAGTACCATAAATAAAGTACCATACAAAAAGAAAGAAAAAAAAGATAAATCACTTTGCAGTTCACACTCTAAATATTAAATACTATCTTAAATTTATATATAATCCATTTAATAATATAAAATTTACAAAAGAAAAAAAAAGTGAAAAAAAAATTCCTAGTACTTGATTTCTTGAAAACAAAGTACCATACAAAAAGAAAGAAAAAAAAAAGATAAATCACTTCGCAGTTCATACTCCAAATATTAATTACTATCTTAAATACATATAATCCACTTAATAATATAAAATTTACAAAAGAAAAAAAAAAGTGAAAAAAATACCCAATACTTAATTTCTTGAAAATAAAGTATCATAAATAAAGTACCATACAAAAAGAAAAAGATTTAAAAAAAAAAAGATAAATCACTTCACAGTCCACACTCTAAATATTAGTTATTATCTTAAATATTTATAATCCACTTAATAATATAAAATTATAAAAGAAAAAAAAAAGTGGAAAAAAAAAATTACCTAGTACTTGATTTCAGGAAAGTAAAGTACCATACAAAAAGGAAAAAAAAAAAAAAAAAAAAAAAGGATAAAGATAAATCACTTTACATTCCACACTCTAAATACTAATTACTATCTTAATGTTTGTAATCCACTTAATAATAAAAAATTTACAAAAGAAAAAAAAAAGTGAAAAAAAAAATTTACCTAATATTTGATTTCTTAAAAGTAAAGTACCATACAAAAAAAAGATAAAGATAAATTACTCCACAGTTCACAATCTAAATACTAATTATTATCTTAAATATTTATAATCCACTTAATAATATAAAATTTACAAAAGAAAAAAAGTGAAAAGAAATTACCCAGTTCTTGATTTCTTGAAAGTAAAGTACCATACAAAAAGAAAAAGATAGAGAAGAGATAAATCACTCTGCAGTCCGCACTCTAAATACTAATTACTATCTTAAATATTTATAATTCATTTAATAATATAAAATTTACAAAAGAAACAAAAAAATTACCCAGTACTTGATTTCTTGAAAGTAAGGTACCATACAAACAGGAAAAAAAAAAAGATAAAGATAAATTACTACATAGTCCACACTCTAAATATTAATTATTATTTTAAATATTATAATCCACTTAATAATATAAAATTTACAAAAAAAAAATGTGAAAAAAAAAAGGTTACCTAGTACTTGATTTATGGAAAGTAAAGTACCATACAAAAAGAAAAAAAAATGATAAAGATAAATCACTCTACATTCCACACTCTAAATATTTATTACTAACTTAAATATTTATAATATACTTAATAATATAAAATTACAAAAGCAAAAAAAAGTGAAAAAAAAATTACTCAGTACTTGATTTCTTAAAAGTAAAGTACCATACAAAAAGAAGAAAAAAAAAAGATAAAGATAAATCACTCCACAGTCCAAACTCTAAATAATAATTACTATCTTAAAAATTTATAATTCATTTGATAATATAAAATTTACAAATGAAAAAAAATTACCCAGTACTTGATTTCTTGAAAATAAAGAACCATACAAAAAGAAAAAAAAAAAAAAAGATAAATCACTTCATAGTCCACAATCTAAATACCAATTAATATTAATTACTACTATCTAAATACTCCATAGTCCACAATCAAAATTTATAAATATTAGTTACTATCTTAAATATTTATAATTCACTTAATAATATAAAATTTACAAAAGAAAAAAAGTTTTTAAAAAAGGGATAATTACACTTTACCCACCTGTAGTTTGCCTCTAATTTGACTTGCCTACCCGTGATTTCAATTTTGACACTTTATCCACCTGTGATTCCCTCCGTTACTAATTCGTAACCCAGCTCTCCTTCAGCCGTTACTCTAACACATAATATGTCAAAAACAAAAGCTCAAACAGATCAAAACACTCCTCACTCCCAAAACTCACTCCCATCCAACTTGCTCACCAAACTAAGATCCTAGATGCTACAATGCTAAAATGGCGAATTTGAGAATGCTGTCAAAGCACCATTTTATGTTGGTAGATATGTGGATTTTTTTTTTGCTGAATGTAGATATGTGGATTTTGTTGCATGGGTAATTACTATACTATACTATACTTTGTGCACAAAGTTACCCGTGTATTAATGTCTATAATTCCATGATGATATGGACCCACCTGAAGCTAACTTTCAAACCGGGAGAATATAGACAAAAAAATAATTAACGCGATGTGTTAGCTTGGGTCCTCATCATCCCAGTTTCAATGGTTATAACTTGGCCACGTAAAAGCTGAAACAAAGAACACGAGCCATCTTAATTTCCCAGTCCTCCACCTATCCCAGAGTTTGATATGGAAGAACATCACATTCTGCGTAAAACCCATAAGTTTTTTTGGCCTTTTCTTGCTTTGTATAGCACAATATGGCCAGCATGGAAGCACTAGGATCCAAGCAGCAAGCTATTGAGTTTGAGATCATGGGTGTGCCAAATGGGTATAACGAGGAGGAGATCTTGAAGCAAATTGATGCAATCCATGTTACTGGTGGTGAAGAGTTTGATGCTAAGTCTCTTTTCATTTTAGTTGAAAACATTGTTAAGCATGCCGCACTGTTAGGAACTCTATAATTGTTGTAATCCCTAGTTAGTTAGTTAGTTGAGATTAGGATGAGTTAGTTAGAATTTGAGCACATGTAGCTTATTTAACACATGGTTTAATTCATCAAGCACATGTTGAATTAACTAACCAATTATCTTGAGCCATGTGAGCCAATGACATTAGAGCTAGTTTCCTATAAATACATGATTGTAATTCAACATTAGGATCAATTAAAGAATAAACCAACTTCTTAGTGCATTAGTGCATCTCTCTCTCTCTTTTAATCTCTTTCTTTCTCTATGGAGGGTGACTACCTCGAATTAAGTCAATTTCCCTACAATCCCCATCAATTCCCCTATAATTCCCATCAATCTCCATTAGGAACCACTGGGTTCCTAACATTTGGTATCAGAGCCGTCAATCTTGAGACTGGTGAATATGACCGACAAGAAATCTTGAAAATGGTGAATGAAGTTTTAGAGAAGGTTAAGGCCTTGACAGAATCTAACGAGGCTATTTCAAAGAAATTCAAGGCCTTGGTTGAATCTAACATGGCCATGAAAGAAGAACTCTCAAGATTGCAAGGATCGAAGGTGATAAGGATCTTTCAAGAACTAAAAATGCCACAAGAACCAAAAAATGCTGGTCTTGAACAAGGACTAATGAATGCAAATTGCACATGTGCTGCAAGGGAAGTCATAGACGACACTTTTGATTTTTTGTCATCCAGCTCTTTCAAAAATGGGGGGGATCCATTTTGCTGTGATGGCTATCCACGAGAAAGAGGACGAGTTCTTGTTGGCAGCAATACCATAAATGCCAGGTTCTATAACCAAGCCGATCACAATTTTTTTAAGGAATTAGGTATGAATTGGGATCAACATTCTGAATTTGATCGTAATGAGATAATTACTTATGACGAAGCTGCTCTCATCAAAGAGGAGGAATTAAAGAAAGTTTCTTGGGGTACTAACCATCAAGCTAAGGTCCCTAAATGTATTGGTGTGGTTTTAAGAAATGACTCAAAGTCATTAGAGACATGTGTATGGCCTTCGCAACAAGAAAAGTGTAGTTTCTTAATCGAAACAGATCCTGTTTTTAGGAAAGGATCAGATTTATATGGTTATCAACTTCTAAGTTTTGTTGAATGTGCTAGAGTTCATTTGGTTAAGAAGCGGTTGAAGATTGAGCGGGGAGTGCCATTTCCAATGTTTAATGGGGATGTTTTGGAAGAAGATCAAGTGGGACAGATGATTAGAAGTGTGATACAACTCATTTCTTCCAACTGGTCTTATTGGAATTGGACAGAAGGAGCTGATCAATTTTTCATAAACACAAGGCTTTCTCCCAAGGAAAACGCTTGGCATTGTGAGAATTGTACAACAAAAATCTGTGATTACAAGTGTCACAATCTTGAGCTTATGGTGCATGGTTGTCTGAAAAATATTTAGCCACTTGCATATTTTTGCTTGGATGGAAACTTTGATCAGGCGTACTGTTGTTATCCTTAAACATGTTATCATTGAGCAGCCCATTCAATTGGTGGCTATCCAAATAATGTCAAACAAATATTTCAGGTCTTGAAAGAACTTCCTGGAAGATCCAACCATGAATATTCATATGGAGGTTTGGACAGTAATGAAAACTACTTACTCAAGTTATAGGTTGTGATTAATTGCTGTGGAGTTTTTGGTGTGTTTGATGGTCAAGATACCTTGGAGTATTGGTGTTGTGGCCGATCACCCCTCATGAAGATGTTAACTACAACAACACCTTGTGGGCAAGGTGTTTTCAAGGGGAGGGAAATGTTAGGAACTCTATAATTGTTGTAATCCCTAGTTAATTAGTTGAGATTAAAATGGGTTAGTTAGGATTTGAGCACATGTAGCTCATTTAACACATGGTTTAATTCATAGAGCACATGTTGAATTAACTAGCCAATTATCTTGAGCCATGTGGGCCAATGACATTAGAGCTAGTTTCCTATAAATACATGATTGTAATTCAACATTAGAATCAATTGAAGAATAAACCAACTTCTTAGTGCATTAGTGCATCTCTCTCTCTCTCTCTTAATCTCTTTCTTTCTCTATGGAGGGTGACTACTTCGAATTAAGTCAATTTCCCTACAATCCCCATCAATTCCCCTATAATTCTCATCAATCTCCATTAGGAACCACCGGGTTCCTAACACGCACCCATTGTTGGTAGTTTTGTCCCCATTTTAGCATTGTAGCATCTGAGATCTTAGTTTGGTGAGCAAGTTGGATGGGAGTGAGGAGTGTTTTGATCTGTTTGGGCTTTTATTTTTTATATATTATGTGTTAGAGTAACAGCTGAAAGAAAGGTGGGTTACGGATTAGTAACGGAAGGAATCACAGGTAGGTAAAGTGTCAAAATTGAAACCACGAGTAGGCAAGTAAAATTAGAGGCAAACCACAGGTGGGTAAAGTATAATTATCCCTAAAAAAAATTACCCAGACCTTTATTTCTTGAAAGTAAAGTACCATACAAAAAAAAAAAAAAAGGGGAGAGATAAATCACTCCGTAGTCCATACTCTAAATACTAATTACTATCTTAAATATTTATAATTCACTTAATAATATAAAATTTACAAACGAAAAAAAAAAAAAGTGAAAAAAAAATTTACCTAGTATTTATTTATTGAAAGTAAAGTACAATACAAACAGAAAAAGAAAAAAAAAAGAACATAAATTACTACATAGTCCACACTCTAAATATTAATTACTATTTTAAATATTTATAATCTACTTAATAATATAAAATTCACAAAAGAAAAAAAAATTTGAAAAAAAAAAAATTTACCTAGTACTCGATTTCTAGAAAGTAAAGTACCATACAAAAAAAAATGATAAAGATAAAGTACTCTACATTCTACACTCTAAATATTAATTACTATCTTAAATATTTATAATCCACTTAATAATATAAAATTTACAAATGAAAAAAAAAATGAAAAAAAAAATTACCCAGTACTTGATTTTTTAAAAATAAAGTACCATACAAAAAGAAAAAGAAAAAGATAAATCACTCTACAGTCCAGACCTTAAATACTAATTACTATCTTAGAAATTTATAATTCATTTGATAATATAAAATTTACAAAAGAAAAAAAAATTTACCAAGTACTTGATTTATTGAAAATAAAGTACCATACAAAAAAAAATAAAAAAATCACTTCACAGTTCACAATTTAAATAGTAATTACTAATTTAAATATTTATAATCCATTTAATAATATAAAATTTACAAAAGAAAAAAAAGTGAAAAAAAAAATTACTATGTACTTGATTTCTTGAAAACAAAGTACCATAAATAAAGTACCATATAAAAAGAAAAAAAAAAGAAAAAAAGAAAAATCACTTCACAATTCATACTCTAAATATTAATTACTATCTTAAATATATATAATCCACTTAATAATATAAAATTTACAAATGAAAAAAAAAAATTTCCTAACATTGATTTCTTAAAAGTAAAGTACCATACAAAAAAAATATAAAGATAAATCACCCCACAGTTCACAATTTAAATACTAATTATTATTTTCAATATTTATAATCCACTTAATAATATAAAATTTTTAAAAGAAAAAAAGTGAAAAAACGACCTAGTGCTTGATTTCTTGAAAGTTGTGTGGGGAGATTTTCCCTCACAAGCTATTTGTCCTCTTTGGGGAGTCAAGCCCGCAAGGTTTTGTTCTGAAGGGATGGGAGTTCAGGATCTTCACCTTAGAGGCTTTACACCTTAGTCTCACATAGCCTAAAGAAGCACCCCACGCATGCCTTATAAGCTCTTGGGCAAAGGCATGGTGTACCACTAGAACACTCTGAAAATCTCCTCACACAAAAAGGCGCTTTTAAGGGCAGTGCCCATCTCCAGTATTGTCCACTTTGGAGCGAGTTCGGGATTTTCACCTCTTTGAGGCTTGACACCCTTCTGCACCCGCACAGTTTTGTTGCCAACACCGAAGTGCAAGGCACGCCTGCGTAGTAGTGGTATACTCATGCAAGCTCCAAGGGCATATAAAGCATGAGTGGGACGCATTTCTTGCCGATGTGGGACTGCGGTGTAAAGCCCAAAGGGTGAAGATCCGTACCTCCCACGTCGCTTGAGAACAAAACCGTACGGGTTTGGCTCCCCAAAGCGGACAATAAGCTTATGGCGGATTTAGTCCCCACAACTCTACATTCCACATTCTAAATATTAATTACTATTTTAAATATTTATAATCCACTCAATAATATAAAATTTACAAAAGAAAAAAAAAAAGTGAAATAAAAAATTACCCAGTACTTGATTTCTTGAAAGTAAAATACCATACAAAAAGAAAAAAAAAAAAAAAAAAGATAAATCACTTCGCAGCTCACACTCTAAATATTAATTACTATCTTAAATATTTATAATCCACTTAATAATATAAAGTTTACAAAAAAAAATGAAAAAAAATTACCAGTACTTGATTTCTTGAAAATAAAGTACCATAAATAAAGTACCATACAAAAAGAAAATAATAAAAAATAAAAGATAAATTATTTCGCAGTCCACATTCTAAATATTAGTTACTATTTTAAATATTTATAATCCACTTAATAATATAAAATTTACAAAAGAAAAAAAAATACCTAGTACTTGATTTCAAGAAAGTAAAGTACTATACAAAAAGAAAAAAAAAAGGATAAAGATAAATCACTCTATATTCTACACTCTAAATATTAATTACTATCTTAAATATTTATAATCCACTTAATAATATAAAATTTACAATAGAAAAATAAATTTACTCAGTTCTTAATTTTTTGAAAATAAAGTATCATACAAAAAGAAAAAGAAAAATAAATATAAAATAAATCACTCCATAGTCCACACTCTAAATACTAATTACTATCTTAAATATTTATAATCCACTTAATAATATAAAATTTATAATTGAAAAAAAAAATGAAAAAAAAAATTACCTAGTATTTGATTTCTTAAAAGTAAAGTATCATACAAAAGAAAAGGATAAATCACTCCACAGTCTACAATCTAAATACTAATTACTATCTTAAATATTTATAATCTACTTAATAATATAAAATTTACAAAATAAAAAAAAAGATGAAAAAAAAATTAGTTCGCAATCCACACTATAAATATTAGTTACTGAAAAAATAAATAAAGTACCATAAATAAAGTACTGTACAAAAAGAAAAAAAAAAAGATAAATCACTTTGCAGTCCACATTATAAATATTAGTTACTATTTTAAATATTTATAATTCACTTAATAATATAAAATTTACAAAAAAAAAAAAACAGTAAAAAAAAAAATTTATCCAGTACTTGATTTCTTGAAAGTAAAGTACTATTCAAACAAGAAAAAGAAAGAAAAAAATTATAAAAATAAATCAATGCACAATCCACACTCTAAATATTAATTATTATCTTAAATATTTATAATGCACTTAATAATATAAAATTTACAAAAGAAAAAAAAGTGAAAACAAAAATTTATCTATTACTTGATTTCTGGAAAGTTAAGTACCATACCAAAAAAAAAAAGGGGATAAAGATAAGGGGCTGTTTGGATGCTTTTTTTTCATCACTCAATTTCTGTCACTTAATTTTCATCACTCATCACTCATCACTTATCACTTATCACTCATTACTTAAAATACCATACCCGTTTGGCACCATCACTCACTTGTCATCACTCAATATTTTTCACACTATTTATGGGCCCTATACCTATCACTCGGTGCAGCTTTTTTTTTTCTTTTTTTTTTTTTTCTTTTTTTTTTTTTCAGTACCCAAACTCACCGAACCCAGTGAAAAAAAAAAGATAAAAAAAAGAAAAAAGAAAAGAAAAGAAACCCAGAAACCCGAACCCAGTGAAAGAAGAAGGAAAAAAGAAGAAGCAAGAACTGAAGATCGAACCCAGTGAAAGAAGAAGAAAAAAAAAAAAACGTAGAAACCCGAACCCAGTGAAAGAAGAAGGAAAAAAGAAAAAGAAAAAAAGAAGCAAGAACTGAAAACCGAACCAATGAAAAAAGAAGGAAAAAAAAAGAGAAAAAAGCAAGAACTGAAGACTAAACCCAGTGAAAGAAGAAGGAAAGAAAAAAAAAAGTCAAAAGGTGTGGCTGTGGGTCCCTCCATGTGTGTTTATTTATGGAAATGTCGTTGAGTTATGAGTTATGAAAACTGAAAACAACTAAAATGTGTTTTCAGTTTCCATAACTCATAACTCAAAAATCAGAAAATTGAGTGATGGAAACAGAGTTATGAAAACGGAGTTATGGTGGTGTCAAACGAACTTCTAGCTATGGGTCCCACCATTTTTGAGTTATGAATTATGAAAACAAAGATACGAGTTATGGAAATTGATGAACCAAACAGCCTCTAAATCACTCTACGTTCTACACTCTAAATATTAATTATTATCTTAAATATTTATAATCCACTAAATAATATAAAATTTACATAAGAAAAAAAGTGAAAAAAAAAATTACCCAATATTTGATTTCTTAAAAGTAAAGTACTATACCAAAAAAAAAAGATAAAGATAAATTACTGCACAGTTCTTTTGTCACATTTGACGGTTCCCTTATTTTTTTCTTACATTTGACGGTTCTATCCTCATATTATTCAGTTCTAACATTACATGTGACAATTATTTTGTCACATTTGGTGGTTCCCTTATTTTTTCTCACATTTGACGGTTTCATTCTCACATTGTGCAGTTTTGACATCACATGTGACAATTCTTTTATCACATTTGTTGGTTCCCTTATTTTTTCTCACATTTGACGATTTCATCCTCACATTGTGCAATTCCAACATCACATGTGACAGTTCTTTTGTCACATTTGGTGGTTCCCTTATTTTTTATCATATTTGACGGTTTCATTCTCACATTATGGAGTTCCAACATCGTATATGATAGATCTTTTGTCACATTTGATGGTTTATTTATTTTTTCTCACATCTGACGGTTCCATCCTCACATTATGTAATTCTAACATCAAATGTGATTGTTCTTTTGTCACATTTGGTGGTTCCCTTTTTTTTTTTTTTCTCACATTTGATGGTTCTATTGTCACATTCAGCAGTACCAACATCACATTTGTCAGTACTTTTGTCACATTTGGTGGTTCCTTCTTTTTTTTTTATCACATTTGATGGTTCTATTGTCACATTCGACAGTACCAACATCATATTTGACAGTACTTTTGTCACATTTAGTGGTTTCCTTATTTTATTTCTCACATTTGACGATTCAATCCTTATATTGTGCAGTATCAACATCACATGTGACTGTACTTTTGTCACATTCGGTGGTTCCCTTATTTTTTTTTTACATTTGACTATATTTTTCTCACATTTGACCGAAATGGCCCCGTAACCTAAAAAATTACTGAAATACATTTAGAACCTAAAAATGACTGTAATGCCCCCCGAAACCTGAAAATTACTAAAATACCCCTGACACCTAAAAAATGACCAAAGGACCCTTGAAATCTAAAATTGACCAAAATACCCCCTGAAACCTCTATTTGCAAGACTAGAATGACAATAAAAATGTGATACAACCACTCTATTTGCTTGATTTGAAACCTATTGATTTTAAAATTAATAGATTTTAAAAGCTTGATTTGAAATCAATGGATTTAAAAAGCCATTGATTTTTAAATTCCTTGTTTAGGTCTTTTTATACAATGAAGGATTTGAAATTTCATTGTTTGGATCCCTATATTTGGATTTGGATTTAGATTTAGATTTAAGAAGAATAAAATAATTTTTCCAATTATTATTTTTCTTAAACCTTCTACATTTTAATTTTAGTAACAGCTTTTTTATAAATACATGAGGTAATGAAAAAGCCATTTATAATCCAATTAACAAGATAATGACTAAAAATCTATCATCTCAGCCAACTAATATTTTTTTTTGCCAACTATTGACCACTAAAATGTTCTATATCAACATAAAGTGAGAACCCAAGTACATGAGTTTTTTCACAACATTTAAAACTCAAACTAATTTATTTTTTCAAAGTTCTTAACAGCTAAAAAGTTCTATATCAAGAGAGACGATAAAGTATAAAAAATATGTGTTTTACACATAATTCAAAGTAAAGATGCCATTGATACACCAATTGACAAGATAATGACTAAATATCATCCATCATAGCCAACTAAAAAAATGTCTTGCCAACTCTTTCCAACTAAAATATTTTAGAGAGAGTACCCAAAATACATGGGTTTTTTTTTTTAACAACATTCAAAATCTCAAACTAAAAAATTGTTTAGAAGTGGATCTTTTCTACACTTTTTTCTTTGGCAAGGCTCAATTGCATAACTTATTGATACCAAATGTTGACGTGTTGTTGTGCAATAGGAGAATTCATCACTTTTCTCCTTCTACAGTCATAATTTTAACTACATCGTCCATATATTTTGCACCAACACCAGTAGCTCTATCCCTCCCACATAAGATCTCAATGTCCTCCAATTGTAGCAAGATTGACGACTACTTTCATCAAAATGGCTTTCAAAAGAGAAAATGTGAGCCATTGCTTTATGTCAGCATAAAGGTACTAGAGATTTTCTGTAAAATGTGTGATGGGCAGTAATCAACAGCCATGCAGTGTTTACCAAATGCCAACCCTTACCAAGCTCATCTGGCCCTCACATATACTTCCTTTAACCTATACAAATTCATATAGACATTTTCATGCATTACTTCAACCAAACAGAAATTTTCCTTTGACAAACAAAACAAATTGATTAGCACGAGTTTCAACAAGACCAAACATACCGCATTAGACATGTCGCAGTGAAGCTTAGTGACAAAGTCTCCATTGCTAAGCTCCTGAGCAACTCCATACGCAATATAAGTCTTGGGACCCATATCTGATTTTTTGGGCAACTAGAGAGCAATGTTTAAAATACCCTTGTGTGGATGTGTATATTCCTTAAACTGCTAGCAATAGATAAACTCATCACGATGATGTGGCAAGTGTTCAAATAAAGTAGATGGAGGCCAATCTTTTAGCTTCAGCATCAAAGGCCATGAACGACAATCAAACCAACCTTCTATATACCCAATAAAAAACTGGCGGATGTTGATATTAGCCTGCGATGCATCACAATAATTAGTATCACAAGGCAAAATTATCAAGGACTATTTGCATATCATTTTATCATGCCTGAGTAGATAGGTGGAAAGTAAAAACACTTTAAACAAGAAGGGAAAAACAATGACAATAACTCTAAAAAAGAAAATTGGTCTTAACAATCACTAACGTGAATGAAGAACCACTAGAAAGTGGTGGTCCTCCAATTTTTAATGGGGCTTTTTATTATATATTAATTTGAGACTGAAAGGCAAGGGATAAGAAGGCAGTCATCTCCCCTTGAAATCAATTCGAAGGAGTACATGCAGCTGCTAATTCTCAAGTGAGGAGTATTTAATGCACTTATTTTTTGTAAATGACCCGGAACACTAATGAACAAGTTGCAAGATAGCATCTTCCTTTTTCCCTTACTTGGATTGAGTAAGATAACCATACTAAAACTCTATTCTTATTTCTTCTAGATTGAAAAACTATTATTAGTGGTCATCAAAGGTTGGAAATTGAATTACTGTGTTCAGAACTAAAAGGAACCTTCTTGAGAATAAAATAAATTGAAAATTCCTAGAAAGAAAACCTTTTTTTCAAGAATTTTCAAACAGTTTCACTAAAAACTGATAAAGCACAATAGATCAAACACAAACTTCAAGCTTCAGAATTATTTTCTGAACTTGAATCTAATCATATTTTTCATCCAATTTTATAATTTTTTGAAAAAAAATTAATTTGAAATATAAATCATTTTCATTATCTTTAAAAGTCAAAAAAAAATAATAATAAGACCCAAATGAAGTATTCTTGACTTGGAGACCAAAAACATCCTAAAGATTAGACAGGAGCTAGTTTAAAATGAAAACAAAAGATGGGGTTCACTATCTCTTTCAAGATCTATATTACTTGAATGGAATTTAAAAATGCTATACCACACAATGACCACAGAGTTTTTATTTTTTAACAAAACAGGAACAGAGCATGCTAATGGCAAGTATACATGTTTAGTCATTCTCTCAAACACCTAGCATGCATGCCCACTAAAACATTGCAACTTAAATAACACAAAGTTGTAAACTTTATAGTGTGTATGAATAAATAACACAGTCTGATAAATAAATAAAAAAACACAGTAATACATATAAGTTGGACTAAAAGAAACACAAATTAAATAGAAGATATTTGACCCAAAAAAAGCACCTATTAAATTTAAGATTTTATTCTCAATAGTTTATAAACCCATCAGGGGTTTGCAAATATAAGAAAAAAAGAACTAATTATGCTCATCAGGACAGGAACTGCCTTAACCAAATCTAAGCATAGAAATTAACATAATAAAACAACAATAGAAATTACTTTATGAAACCACAAATGATATTTGATATTTACAAATCTAGTAATAAAAGTAACATGTTATAGGGTGCCTCAATAAAGTAAAAGTGAATTCAAAGTGAGTGAAAAGCAAAAAGGGAAAAAAAGACATGTGAACAGAGAGAGATCCTTCTGTGTGAAAGGCTCAAAGGATTTCTCCAAGAACCAAGAAGAAGAAGATGAAGAATTAACAATCAAAGGAATATAAACCATATTGTGCCACTTAGCAAACAACAGATCAGGGAAGAGTAAAAATCAAACCTGAAAATTAAATTAAAATGATTAAGTAAAAGAAAAAGTATCTAACAATTCTTCAAGACTCAACGAAGGTCATTTAGGTGTAGGATTTGATCTTTCTAGGGTTTTCTAGTGACTTTAATCAATAAATAGGAAAAGGATTAAAAATCAAAATCACGATTTGAATACCAAACACAGAACTCAAAGAGACAGAGCCATGAAGGTTTGAGAGAGGTAGCTAGAGGGAAGAACCCATTAATTAGAGATCTCTCTCAAGCGCTTGACAAAAGAAGAACCTGTATGTTTTGTTTTTTGGGTTTTATAGAAAACCTAGATGACTGGTAGCAGGTATCTTATTAAAATTAAATAAACAGACAAGATTAAAACAAGTGAAATCTATAACTAAGATTTAAGTGGGTACCGTACCCCTCAAAAAATATGGGGTACCGTAGAATGACCCATACATTAATG
Organism: Notholithocarpus densiflorus; assembly: GCA_030021035.2. Classification (NCBI taxonomy): domain Eukaryota; kingdom Viridiplantae; phylum Streptophyta; class Magnoliopsida; order Fagales; family Fagaceae; genus Notholithocarpus; species Notholithocarpus densiflorus. Next base: position 397,669 of record JARYZH020000044.1, read on the forward strand.
AAGCAACATTATCTATCAAGTGAGGATAATAATGTATGTAATGGTGCATATATTATAGTGTATTCACTCATCATAACCATGCACGTGACAATGAATAGTAATGAGATATTTTTTGCAAGTTAATAACAATTATATTTAGAACATGTTTGGATGGAGGCAAATAGGGGAGAAGGAGACAAAGCATTAGCTGCTCCACATGCAAGTAAGGGTGGTCATAGGACCACCTAACATGCAAAAAAAATGTACATATACCCTTGCAAAAAAAAATTATATACTAAACTAACCTAATGTGACCACTGACCACTCTAATAAAAATGTTGAATATCCTGATTTGAGAATTACAAAAATTTGGGTTCAATAACAAAAAGAATAATGCTACAGTCATAATATTTTTTTCACAATAATTTCACAAAAAGTCTTATGCGGTAAGTTGTTACTGATTTTAATTTGGGCCCAATACTGACATTATTTTTCTATCCATCAATAACAATTTTTTTTGCATAAGATTTATTGTAAAAATGTTATTAACCTAGTATTCCTCCAAAATTAATTTTGAGCCCCCAAACATAATCTTTAATCCCATAAAAAAAAAAAGGCTTAAATAACAACAATAAATATTAGCCCAAATAACAACAAAATAAACCAAACAAAAATAAGAGAAGACCAAGCAACAACAAGTGAACAAATTATTCAACAAAATGCTTATTAAAAAAAAAGATTAAAATTCTTAATAATTCAAATTTGTAACTCGTTCAACCTATTCAATAAAAATCATCTATAATTTCATTTTCCCTTAAAAAAGGGTACCAAGAAAAATAATGTGATTGTGAGTTATCATTGGCAATAACAACAGTTATGCTATTTTTAGTTTTGTAGTTGCAACAATTTTACTCTCCTTAGCGATTTTACTCATAGTTGTAGCAAATATTTTCTCTCTCTCTCTCTCTCTCTCTCTCTCTCTCTAAACATGCAATTAACCTCTCAAAGATCAATGTTTTAATTGTTGTGAAAATAAATTTTGTACATTATTCTAATTATCATTTTCACTTAATTGAATGCCAGTGTCGACTCTATAGTAGAAGCAAATGAGGTGGTCACCTAAGGCCCCAAGTAGAAAAAGTCCCCAAAATTTTAATCAATAGAGTTATTTCTTTTAATGTATTAGTATTAATTAAGCCTAAATATTAGTCAATAAATAAAATAATATTTTTTATCAAGTGAAGAAGAAGAAGAAGAAGAAGAATAGTGAGAGAGAGAGAGAGAGAGAGAGATGCTATGTCCATAACATTTTTCATAACACTTTCACAATAAATCCTAAGTGATAGGTTGTTACAAGCTATTATTGATGGCCAAAAATTAATTTCAGTGGTGGTTTCAAATTAGAACTAATAACAACTTAACACTTAGAATTTGTTGTAAAAATATTGTAAATGTAGCACTTCTTTTAAAAAAAAAGCAATACACAAAAAAATTCACTACATTTTTCACAAGTTGAATTGACAAATTTTTACTAATTCTAATCTAGGTCCACTATTAACATCACATTTTTACTTCTCATTATCAATTTGCCACATCAACAAATGTGAAAAGTTTTATCAAATTTTTTGTCTATAAACTTTCTTAAATTTTTTTTTGTGGTTTATTAATTAGTACGTAGTAATTTTGCATCTAAAATAAGATAATAGAGTTTAAGTAATATTTAATTTTTTTAAAAGTTATATTTAAATATATAAAATGCCTCAATTTCAGTTTTTGCTTTAGGCCCCCAAATGCATCAAGTCACCCATGTTAAATGCATAAGTATTATCAATTCTGTAGCATAAGAGGGCAAATCACAACTTACCCACTTGTGGTTTGACCGAAATTTAAATTGCTTATCTGTTATTTGAAATTTGGCACTTTACCCACCTGAGGTTAGTTCTGTTAAAGTTTTGTAACCCACCTATGGCTTTTTTGTTAGAAAACAAGTTTTAATATCAAAATATAATATAAAACAGATCAAAAAACTAGGGTTTGAAAATACCTTCTCTTGGCTGCACTGTAGTGTGGTTTAATTAGAGTAAAGCTCTCCCATTCTTTTATTTTTTTGCTAAGACGCTTTCCCATTCTCTTGATTCCAATCAAAGAAGCACTTCCAATTTTTTCTAAACTCTGCAAGCTAGGTAAATTCAACTTTATAGAGGCACCATAATCAGATGGCATTACCTCATTGGTAACTTAAATATAAACAACATTGAAATATCTCAAGGTGAATGTGTCTGTGTCAGCGTCCAAAAGTGCATCACCTTTCATTTTTGTTTCTCTTTTATTATGGTCAACAACCCAAAACCACTTTTAGAATACTTCTGAGAATGAAAACTAACTTCAGAATCTGAACTTAACACAGGACTGAGATGACACATTATTTAGCTTGTCAATCTTTCTATATTCAGAATACAAAAATTTATTTCCCTTTTTGGTAATCAGAATACAAAAATTTCAAACCTTAGCTTTTTGATCTGTTTTATGTTATATTTTGATGTTAAAAGTTAATTTTTAATGGAAAAGCTATAGGTGAGTCATGAAATTTTAACAGAGCTAACTTCAAGTGGTCAAATTTCAAACCGCAAATAGGTAATTTAAATTTCGGTAAAATCATAGTAGGGTAAGTTATCACTTTTTTTAAGATCTATGTAAATTCAATATCACTTTTTTTTAACCCGAACAACATCAATTCATATAAAGGTTATGGATGGTGTTCTTTGCCTACTTTGAACGCACACCAACCCTGGCATGAACTGTTGATTAATAATTATGCCTAGAGATATCTTTTAAGTCTGTCTTAACACATTAATTAATTGGTCAAAAAAGTAGGTAATCCTTGGTCCATCGGTTGCACCATAACCATCATTATCATCCACTTTAACTACTGCTAGTATTGAACTCCAAGTCTTGAATTACAAAGTTTTCTTTTTTAAAGCTTCCCATATCAACAAGCAAAACCAAATTTATTAGTCCCTCTGTATCCCCACTTGCACTTTCAATCAACTATCCTACACATCTTTTCCTGGGTCGCCAAGCAAAACTCTGATCTCTCTCTCTCTCTCTCTTCTTTTTACTTAACAATAAAGATGCAGACTGAGGTTCTCGTACCACCTTAAAGTGCACATTTCACCTAACTCTTTGGACTCGTTTCCCATATTCTACATTTCCACCTCTTCATTATATATATATATATATATATATATATATATATATAGAGCTCCTTTTTTCTCATCTCACCAGCACTAACAGAATTCTTTCTTATTTTTCCTTTTGAGTTACTACAATTCTGGCCTACTTGGTTAACAATGAAGCAAGTTCAATTCCCATTTCTTCTTTTCTTGATCTTCTTCCTCCATTGCACCAAAACTTCTGCTCAGTCTCCACCACCATCAGGCCCTACAAATATCACAGGAATCCTTGAGAAAGCTGGCCAGTACACCACTTTCATTAGGCTACTAAAAAGCACACAAGAGGCTGACCAAATCAACTCACAAGCTAACAACTCCAACCAAGGCCTTACCATCTTTGCACCAACAGACAGTGCTTTCTCAAGCCTCAAATCAGGTGCACTAAACTCTCTCACTGATCAGCAAAAAGTCCAGCTAGTGCAATTCCATATCCTCCCTTCTCTCTATTCTATATCACAGTTCCAAACTGTGAGCAACCCTTTGCGTACACAAGCTGGTGACAGTTCCAACGGCCAGTTCCCACTAAATGTAACCACATCAGGAAACCAAGTGAACATGACAACTGGGGTTGTCGATGCAACAGTGGCTAATACTGTATATTCAGATAGCCAGCTTGCTGTTTATCAGGTGGACAAAGTGCTCCTTCCATTGCAGCTTTTTAAAAAAGCTGTATCACCAGCTCCAGCGCCAGCTGAGAAGCCTAAGAAGAGCGTTTCGGGTTCAGATGCTCCTACAAAGTCTACTGGTGATGCCTCTGTTGATAGTTCTGATGCAATGCGTTCAAACCACCCAGCAATCACAGTGATATCCTTTGGAGTTGCAGTTAGTGCCGCATTTTATTCTTTGTTGTTATAATTTTTTTTGTGTTTGTTTATCATGATAAGATCTTGTTCGAGCTGTTATAAGTTTTACTAAACTCAGTCATTTTTTTTTTTGGAATAATCTCTATGTCACCATTACCTATTTTTGTTGATTCAATGTAAGATGAAGGTCCCCTGTGGTGGTGATCACATAGGAGCAAATTTTGAGGGAATTACAATAACCTAAATGTTTTGAGATGTCTTCCATTTATAGATGTTTGCATCATTTCATGAATACTCATAACCTTAGGAATAGTTTTGTCTCTCTTAAGGGCTACAAGTCCTACAACCCTGAACCAAACAATGCAATTGTGAAACAAATCATCATCTTTTTGAGGGTTATGAATAAAGTACATGTGTTAAGATGAGAGAGCAAATGGAAAAAAAAATGTAATAATTGTATGTATTGCGTATATCAGATTACAAATGCTCTGCACTTGCACCATGCTATAAGTAAGTGTGATCCGCATCATTTCCTTACATTTTCTACTATCTATTTTAATTTGCCATAGTTATTTAACCAAACTGGTTAGTTGGACCCATGAAACGGTGACATGATTCTTTGATCCATTTGAGTCTTTGATTAGATCATTTAAACACATGATCAAGTCAAATCCAGTTAAACATTGTAGATTCTTTGTACTCTGTTCAAACAGATTCTTTAAATTTGCCTAAGCTTTTGTTTATTTATTTTTATTGTACAACTCACTAATATGTATCTAATTTTCATTTAATAATTGTATTTGTTTATTATATATTTTCTTCATATGTTAAATTCAATGCTCTTTTTATGACTTATCCTTTAGTTTATTTGTTTGAATATTAACTCTATATATTTAATTATATCATTTTGTAATTAATATTACTTTAAATTGTGTCATTACATGCTTGTAATTTTTATCGTGAATATTATATATATATATATATTTATATATATTCCCTTCAACATTCATTTATCAATTTTTGAACTTTTTTTATTTAAATTTTAATTGAACTTGTTGTTTGATCTTTGATCAATAGCCTATTGGTTGAACTTGTGACTAAATAACCCAAAACTTATACCAACTCAAGCTTCAATCTAGGTTTATAAAACTAGAGTAGTTTTAGGACTACACACTATTTCACAATTTTTTTACTACAATTCTGATATGGTAGACTATGGGTGGTTACCTATCACTTACACATAGACCTACCATTTTTTCTCCACCACTCACACTCTTTTACATTACAGTTATAGTAAAAAAGCTGTGAAATAAGTTGTGGTACTAGATTTTCTCATATAACTATAATTTTGGTACTAAGAAAGAGCTAACTAGTGATAATTTTGCAATGGGAATAGTGAAAGAGACCCAATGGGTGGTTCTTATTTCTCACTGGCACTTATACTTGTAAGTTGTAACGGGCCTTTATGGAGTTTTGAAATAGATGTAGAAGCCCTTAGGCCTGGTGATTCTGTGAGGTATCCCATATGGGCTCACAGAAGTTTGTCTGGCCTTTCAAGATGAAAATTTCTTTTGCTCACTATCGGCCCAGTGAGTCTATAGACTATACGAGTTTATACGGTGAAATGTAACATTTTTGCTTTGTTTAAAGGACCAAACTTAGGTACGGTACCTTAGGTGCTGTTATTTAGATTCACTTCTTAAGATTCAGCCATGTGGATACTTAACTTAAAAATACACTTCTATCCCATGAGAAAAAATCCACATAGTAGAATCTTAAGAGGGAAATCTAAGGAACAACACCTAAGTACTATACCTAAGTCTTACTCTTGTTTAAAATCCACTCTTAATGTAAACTGAATTTTATACGGGGAAGAAATATTATCAATTGATTTGAGTTTTGACACCAAAAGATTGAAAAATACATCCAAGAGTTTTGTAGCTCACTAGTATCTTCTGGTGTATTAAAACGAAGATAACAAATATTCAAATCCACCCCTCCTAATGTATCAAAAATAAAAATAAAAATAATTCAATATCCCAGTTTTTATGGGTCAAAACCAAATTAATTGATCTATTATATAGTTACGAGGATGAGGCAAAGTTTCAATGACTTGCTCAGTGTTATAAATGAGAGAATGCAAATGGGGTGTAATAATAATAATTTTTAAAAATATTACAAAGTTCTTACTTGACAATTTTTTTTTAATAGATCGATAGTTGGAGGAATGAACATTTGAACTTTGGATGTTTCATTTAGAAGAGAAATTTTGTATGAATTAAGTATATAAGATACGTGTGAGACTGACACGTAAGTCTCATAAATTTTATACGCTTAATGTATAAGATACTTTCCTAATTTAGAAATACTAGAGATGTCAATCAGTTGACAGTTTCATTTTTTTTTTTTCCAACTCATCAAAAGTTTCACAATTCACATCAACTTTGGGATAATTAAATTTTGAACTACTTGATCCGTTAATCCATCGCGTTACGGACCTTGAATGAACAAACTTTCAAATCAAATGGAGCAAATCGTCTTGCCCCTGGAGGTGAACCCACTTAGTTCGCTGAAAAGGCTGGAGCCCAAATTGCTAGGAAACTTGTTAAAAACTTTTGTACCAGCCTTACTAGGCCTTGTTGGTGCTTACAAAGAGTGGTTGGTTTTGTTGGGTTAGGCCTTAAACAAAGTTTAGGACATCATTTGTGGCATATTCACAAGTTACTACTGATAACGATCCAATGGGCTGAAAAGGGCCACTGAATGGAGAGAGCTGTTTGCTTGATAAATGTATTGAACATAAGTAACAGTGCCTATTATGTGCATGTCGAAACAAAGTACATTTCTAGTTTCTACATCTCAATCCAAGTAGCACTTTCACTTTGAGTGCATTGAATACAAGAGGGAGTGATAGAATTGAAATATATGTACAAGCAATTAGATACTTTTGCAAACAAGTATACCATTCACTTTTATTATTGCAAGTTTGTAACCATTCTTTCAACAGTTCAAATACGGCTTACTTCGTATCACTTTGGACACTAATTGAGGCAATCATTGATCCATTGGTTCCACAATAACATCATCTTAATCAGCACAAAAACATCTCACCCATTACCACCTTAAATTGCATCCTTCCACCTAACTAACTAAGCTTCCCCATCTCACCCTTTACAGTATATATATGGGATACACTCCCAAGTCCCAACTCACCACCTTGTAATATAACTCCTTTTCTCACTTCACCTTGTAACAAGTTAGGCCACACACACACACTACAACTAAATACCAAAAGTCATGATGAAGCAGGTTCTCTTTCCTTCTCTTTTTTTCCTGATCTTCTTGTTCCATTGCACCACAGCAGCGTCTCCAGCAGCAGCTCCAGCAGCGCCCCCAGCAGTGCCCCCAGCAGCGTCTCCAGCAGTGTCTCCAGCAGCAGCAGCACCGGCAGCAGCAGCACCACCACCACCCTCAGGCCCCACTGACATCATCGCAATCCTCAAGAAGGCTGGCCATTTCGCCACTCTCATTCGGCTACTAAAAAACACTCAGCTGGCAGAACAAATCAATGCACAGGTTAAAAAATCGAGCCCTGGCCTCACTCTCTTTGCACCAACAGACAATGCCTTCTCTGACCTCAAATTAGGCACACTAAACGCGCTCGCTGATAAGCAACAACTCCAGCTGGTGCAATTCCATATCCTCCCTGCTTTCTATTCTACATTGCAGTTCCAAACTGCTACAAACCCTGTGCATACACTGGCTGGTGATAGCAACAGAGGAAAGTTCCCACTAAATGTAACCTCCTCTGAAAGCCAAGTGAACATAACAACTGGGGTTGACAGTGCAACAGTGGAGAATACGCTATATACTTCTGATGGCCATCTTGTTGTTTATCAAGTGGACCATGTGCTTCTTCCAATGGATCTTTTTGGGTCAGCTTCAGTATTGACACCACCTAAGCCTGAGAAAAGCGATACTGATACTCCTGCTCCTACTGCAGAAACTTCTGGTGCAACAAGTCCAACCCACCAAGCAGTGGCACCAATAGTGTTCGGAGTTGGATTTGGTGCCATTTTTTCCTTGTGGCTATGATACTTTGTGTTACCAATTGCCTTTGGGGTTGCATTTGGTGCCATTTTTTCCTTGTGGCTATGATATTTTGTGTTGGTTAATGTTGATGAGATCTTGTGTGCTACCACTTTTGTAATTTTTTTAAAAATAAATAAATTTTCTTCTGGAAATAATCTCTCCCAAAGAATATTATTTGCCATTTTATGATATAGGGAGTGAAAGAGTAAAGCCTCCTCCTTCACTCCCCCGTATAGAAACTTATTTTACTTGGTCCTTAATGGCAGGGCCACTATGTGGATAATAAGAAATTTTTGTATATTATTGTAAGAGAAATTAATCAAATGAGAGTCTAATGACAATTACATGAACTTCAACTTTTGAGCAAATAATTGTTTGCTTTGTGAACTAAACAGTAAAATAAATTCAACTGTGTCAACCAGAATCCATGGCGGGTTTGATTCCAAAGGAATCATTATAGAAAGACACATGCAACCTATACACTGAATCAGGGGCTCACCAATTTTCTTGAAAAAACTAATACAAATTTCTGACTAAAATATTCCTCAAAACAAAACTGCAAAACTTTCTCAAGGGATACACTTTTCAGGTAACAAGCCTCTCTAGGTTGCCTAAATATTTACCGCCATGTACTAGTCAGTAATTAGTCACATTGGTGTTTTGGGCTCCTCAATAAAACAACCACACTTTTTCTTTCTCTGTGAACCTGAGGGGAAGAGGAGTCCATTCTTCACTGAAATCAAAAGTGGAATTCATACCCACCCGGAAATCCTCCACCAAATCCACCACCACCAGGGAAGCCTCCCTCAAAAGTAAATGTAAACGGCTGTCCCCCACCAAAGTTGAAACCACCCCCACCCTGTCCCCCCATGTCTTCAACGTCTTCTCCTCTATCATATCTCGTTCGTTTTTCTTCATTGCTGAGAACCTATAAAAAAACAACCACAAATGTCAGAAATAGTAACATTTCATCCAAGTCTTGAATTCCTTTCTATCAAAATTTCTCGTTTCGCTATAATTCTGATGAGAATCTCAACAGTTCACAAAATAAATAAAATAGTAAACCATATTCAGAAGCAAGGAAAATTAAACTATAAAATTACTGAGTCAGACCTCATATGCAGCAGCAATTTCTCGAAACTTGGCTTCTGCTTCTTCTCTATTTTCAACATTCTTATCAGGGTGCCACTGTAGAGCAAGTTTTTTGTAGGCACGCTTAATCTCAGATACAGATGCAGTCTTTGAAACTTCTAAAATCTTGTACCAGTCCTTGCGTTTGCTCATCTTTAGAGCTTTCTCAGCCCTCATGAGTGATTCCCGAATTTCCATATCCTGCATAATTGGCAACTTATTACTCCTACAAATTCACATATCTAGGGTATAGGAAATTATCAAGGCCATAAAACTAGAAAAACCAGATACCTTAAAAAGCCAACAATTGCACCAAAAGACTAGGAATACTAAATTATTATTAACTGATTTGACTCTTTTTTTTTTTTGGATGAATACTAACTGATTTGACTAATCAACTACAAATGTAAGATTGTAATATTTCAATATAAAAACCACAATAAATCAATGTAAAAAGGGATTTAAAGAGAAAAATAAGAAAAGTGGACATGACAATGTGTACTCCACGTGAAGCCTGAGTTGCAAAGAGCAACTGAAGCATATTTGATTCCCCACCAAGTTTCCAGCATATGTTCTCTCTTAGATTTTAACATGCAAGTAGAGTGACCAGAAAAGAATAGGAAGCAAGGGGAGTCATTAGCCATTTGGGAGAATCATTAGCCGTTTGTCTAAATGTTACAATTGTAACTTTTGAATTTAATCTTAATGTTTTCCTACAATCTCATAAAACCCTACAAAGCTCTGAAGTATTTAACTAGGTCACTGAAGCAAAATTCACAGGCTTTAACTCAACAGACAGGTCTTGACTTAAACTAAAAAAATTTAACCTGAGGAAGAATTTACCAGCTAGACATAAGTGAAAATGATTTCATCCTATTATTCTATATTTGGTGAGCAGATCCAGCATAACAAGCAAAGTACACAGACACACAATCCATATACCACCTATGGTACACTGAAGATTAATTTGCCTTCAACTAGTATTATAATTGATATCCTTGACCAGGACCAGAAAATTGGTCTGAAATCTGTAATAATTTATGATCTTCACTAAGGGAAAGATCATTTAAAGTTTAAATTCATAAATGGTGTTTTTTTGCAAAAATTACCGATTATAGCAATATATTAGCAGCTACAACAAAGTTGCAGGAGTAGATTGCACAATTAGAACACATCTCAAAGGAATTCAATATTATGACTAACCTGAGGTGACTGTTGAGCTGCTGTTTTCAAATCTTCCACAGCTCCCTCCCAATCCTCAGTTAAAAGTTTAGCTTCCCCCCTCTGAAAAACAAAACGTCCATTTAACACGCTTGAGTCAACAATACAGGATATAAGGGAGAACATATTGGTCTCATCCTGCCTCACAATAAAGCTAAAATTATTCATTAATGCACAAACAATTCCTTGAATAGCAGCATAAAAATGCCAGAAAACCTGAACTAAAGCGTCCAGAAGCTCCCCATCGATGTTGAGTGCTTCATTGCAACTGGTTATAGCATCCTTTCCCCTACCAAGCTTGACCAAGACCTTACACAAGCCAAGATGAAGATGTACATTATGTGCAAGGTGATTAGGATCCAATGCAAGGGCTCCTTTGAAATCCTCAACTGCAACCCTTAGCTTACCCTTGTTTACATTATCTTCTGCCTGTAAGACACAAGTAAAAGAATAAAATTACCACCACAGATGGTCAACATGGTAATGACCTTCAAGAAGGTTGACAAGTGAATAACAGTCCATGCCAATTTCCTAAACAATTAAGCCCCCACCCCAAGAGAGAAATGGATGAAAGGGAAAAAAAGAAGTCCAAAAAATTTATTGGGCTTACACTTTTGCTTTTTTTGAGTAGATTTTTCAATCCAAAATATGCCTTTTTAAGTTCACCGTGCTCTGGATCTAGGCGGAGACCTTTCTGATAATGCCTGAAAATATACATGTACATGTATATAAATACTTGATTGAGCTAAATCATAATGACATTACAATTCTGTCATACAAACCTTAAGGCAACATCATGATCTGCTAGATAATAGTAGGCACGGCCACGTAACAATAAAGCATTTAAATTGTTCTCATCCTCCTTGAGAATAAGACCAGTCGCCGATATGGCACTGGAATAGTCTTTCTCTGCTAATAACAACTTCACTCTGAGGAGTTTGGCCTGCAACATTCAATACATATGGGTTAATGGGAAACACGAAAACTTAATTCATAAAAGACTTAATCCCATCTCCATGGGGTCAGCTTACAGGCTGCTCGACTGTAATCATAAAATAAAAGGAAATGATATGAATGGCAATCATTATAATACATAAAATCTAGGAGATGTTGTACCTTTGAGCATGCCGGAGAAAAAACAAGGACAACTTTATCAACATATTCCAAGGATTTTGTAAAATCTCCTGAATCAAAGAGAGTCAAAGCAGTATCCAGGGCACTCTGAGCCTGAAACAATTGAGATAGCTCCTTTTCTGCTGCTGAATTTCCAGGTTTTAACTCCAGGAACTTGTTGTAGCTCTTCTCAGATTCCTCATATCTACATCAGCCAAAAAGCGCCTGAATCATATAATATTCCAATCAGAAATTGGAAGGGGGGAGAGAGAGACTACAAGCGGAGATCCTGTAATCCTTTATGACATTCTTATATTAAGAGATGTCTTACTAATGTGTGTTTTTCTTTCTTTTGGACAAATATCAATCTATACTTATTATAGTACTGTTGACTTAGATTTATGTTACAATCAACCTAATACATTCATTCTCACAGCGACCACACCCTAATGTTGGTAAGAGAAATGCAAAAGAAATGTGTAGAGCTAAATGGTTTATTATTTTACAATTAATCCACTGCTTAATAAAACCCCAGATCTCCAGATCTTCACCAATCACACCTACTGTATTTCCAACTAAGCATTAACATTAATCATAATCACTCTAACAGCCTGAGAAAGATTGGCAAATTCCATAACAGAAATCAGTGAAATTTTCTGCTTTTGAATGACACTAGAAACGAAAACACTTTCAAATAGAAAAGGTAACAAAAGCTTTGACATTGAAAGAACCTGCATAGCTGACGAAGAATAGATGCACGACGAAAATATGCTTCTGAAAACATTGGATCTGCCTCTATAGCAGTATTAAGATCGTCAAGTGCATCACTATAACGTTTCACCTTTACGCTTTGTGAAACCCTCTCAAGCAACTCAGCAGCATTACCAGCTTCACTATCTGCACAACCAGATTACATGCATATGATATCATTCACTCAAGATAGTTAAACTATAGAAAAAACTTCCAAGTACGAATAGGAAGCTTTAATTTCGAGTGTCAATATAAACATACAACTCTTTCTGCTACCATTTACACCCTCTAAGTTTCGGATTGCTTCTAAATTGGTCATCAACTATGAAAACCTCCAATTTACACCATTATTATTACAATAACATCAATGTGCCCCTTTTGACCCGTTAGAAATTAGAATCCGTTAGCCCACCTAAAAACAATGTCGTTTTTAGGCAAACTAACTACAAAAATGTGACAGACTATTATGGAAGGGGCACATTGATGTCATTATAATAGTCGAGGATGTAAATTGCAAGTTCTAAAATTCAAAGGAACAAATTTAGAAGCAACCCTAAACTTAGAGGGTATATTCAAAGTGCAATTTAGCCTCTCTCATATTTTTTTTCCCATCCTAATCACATTTTCTTTCTTCTCAGTTCTCACTTTTCTATCATCTACCAAACAAAGCCTAAAATCTACATTGGCGTGAGTACCAGTAATACAATGCAAACCTTAAAAGTTGATCCAATTGTTCAGCTTATAAATGAACTAAATCGGTAATTACAAGAACTCTAATTTTTCAACAAAACAAATCGAACAAACAAGAGCTCCAACCTATGATTCTACGAAAACCTAACCTAAGCAACGAGAAAATTACGAAGCAAATAGAAATCGTAAAAAAAAGGGAACTAGATCGAAACTTCAACAACATAGTACAAAAAACAAAAGACAGATCGAAGTACAAACCTAGCGCCGAAACTAGCGGCTGAAGAAGAAGGAGCTGGCAAGCGAAAACGAAATTGAGTATGAACACTGTGTACACCAATCCTCGCCACTCTACAGCTTCCATGGCTCTTGTAAATCTCACAACTACATTCATTTCAAAAAGTTCTTCTCAATGTTTATATGTTTTATTAAAATCTGTTTTTCACTTTTATAAATACAAAAATGTGTTTGTGTTTGTGTTTTTTATGTTTTTGTTTTGTACTTCTATTTCAATACCATGACTGTGGAATCGTTGATTTTGGTTTGGAGATTGAAACGCAGAGAGAGTCGAAGGATTTCAGTAACTGTTATAGAGAGAAGCGTGTTAAGATTTACATGTTCTTCCACGTTGTTGTGACCAATAGTTGTTGTACATGTGGAATTTGCTTCGTGGCTTTGACGAGTGTGTGATGGCCACGTGTCAAGACTCAATTTAATAGAGAGTTGACACGTCATAAGATCTGGATTAATTGGTCTCCGGACTTTTTTTGTTTGTTTGTTTGGGTCAAATGGGCTTAGGCCCAAACTAGCTCCTCTAAATAATTTTATTAGGGGGGCAACACTTGGGCTGGCCTTACCTGCTGGCCCAACGGGCCAACTTGCTGCAAATTATCACAACCAAATAATTGCACACCCGAAAAGACTGGGGGTGGATAATTCGATAAGGGCTAGACTTAGAGCATTCTTATCAAGGAATGCAAAAAATTTAGCATTTACTATCTCAAAACCCAATTTTATAACATATAACACCCCACTTTATAACATTCTTTACATCAAAACTTCTATTTTTTAACATTCCATTTAAATATTCTTTCTTTATCATTTTTTTATTTTTTCTTCTCTCTCCTTTGTCTCTTCTCTTTCTCAACCGTGGGCCCCAATTGAAAAAAAAAAATAGTAGTAAAGTTTACAATTGGTGAACAGTGTGGTTTCAAATATGAAACCGCACTGTTCATCAATGCCAAAAAATTTAGCATTTAAAATTTTTGATGGAGCAAGTTTTTTGATCAAAAATGCTAAAAAAAAGCATCTTTTAGCATTTAAAATTCTCAATGAGAATGCTCTTAGTACAGTACTTAAGTACTATTTTTTAGATTTCCTTTTTAAGATTTTGCTATGTAGATTTTTGCTCATGGGATGGAAGTGTATTTTTTAGTTAAGTAGCCACATGACTGAATCTTAAAAGAGAAACCTAAGGAACAGCACCTAAGATACTGTACCTAAGTTTTATCTATTCGATAATTAGGGGCCAATTGAGTTGCAAAACTCTTGGCATAAAAGAAAGACTCTTATTTTTACCACTTAATATACTTAAGTGTTGTATTGTTAAAAAAGATAAAGCCGACACATGTTATGTGTTTTTCATGCCCCTTTGTGTCGGCATAAAACATTTTTTTAGAAAATATATTTATTATTTTCAAGTGTTTAGGATGACTAAAAAACTTGATCAAATCAAAATTATGTTCCATGAACCAGAAGAACATTCTCAAGAGAACATAGGCCTCAAAATTGATAGGAATATCTCAAAATTCTTAAAATGGCCAAAATACCATAAAAACTTCCAAAAATACTATTGAAATTTTCAAAATGACCAAAATATCCTCGAAAACATTAAAATGGAAAGAAAAAAAAAAAAAAAAAAAACCCTTGTAAGCCCCTAAAATGTCCAAAGTACCCTATAAACCTCTAAAATGATAGAAATATCCCTAAAATCTCTAAAGTGACTAAAGTATGCTTAAAACTTCCAAAATGATTGAAATACATTCCAAACATACAATATAACCAAAATACCTTTAAATCTTCCAAGATGACTATGATACTCCATAAAACTATCAAAATAACAAAAATACCTCCAAAAACTATTGCAATGATAAAGATACCTCTCAAAACCTCCAAAATGATCACAACAACCTCAAAACTCTAGAAATAGCCCTGATCTTTTAAAAGTAGCACAAAAATAACTTTCAAGTGTCATTTTAGAGGCTTCAAATGTTTGTGTGTGAATGTGTAAGTTTAGTTTTTCTTTAAAAAAAAAAAAAAAATCTAATTCAATAGTTACAAGTTACAACAAGAGAGACGGGATTTAAACACTAGATCTTTTCATTAGAAACACCAGAAGAAGCCAACATCAAGGCTATTGGTGCATATGTAAGTTTAGTTGATAGTTTTTGTTGATTATTTTTTTGTTTGTTGCACTCTTATTTTTATTGTGTTTATTAGTATAGTTTTCAATAATTTTATTTTTGGTTGTGTTTATTATTATTATTATAATGATTTTAATTGTTTTGATTAGTATTTTAAAGTGCAAAATCAAAGTGTTATTTAATAAATATATAAAAATATAGGAAAATTTGTGACTTTTAATATGAACCAAACATATGGAATTTTTTTTCCCATATCATTTTCAGGTATAAAACCAAACACACACACAAAAGCAATTTTTCCTATAAAAATTTTCAGTTGAATATATTTTTTGACAAACATTTTTCAATGCACGAAACAAACAAAGTATCAATATGAGAAAGGTGTTGACAAAGGTTATTGTATAGTTCTTTCTTTGGGTCTACATGGATTGTATGGTCTGAGGAGGGGGCGGGTAGGATGGCAGATGGTAGGAGTAGGGTGGGTCAGATAGTGGGGCCCGCGTTTTGGGGTTTTTGTAATTGAAAACCATGGGTTAAGGTGCCAAACAAGGGTAAGTGATTTTTGGGATATTTTAAGTGATGATAAATGAGTGATGGGGTGATGAGTGAGGAGTGATAATATTTAAGTGATAAGTGAGGAGTTATAGGTTTTTTTTATCCAAACAGCCCCTAAACGTTCATTAAAAAAAAAAAAAAAAAAAACTCATATAATAAACCACATAAACAAAAAAACCACATATCTTACATTTGCCTAAAAATTAGAGGAAATGGAGGGCTAAATAGGACCCTATCTTATCCCCACATAATCATCTATTATTGTACAGTGTAGGTTTTTTTTTTTTTTTTTTTTTTTTTTTTTGAGAGAGAGAGAGAGGTACAGTGTAGGTTTTTAATAACATGTTGACTTTTTTTTTCGTTCACTTTTATATATATATATTTTTTGATGGGACACTTTTGCATGTTGCTTCCATATGAGCTATTATTTCAATATTAAGGTACTATCAAACATGACATTAATGAATGTAGATATACAAAATTTTCTTGTCCCATTTGATTTGCCCTACCACGTATAGGTTTCACTCACCCTGAAAAAAGTGACGGGACGGGAATGAATTTTGCCCATAATGTGTTTATCTCTATAAATATATATATATATATAAATATATATATAATTTATAAAATTTTAAAGAAAATTATAAAGTTAGTCTCTATCTTTTACACTATATCTTAATTTAGTCATTAACATTTTAATTGTCAATTTAGTGCCCAATCTTTTTAGGGTTGTGTCAATTTAGTATTTGTCATTATCTCTTGGATAGAAAAAGCTGATGTGTCAAATGGAATAATAAAAAATTATTTTTCATATCACATTATTTGCTAATTATATCTCCACGTCAAATTTTTTTTTTTTTTAAAACAAAAACAAAATTAATTTTTTTTACATATTCTATTATCATTCCTAAAAAACTTGTTTTTTTTATTTCTTTTAGTATACTCTTATGACTACTCGTTTCCTTTCTCTTTCATTTACATGTTAAAACCATTTTATTAGGGATAGAAAAAAATAATTCTACCCGCCATAATCTCTCTCATCACTTGAGTTTGTTCAATCCTGAATAGGAGCCGGTCGAGGTAGGGAAACTCTTAATCCAACCTCATTTTGTCTTAATGTCATTCCTAAATAAATATGATTGATAGTGTTACATTAACAATATAATAAATAATTTTTGAAAGTTAAGTTTGCAAGGCATAGTTATGGCAACTTAATTATAGTCTATGTCATAGTGTGTGGTGTTACTCATCCAAATAGAAATTACTCATACATGCCCCAAACTTGTTTGATGCTTGTTTACATGCCTTGAAGAGTGACTGTAGAATTGTTACTACTTCTACTGCGTACTAGAGTAGAGATAGTTCAGACTTCAAAGTTATAGAATAGCCTGACCCAGGTCTCAAAAAGCTGGTCTTGCCAAAAACCAATAAAAAGGTGAAACTCAATATATTACAATAAAGTATCGAGTTCTTTAAGCTCTTGAAACTGCCTCTCTTTTCGTGCATTTTGTGGACCCTGTTCTACTCCAAAGGGACTATCTTGCATATATGACCATTGGTTCTGTAATCGAGTTCCTTTTAGCTTCCTACATATAGAGCTCTATTCCTTTAATTTAAATAAGGGGGATTGGAAAGTCAAAACCCTGTAGAGTGGGTGTGCCCACCAACTAATACGGACAGCAGTGTGACCTAGAATATAAGGGTGTATACCTTTAACCAGAAAATAAGGTGCCCCCATTAAACCTTTCTGTGATCTCTGCTGGACTTTCTTTCTCTTGACCGATGTGGGAAACTACTTATGGAAATGTATTTGAAATATGAACGGCGTTCATGCAGTTTCCGAGGATCCACATTGGAACCCCCAAACATTCTCTCTTAGTTTCGAGGTTGTTACCTTATCTTTCTATTTGGATTTGTTTGCAAATGAAACTAAAGTACTACCAAAATAACAATAAGTTTGGAAACATTTTTTTTAATCACTATGAATATAGTATTTTATGATTGGTTTAGCATAAAAAGAAGGTTAAATTATAAATTATATTATCTAACTTTGTTGAAAATTCAATTTAATCATATAAATTTTGATTTATTTATTTTAGTCCTGTAAATTTAACTTTTATTCAATATAATCATTCTGTTTAATTCTTTCTTATTGTGCCGTTAGGTATCCTAAAAAACGACATTATTTTAGTATTTTTTGAGTTTTTAAAATTATAAAAAATTCAAAAAAAAATATTTATGTGATAATATTTAAAAACATTATTATTATCTTTATTAAATTAGGGAATAAGATATAAAAAGTCTAGTAATTTTCCCATTAACCAAAACGAAGAAAAAAAAACTAATTTTCACAAAATTTTCATTCTTTCTCACACGTTCACACTCTCTCTCTTGCTCTTGCATTTGCCATTCACAGCAACTCTACCACCATCCACCCATGTTAGTGGCATCTCTTTATCTCTCTCTCAATATCGAGTCTCGCTTGAGTTGTTGACATCATAGAGGATCTTGATTTTGGCACAAATTTGGTGTCGAATCAAGTTTTAATGGTATCCATCAATCTGACCTAACTCATGATTCAACTCATTGTCACAACTCAGATTTGAAGTTGCCTAAAGTTGCCACTTACCCAACTGATCATCTTTTATGACCTAGATCAACAACCATGGTGGGTTTGAATTTTTTTTGATTGGGTTGAATGGATTCAAGTTTTAAAAAGAAAATAATTTCCCTTCCTTTCTTTTTTATTCATTCAATTTTAAAAAGGGAAACAAAAGTCAATTATTATTATTATTATTATTATTATTATTTTTGAATTTAAAGTTTTCAAAAACAACAAATGATGGAATTTTAGGGGAACTCTATGGCAATTCACTTAACAGTGTGGGCGAAAGGAGTACATTGAACATGAGTAAAACTATAGGACTGAAATGATTAAATCATAAAAAATCATGTCAATATTTCTTTAAAATATTGTCTTTTAACATTATTAATAAATAAATTTTACGGTCTCCAAATTAAAACTTTGCATGGTGGAACCGAAGTCAAACCAACCAAATTTTTATTTTACCATTGGAAACTTACAAAATGTGAAAGCCGAAAGATCTCCCACAATAGTTATATTTATACATATGTACCAAAGTGCTCTGTGTTCTTGAATAGAGATTAGATGTGGGCTGGTCTACTTTGACTTTTTTTCTTCTTTGTGTTTACTGTTCAAAAATATACTCTCTTATATAGGGGACAAAATAAAAACAAAAGTTATACATTAGTACCAGGGGCGGCAATATTGATTTTCATTTTTTCTAATTTTTCCTTTTTGAATAAGTGGGATCGGGCTAGAAACCTATAACGATCTGTTATTAGATTATTACCATTTAACTAAAAAATAAATCCGAAACATACTTGTAAAATATTTTGTATTTTACTATTTATCAAAATACACGTTTTTCAATTATATATTCTGTTTTCATATTCAACATCATTTTTATATTTTTATTGTCTTATTGAGTAATATCTTTGATATATTATAAGTCATTTATAATCTGGACAATTAGATCTTAATGCCAATTATATATATATAATTGGCCTTACTTCTTCAGTGACTAATTGTCCACTAGTGGTACCCTTACTTCTTCAGGCTCACGCTTATAAGGCCTAAGGGAGAGGGAGATTCTTTCGATGTGGGATCGTATAAAAATCCGAGGGACGTTGCACAATAAGCATGCCTGGAGCAAAAAATATCCCCACAATAAAAGGAAGCTTAAAGAACTAGTGGTACCCTTACTTCTTCAGGCTCACGCTTATAAGGCCTAAGGGGGAGGGAGATTCTTTCGATGTGGGATCGTATAAAAAGCTGAGGGACGTTGCACAATAAGCATGCCTAGAGTAAAAAATACCCCCACAGGTTGGGTTTTGGAAAATAACTTACAAAATTATATTACAATAATATTAGTGTGCTACTAATTAATCTTATATATATAAATTTATTTTGATATAGAATTTTTTAATGTAAATTTCTATCATACACAGAAGTATTTTTATATAAATCAATTTCTTTTCCTTTGCTTTTTTGGTATGGAGTGTTAAATATAGTTTTTAAACCTTTGAAGTCAATCAAAACTATATATGACTTTCTTCATGTTTATTATAAAGTTATTTTTATTAAAATCAAAGAATTTGGTAATTTGCTCGATTTTTCTTCCTGTCAATTACATTATATTATGAGTTCTTTGGTTTGGGTTGAAATCCTAAGAGAATTTTCGGATATTCTAATATTTGATTACAAATTGCTTATGAGAATCCAAATGTGTGTGGGCATTTAGAGTCCTGCCAAATCTCACTCTTGTGAAAAATGTGGATTCTCATTTAAAAATTTGGGTATCCACATTCTCATATAGCTTAGTAAAGTTTTTTTTTTTTTTTTTTTTTTAATTTATAGTTTTTTTATACCCCTTGTTTAATGCCCTCTAATTAAGTAAAATATAGCCTTGTTATAATGAAGTGCTTATAATATGCTTATATTATGTAAGAAAATTATTAGTTTATATTGCATTATGCACATAAGATTTACATTGTATATTAAACAAATGTGTACAATGTTGTACACATTTGCATAAAAGTGTACAATATTATATATTATTCATGCAAATGTGTACCATTTACATGAACAGTAAATATAAACCAGTAATTGTGCTATTATGTATTCAATTTTTTTTAAAATTAATATATATATATATATATATTTATATGGTTATATATGGTCACCTTTAGAGTTAATTGTTGACTTTGAATTTTTTATTTTTTTTAGTCTCTTAAGAAAATAAAATTTTGATTGACAAGAAATGATATCCGAATTATAAACCCTAAAAAAAGACTTTGAAGTAATTATTTGTGAATATGGAATCTTCAATAATCTTATCAATCAAACCAAACATGACATAATTACGTTCCCAAACATTTTAGTGTTTCCGAAAAGTATCACATCTTACTGAATTTAGATGTGGAAATTAGATTAGATTAGATTGCCTAATCACATCTTACTGAATTTAGATGTGGAAAGTATAGATTAGTACTATTTGATTGCAAACTGCATTAAGGTCCTTTGGAGTGGGGGAAGAGGATAAGGACATTTCAAGTCACACAAAAAATCACATTAATATTTGCCACATATCTCAAAAACCATATAGCTCTAAAGTCGCCAAGGTTGGTGACTTGGTGTCGAGGATAGTACAGACTTTAACAAAAAGTAAGCTAATACTACGGAAAGGAATTTGCCTTCCCTCGAAGCTCTAGCTTCCTTTGTTGGTTGAACACATAATCGAGCCTAGCTCTCCTTTATCCAATACGGCATATACTATATGCCATTATTGCTCGATGACAATGAATCAAATTTTTTTGGCCATAAATCCCATCAATCATTCAGTGTTTTTTTTATTATTTATTTATTTATTTTTTAAAGTTTTTGTTTTAAAAATAAGAGAGTTTGGCTCGACTGGAAGAAGATAGAGATATATAGTTTTTTTTTTTGGTCCTTAACAGTTAATCCGTAAAAATTTTCAAGGGCATCAAACTAGCATGATTCAGTTTTGTTCATCATATATAATTCCAAACCATTTTTCCAAAACTAATAATGTAACAATTGACATATCAAACGGCTATCATAGACCCAAGTACGATTTTTCTTCATACCCTTCCAATGGTAATAATCAACCCTAGAAATTTCATCATTGTTAGGGAGTTAGAGTCTAAGGCAGGACCTAGATTCTGCCTAGTTATAAGTCACTACACACTAAGGCTTGGTCTTGCCAAAAGGGCTAAGAGACGTATAAAGCCTAACCTCTAAAATCTAGAAGAAAAATAAACCAAAAATAATGTGTCAAGCTTAAATGCTTAAACAAATTGCAAGGTAGCTAATTAATAAGTTAAAAAATCCCATTAAACCCACCAAAGTTGACGAGTTAGCCGAATTGCTTTGACAGACAGTCAACTACATCACGTAGTTTTCCGTGCCTTGCTGCTCAAAGTTTTTTCTTTTTTCAACAGTCTGGTAGCGAAAAGAGATAAGAAAGTTCAGACAGAATATAAAACAACAACAACAACAACAACAACAACAACCACGAAGAACATGCATGACTCGGAGTTTGCTCTCCGTTCAGTCATTTCAAGCATGCACTGGGCCCCCACCTTTTTTTTTTCCTGACCATTCACAAGTACTCTCTCTCTCATACATTGAGGAGCTGCATGCTGTCTCTCTCTTTATCTGAGTTGAGATTTGTGATTCCACCGAGTCCAACTCGGTCCCAATTAACCGAGTCTTTATACCAGCATGGACTTTGTAACCAAATTGACCCCCCAAGTTTGTGCTATCTTCCACATACTTCCTTTAGTATAATACAACAATATGTCATATATCAATGTACTGACAAGTGACTTCAGTGGTTCCCAGTGAATTGGCTCAAACCCATAGCTGAACTCATTGAAGCAAACTTAGCTAATTCCTGTGCTAAGAATGGTCTTTGTGATTCTCTCCCTCCCATGCCAAGAAAATCCCTAGTTAGACTGTTTTCAATTGCATTCGAGCCTGGATGATTCTTTAATGCAACTGGGTCGCTTTGCTTTCCACTTGTTTGCATCATAAGCTGATCAAAACTGTTTGTTGAAGTTGTTAATGAGCTTAAATTTGAACTTCCCAGCATTCCATCAACACTCCCACTTGCTGTGAAATTCTCTGCTGCTTGCTGCTTTGAATTTTGAAGGGCTTGGTGCAGCTCATTTCGGTTTTGGTTGAGAGTGTTGAAGCTTGTTGTTGTGTTTGAAGGAGAAGAGCTCATGGCTCCGAAGCTATTGCCAAAGATTGATGATGGGTTGCTTGTTGTAGAGCCCATCTGAGCTGCCTTTTGCAAAAGTGCAGTGGCTGACATTGGCATAGATGGCTTTGATTGCTTCTTTTGGGTATCAGAGTAAAGAGAGGATAGGGTTTCAACCAAATTTCCTTTGTTCCCTTCCTCTTTCATTTCGTGAGGTAGTGCTGATAAAGACAGACTTGCATTTGTTGAGGTTGAAACACTCTTATCAAACCCTTGAAACTGCTGATTATTAAAGTTTCCAAAATTAGGCATAGAAGATGAACCAAAGAGATTACCAGACACTGCTTGCACCATTTCAGGAAAAGCTGTAGAACTTGATGATGCGTAGAGATGAGAATTAGCCATCATGTCAGTGGGATTAAGCTGAGAATTTGCCTGATTAAGCCACAATGACAATCTGGGCTTTTGCTGATCTACACCAAGAGAGTTACCATTAATAGCCATGCCACTAAGCTCTGGTCGAAAACCTGAGCCAAATTGGGAAGCTCCAAGTGGCAAACCAGGTTGAGGATTAATCACAGTCTCATTCATTGAATCATTTCCGAAATTCAGATTATTAGCGGCTGCAAGCGAAGTGAGCCTAGCACTTTCATCAGCTAAAGCATCACAAAAGGCTCTGTGGGTAATGAAGCTATCTTTCCTGTTTAAATCAAAACAAAATAAATAACAAAACCCCATTCATTACCTAATCACATGGTCGCATTTAATTCCCACCCAAACCCACAAAACCCTCAACGTGAGTGAGCATTAATTGCTACTACAACGTATCAAAGATTCACAGAAACAAAGAACAAGAACATGGTAGTAAAGAATAGAATATATACCTGGAAAAAAGGGTTCCACAGTCACACTTGTACTCTCGAGTTCCACAAGTCTTAGAATGAGCTTTCCAGTCAGATTGGACTGCGTATTTCTTTGAACACTTCTCGCACTTCCATTTCTTCTCGCCGTGTTTCCTGCTAAAATGTTTCTTTATCCCAGTGAGGTCTCCGAGAGCTCTGGACGGTTCATGGTGGACACAAGTCTTTTCTGGACAAATATAGACCTTTTTTCGGACCTCTTTGTTGGTCCTTTGCCTCAGCTTCCATGGAAGATTGTGACCCCTTCGATGAAGCTGCAGATTCTGATCTCTTTGGAACCCTTTATTGCATATTTCACAGACGAATCGGTTTGTCGCCATGAGAGTCTTGGGTGAAAGAGCAATAACCTCAGCATCTGGATCTGTCAAGAAAAAATAATCCAAGTATTCAAAAAAAAAAAAAAAAAAATTCTAAAAAAGAAAAGAGAAAAAAGGGTATAGAAGTATGTTTTACCTGGTGTTCCTGGTAGATTTCTCTTCTTCTTGGCAGCTGGATTAGGGTTAGGGTTTGTGTTCTGTACTTCTTGACCAAACCCTCCAATTGAAGAGGCAACTGAAAAAGAGTCACCGGACATCATTTTTGGCTTTGAACTGAAAAGTGGTTGGCTTGGGTTTGGTGGTGAAATTAGTTCAACTAGCTTTCAAAAGGGTTAAGAGCTAGCATACAAACAAACAAGAAAGCAGCGGTTTTTTTCACTACAACTAGCTAGCTAAATACAAGAACAAAAGCAGATAAAAATCTTTGGTAATATTCAAATCTTTGACACTCCTCTGATTCTGCCAAAAGACAAGAAAAACCCAACTCCAGCTTGAATCTAAGCAAACAAAAAAAGGAAAAAAAAAATACTAGAGCTTCGGACTCTTTCTAACAGAGATCTGGATTGCTTTGTTTGTTTGATTTCAGAGAGAAAACACCAAAAACCATGATGACTAGAGAGAATATTTCTTCTTATATTCTATTTTCTTTCTCTATCTTTGCAGTCTTAGTCTTACCCCTAGTCGCTCTTTTATCTTTGCTCGTATCCTAAAAGTCGGTCAGCCATAGATTTAGATGGGCCACCACTCTCTCTCTCTCTCATCACACGCACACGCAGCGTACTGTGTTAGAATTGTGAGTAAAGGCAGAGAGCTAGCTTGCTAGTTGCTACCAGAATGTGTAGGACTGTGTGTCTTTTTGTAGCTTTTTAAACTCATACTCCAATTATTATGATTATAAAATTACACCCCTTGAACATATAATACATTAAGTATTGAAAAGGTTACAATTATATACGTATTATATAAATATATAATAATAATAGTAAAAGAAAGTAAACTGTGAGAAGTTGTGCATGTAAAAAAGGTTTATGGGATGGGATAGTTTTTACTAGCATGAGAATTTGAAACCAAAAAGGGTGAATGAAAAAGGTTCCTGCCTTTATGGCCCTTGATCAGGTATGAAATGATTAAGCCATAATTAAAGTTAGACCCAATTTAGCTACTAGCATGTTGAATCAGAGGTTCCAGAGAAAGAGAGAGAGAGAGAGAGATAGCAGAAAACACAGTGAGTGAGAGAAAAAAAGAAGAGGCTGAGTTTCGTTTCACGAGGCAGTTTGAAAGGACCGTCCGTGATACCTCTGTCTCACACATGGGACCCAACATTGGCACTGTGGATTCTGCAGCACCATCATCCAGTACCGATAAGAATTGGCAACACGATTTTTTTTTCTCTTTTAAATTATTATTATTATCAATATCATTATTGTTGCTAATATGATGTTTTGTGTTTAATGTATGATAAGCATAATATTAATGATGAAGTTACAGGAAAGTGATGTTGTTGTTACAGAATTACAATTCGTCAATCTCAAGAGGATTTTTGATAACACAAGGTAGTGATATATATTTCTTCACTTCAATGATGTTGATGATGAATTGATGATGATGATGAAGAAGCTACGATCCATATTTCTTACACGTTTATTACAACACCACTGAAATGGTAGGTATGCAAACATGTTTGGACCACATCTTCAGGTTGCTAGCTACTACAAACTAAACTGTCGGTTCGCTGACTCAGACACTATACATTGTGCATTGTCTATTGAATCTCTCTGCTAAATGGTTGTTTTTATTAGTTTCATTAGCTTAATTCACTGTCTTCAAATTCAATAAGGTTACTCAGCCCCCAAAAAAAAAAAAACACAGTTAGGCATTCACCAATACGAGAGTGGAAGTTCAAAAATTAAGATAAGTATATATTAATTCTTATTGTTTCGTATGATGCTTAGTAGGAGTTAAACGGTTTGAGTTGTGTCGCTTCAATGAATATGTTATACTCATGATAATAGTCTCATCAAAAACAAGGTAGTATACATGATATTATTTATTATCGTATTGTAATGTGAGGTCGATGAGTTTACCGAAAACTCATTTTTTATTCAAAAAAGAAAAGAAAAAGAAAGAAAGAAAGAGATAAGTATATATTAAGACTACTGTTATTTGCAATAAAATTGGAATTGAAATTTATTCTTTGTTGTGCGTACATTATTCCACGCGGTAAACGGGTCTGTATCATTCATTCTACTATCAAAACTTATCACATGGTAAAGAATCTCCTTTCAATGTTTTCAAAAAATGAAAAAAAAGTCCAACCATAAACAAGAAACATGCCCCTTTTTTTCATTTTTAATGTCACTGCGTATCTAGATGCAGCTATACTATGATCCCACGTGATTACCTAGTGCTTCTAAAAAAGTATACATTCTGATTTTTACATGTGTAGGTTCTCAATAGTTTTTGGTCTAATTTCCAAAGACCATGTGCATCTCAAATGTCCTTATCCTCATCTAACCAAAAAAAAAAAAAAAAAAAAAGAGGAAAAAAGGTAAAGCATAAAAAGAAAAAGAGAGGTGCTACGTCTACAACATTTTTACAACAAATCATAGGTGGTTAGTTGTTATTAGTTCAAATTTGAACCTAACACTAAGATTATATTTTTGCCCCAATAATAACAACCAGTAACAGCCTGCCATTTATGATTTGTTGTAAAAATGTTGTAAACATAACATTTCTCAAAGAAAAAACACAAGGCAACCTTTCGATTAGATATTTAAGTTAATAGAAGAATATCACTCATTTTATTTGAAAATTTTAGTTAATTCTAGTAAGAAGACAAATCGATTGAAAAAGGAGTTGAACCTGAATCTGGAGTTGCTTGAAGATGATAACAAGATTTTGATCTGCTCAAAAATGAGTTGATGGTATTTTCTCATATCTTTTACACTATAACTTGTTTTCGAGTAATATTTATTTTATTAAAAAATAAACATTTGGGGTTTAAAAAAACACGGTTTTGACCCAATTTGAATTTGAAATGAATGAAATATGACCATTTGAAATTATCACAACTATGTCGTTCTCGATAGTTCGCTCGACAGTTGCTATAAACTTGCTTGAGCAAAATTGTTGTATACAGTAATTTGACTTTAAAAGTAGCCTAATGATTCTAATATGAAACCATCTACGTCATTGTTGTCTAGAGTTCTCAATTGTGAACGGAGTTCATTTATAAAGGAAGTTCACATAAAATGATTCCAAAGATTCTAGAACCGCTAAGGTGGGAAGGCAAAGGAGGTGTTTACTAAGCGTTTGTTTGGATTGGGCGTTTTGCCCAATCTGTGCCTTTTGTGTTTTTTAGTGGTTCTCATGAGTACTGTTCATTTTTTCACCAAACTTAGCAAAACACAGATTTCTAGGTAAATTTGGGTCCCACAACACTATTCACACCTTTAAAAATTATTTTGCTATAGTGTTTTCAGCAATAAGTTTTCAGTTTTCAGCAAATAAGCGGTATCCAAACACACTCTAAGATTACAATACAAAGTCTAGTTTTACAAAGGTTTTATAAGTGGATTGTTCTAACTATTTCTTCTAATGAATTTTCTACAAGATTAAATCCTCGAAGCGTTTTATTTTCTTTCAAAGATGTTCTTTATTTTTTTTTCCATTTCATTACCAAATTTGTGTATTTCTTTTTTTACTACTTTCATTATTATTGCTTTTAGGTTTGGTAATTATAACTGTGATTGAGATAATTGTTTGCGCAAATCTGTGTTGAGATAATTCATAAATTCTTCAATCAATCTGTTGTTTGTAATCTAAATAGAGATTTTTTAATTGGTATCAGAGCATTTAGAAATTATGGGATAAAAATCAGGTTTTTTCCTAAGAGCAATCGATCTAATATCATCCTAGTTACGAGCGATGTTCTGTAAATTTAAATGAAAAAAAGGCAAACAAAGAATTCAGCCATGACTGCCATTTAGTTTAGGCACTTAGCACCAAAATTTGCCTTTAATCAGCGTGTGGTTTAATTAGGTAATTGAGTCGAAGGTCCATTTTTGGTGTTATTTTGTCTGGGAAAGAAAGAGAAAAATTGACCCAGTTCACATGCATGTTTTAGCTTATCTAACTTTATTTTTCTCTCTCTTGTGTGTGTGTTTGTTTCTCAAAAAAAAAAAAAAAACTTTATTTTCCTCTATAAAAGACAATAATTAACTATACAACACAAGTATTCTTTTTCATACTTGTGTCTCTGAGGGTTGAATAAGAGATCTGAAGTTTCAATTAACTCAATTGGTAAAATCTTTGATGGTTGAATAAGAGATCTGGGGTTTAATTCCCGCCTACACCAAAAACTGATTGGTGTCTTGATTTGATGAAAATAGTTATTATCAGTAGTGAACGATATAAGCTGAAACTTTCTAAAAAATAGTTCAAAATGATATTGTTTCTCAAAAAAAAAAAAAAAAAAAAAAAAGCATTCTCCTTCATACCAAAAATTATGCTACAAAGCATAAACCAATCCAATAAATTCCCTTGCAAACCTAAGACAAAGGCAAATTAAAGGTACATAACAAAAACTTTCAAGATAGAAAGACTTACATATATACGCTTGTTAAAGATTGTATTATTATTATTATTATTTTTACTACTACAAAGATTGTACAATGAGTTTGTTATTTACATCTTCTCAAAAAAAAAAAAAAAAAAAATATGAGTTTGTTTTTTGCAGATGTCTTGATCTAGTAATTAATTACAAACTACCGAAAGTGGACATCGCCAATATCATATTTCTAACAAAGTAGTTAAGAGATGCTTTCATCTCATTCAAATTTTGTTCATGAGGTTTACGCAATTTTTCACTCTACTTTATAGCCTAGTTGACTTCCATTGCAATAAGCTGCTAGACAGGGTCACCCCTTAAAACCCTAGAATCTACAACAATGTTATAGTACTCTAGACCCTTGCATTCTTTTTTTTAATTATTATTGCATGACTATATGACAGCTTTAGCCAAAAAGTGAGAGTTTTACATTTGGAAGATATATCATATATGATTTACAGCGCAACATGGATATACTTTCAAAAACAATCTAAACTGTCACTAGAATTTAATTTAGGTTTAAACTGCTCCATACCTGGATTAGATTTGAAATTATTTAGTTTTAAACCTACTCCATTAACCCAAATTAATAGAATATTTGCAAGCCAATTATATATTGGAAATGGGTTGTGCTTGGTTAATTATCCGATTAAAGTGACTCAATATTAATATACATCATTGGCAGTGGCGGCTCAAAATTTTTTTTTGAGGGTGGTCATTAAAAAACTTAAATTATACAAAATCTAATATAAAGAGAACTTCATACATTGACAAAAAACACACACACGCAAATACATAAAATTTTACAATTTTTTATTATTATTTTGAAATCGTTATATAATAGTCTCATTATCAATATTGTAAACTACATTTCTTCAAAAGTTTAGTTAAATAAAAATTTTCTTGGACTTTTTCTTTTTATTTGTAAGGACCTAATATATTGTTAAGGGCACCAAAGTTTAAGAATAAAATTTGGCTACAAACTTAGTTGCAGTCACTCTCATTAAATGAATTAACATTGTTACATATTTTGAAAATTTAATCAATGAATTGCATGTTCTCTATGTTCTTAAAACACGTCAAAATTTCATGCCAATCGAATGTTATTTACCATTCGATTCATAAAATTATTTTTTATGTATAATTTTAGACCGCAAAAACTTGAAATTTAAATATTTAATTGACGACATAGTTATTGGTTTTTTATCTTCTTGAAATTTTGCAAGTATGAAGGATTTAAGAAGAAAATGTAATTAAATAGTGGATTTATTAATATTCACATTCAATAATAAATTTTTTTTAATAGAGTTGTAACTTTAGTCTACAACCAAGCTTGTTGCCAAATTTTGTCCAAAATTTAATTATGTTGGGCCTAAAAAAAATTTAAGGTGGTCACAAAGTTTTTTTAAGGATAAAAAAATCATAAATTTTTAAAATTTATACATAATAATTGTTTTTTTTTTCTTCAAGTCAAGGTGGTCCTGTGACCACCCTATCACAGAATCAAGGATTGAAAATTGTATATTTCATTAATTAGCAAAGTGATTACAGAAACTATATATATACTACTCTGTACAGGTGTGAACACAAAAATAACCAACTACCTAACCTTCTCACGTGTTAATACCTAAGTAAGTATCTAATCACACTAAACTACAGGTCGTATGGTCATTGTTCTTCACTTATGCTTCTCTGTCGTTTATGCTCTGATATAGATTCAACTGCTTTGTGAAAAGTGCTGTGACCTTTTATGTTGCTAGCTTCTACCTTGCTCTTGCTACTGATCTTGGCAGCTTCATCTAAATTCTGATACACCCTAGACTCTATGTAGAGCCACCCCGATCATTGGCCAAGAGTTTTGTAGTATTTCACCAGCATATTCTAGTGTTTTAAACAAAAACGTCAATCATTCAAATCTCTCCTCCCCATTAAAACAAAAATCATTATCACAATTCTGCAATGACATCCTAGCTGACCCATGCAAGCTTTGAAATTCAAATTCCGCAATTATTTGAATAGAGCCACACAGACACATCAATCACCCACACAAGAGGGGTTACATAGTCACAATTGGCCTTGTCTACAGCGTGCTAGCATTTCTCAAACATGGAGGGGCGACATTTCAATGGCTTCATTATTTTTTACCACAACGTCTTTATCTGAGCTGACTTTGAATCTCACATAATAATTGATGAAATTAAATGAAATGAGAAACGGAAGGACAAGTACAAATTGTGGATATATATAATTCAATCTGCTTTGGCTTCATGCATTCGGAGCTTCCTTCCAAGTAATTGATGCTTCCTCATCCCAATTCAGTATCCAATGCTCTCTTCCTTACACATACACATGCACACGTATAAATATATAGTCAATATAAATACACAAAACCCCATATATGTTTTTAGTTCCATAGATCAAAACCCTAATTCCCAGGTGGGAAAGAGAATGAGTTTGTATATTATATGTCCGACCAGAAAATGACATCCTTCACATCCATCCATTGCATATTGATTCCCAAATGGCCCCCCCAATGCACGTAGAGACCCATTTCTCTTTTTTTATTCCTTCGAGTCTTGCTTGGAAATATTAGACAAAACAGTATTAAATTACATGATTTGTTCCAAACAGAGAAAATTATACCACAAAACACGTTTTAGTGTTAGATTTTCAAAGACCCTATATGTATATAATATATAGGAATAGGACCCTTTAAACTGAAATTACTTATGGATGGGCGCACCCTTGATATGTAATTGTATGAACCGAGAAAATGCGCAATCTTCAGCCTCTAACCCAACATGTAAATGGTTAAACCATCTTAATCAAAAAGTATATAGTATATTCCTTCTTTTTTTTTTATCATGTACGAATTTATTTATAGATGGACAAATATTGGAGCGGAAATGACGCTGTCCTAGAGAATATACTACTCTTTGTTTTAAAAAATTATAAATCGTGTACAAAGTATGAGGTGATTTGAGATATGGGATTTGTTGGTGCGTAGTAGGAATCGCAATGGGTTGGGGTAGATTTAAATTCCTTCTAGGGTTTAGAAAGGGATTAGATTTTTATAAATTAGATAGTCCAACCGACTCAATTATTAATTTAAATTAAAAAATACATTTATAAAAGATTTTTTAGAAGCACGTATTCCTTTAAGGTGGTTAGGGCGTAGACATAAAGGTCTTTAAGAGACAATCAAAATTTGATTAATTTCTAATTAAGCCTTGCTCTAGTCTTTTTACACGAAAAAGTATGATTTCTAGAATAAAATAAGTGTCTCTCTCTTTCTCTATTAAAATATTATTAATTTAGTATAAAAGTGCTTAGAAATACTTAAACTATGTTAATTGTTAAAAAAAAATTTAGATATTTAGTTTTAGGTTAACTCGACTTAATCCAACTTGTTTGACTCAACTAATGATAAGACACACTACCAAGTTTGATAGAATATGAGTTATAAATTAAACAGATTTGGGACGGAAAATTCTTAAAATTTAATAGGATTTAGTGAGTGCAAGCATTCAAAATAGTTAGAGGGTTTGGGTTTGGAAATTCTTTTTTGTCCTAAACCCAATCCATTGTCATTCCTAGAGGTGATTTATAACTTTGTATAATATATAGTTGCATGCAATATCACACAAACATATATATGGGTGGACTCCCTCGATCTCCAAATGAGAAGGATGTTATTACATGCAATAGTTACTCATAATTCTACCTTTTTAGATGCTACATTTTTTTTTGGGGGTTTGGTTTCAGATGAGCGGCAAAAAATAAGCAATGAGAGTTAATTAGAGCCCAGAGAAAATAAAATCTCCTTTATAAAAACTAGACCATGCAAACAAGACATGTCGAGTTGGGTTTAGGTTAGGTTAATTGGATTCAAGTCAAAAATGGGTTAATAGTTTTTTTTTTTTTTTTTTTTTTTGAAGAAAAAATATGGGTTATTAGTGAGTTGGTTAATCAAGTTATGAGTGGATTTGTATTTTTTACATGCAAAAAAAAATAATAATTAAAAAATAAAATAACAAAAGACTCAAATAAAAATTAAATAATAGATAGATTTTTAAGTTTACACGTACAATTCAAAATTAACTAATAGTATCATCATAAAAATTATTTAATTTGTCGTTAAATGCCCAAAAACGCGTATAATGATTCTCATTTATAAATGAAAGGCACCGCTTATTGAGAATGATAGGACATAAGGGCCATGGCACTTGAGCAACAACCTTTCTTAATTTGTACTCTTTGATTGGAGACAAATATTTCAATTATGTCAATCAGGAACAAAAATTTTAGATTCATTCATACCGACTCTATCGATGGGTTTACAGTTTACTGACAGTTCACACTTCTAACCTAACACGTTTTGATATGGCAATTATATGCTAAACCTAAACCCCCTAGCCTCTTTGGGATAGGGGATAATGATATATACTTCCATTTTATTTGAATCAAAAAAGAGGAACGATGTGCTTCAATCAGTGAATGGATTATCAATAATATACAACCATAAAATTGACATTTAATTTTAATTTGAAAATTAAGGGATTATGACATTATACTCCCATTTAATTAATTCAGCCAATAATTTTCTGTTCTTGACCTTTACCAGCTTATCACTATTTTATTCTCAACTTTACTAGCCCCCCGTAAAAATTAACAACCCGAATCAACAAAACCACTTGTCGATCAACGAGTTCTTGTAAAAATGACACGTCCTGCTTCAGTTGCAAAAAAGATATTAATAACCTTGATCCCTTTCCTTACACCATTATGAATTTTGATACCACTTGTTGGGATAAATTCTCGTTTGTGTTTTTTTTTTTTTTGTTTTGTTTGTGGTTAATTTTCTCGAAGCTTCCATATATTTATATTTTCTTTATTGCTTGGGGTTATATTTAATTTAATTCACAGATAAATGGTGATTTATTCCAACAGCCTCAACCTTGTCTTTCCTCTTTTTGGGGGCAGAAAATATTTGTATATGTAGGGTGAGAGTGGGACAGGTCAAGGTCGGGGATGAAAACAAGAACAGGTTGGAGATACTTTGACATCTCTAAGTTGGTTCAGAATCAATGAGATAGAGATGAAAAATAAAAGGAAACAAAGACAAAGACATGGATCTCTAATCTTAACCACTTGTTTGCCTAGGAGGGTAAAGCAATGATAGATATGCAATATTTTTTCTGCCAATTTTATTTTTCCCGCTTTTCTATTGTATGTTTGAAAGTAACCATGGAATTTGTCCTCATGAATAGGACCAACAATTATTCAAAGGTACAATAACAAACAGAAGTACCATTAATCAGAGGGGAACAGTACCTTCAAAGAAACCAGATTTTAGCTGTAGCTCAAGCCCATGCTAAAACCAAATAATTGCAAGTTTGGAACATTTTGATTCCAACTATATATTGCCAATTGCCAAACATAAAAGAGCATATACTCCCAGTTGCATCAATTGCTCCCACGTGTGGCTCCCCCCTCCTCTAAAAGAAAATTAAGCTCAACTGCTCATGTTTGTTCAGGAATTATTTATTTTCAAAAAAAAAAAGGAAAAAAAAATTGTTTTGTCAGTTAAGACGGTCTAGAGGTTTGAGATTACTGTCTTCTCTATTTTTTTTTTTTCATTTTTCCCAATTAAGTACATGTGCTTATAAAATAAACATAGCCATGGGTCTCTTGGCTTGGTGCTGTCGGCATGTATAGAAGTCCTATTTGTGCTTGTGAATATTATCTTATATAAAGAGGTGTGATTTAATCTAATCAAGAAGACAAGTTATTTTCTGCATATTGTGTTTTAAAATGGTAGAAGAATAACACTACTCTCTCTCATCTTCCCCTCACTATATAAATATATTTAGTGTAGATGTCACACAAACTATGTAATAGTCACTTCATATTCATCATGTTCACCAAACATCAAAATAATTGGAAGACTAAACAATATCACATATAAAATATATATGTTCAATAATGTACATCTTGTATATTTATATATCATCTTTACGTATGAGTTTTGATGATGCAGTTGATCGTGTGGGCTAACCCGTATGCAAGAAGGAACACAAAGCACCGGGCAAATCTTTGGGGATCACCAATAAGTGACTATTCGATGCCTAAATCAGAGAATGAGCAAAGAATTTCATTCAGGAGGAGCTGGTTCTGTTTCTCATATATTTTTTTTTCTTCCTTAATCCCTTTTTATGCCCATTATGGGAGTAATCTCCTCCCTAATCATCACTAAGAATTGAAATCGAATTCGAAGAGAGAATCTGTCTTTATAAACGAAGGTTCCATGGTTTTGGTGATTAGGTCTTGAGATTCATGGGTCCTGGTTGAGATTTGGTTTTAGTGATTAGGTCTTGAGATTTGAATTTTCCAAGGTCTCCATGGTCAAGGTACGTATTTGCCATGTCATGGAAAGGTTGAGTTGTCACATTAGTAATTAAAAAATAAAAAAAATAGAGTACCACAAAAAATATCATTACTATTGGGTTATTACTTGAACTTGTATTTAGAAAACATTTAATCCAACAGTAGGATTGATAACATATTAATTCAATAAAATGCTATTAGATAATGTGATATTACAAAGAGTTATATTATGTGTGTATATGATTTTATATCAATTTGACAATATTTTAGATTTAATTTTTTAAGAACAAATAAAGGCAACGAGAGAGATGGGGGTTGGGGATGGTACTAGCGGAGTGAGAGAGGGAAGGGGGCAAAACTGGCGGAGAGGGAAGTAAATAGGTGAAGCCGTAGAGATATGGGGTACATGGGTGGGTTCAACAAAGACACAGTTAGATGTGCTCAATGACTTAAGCATGTGGCGGTGGTTTTATTGATGGGTTTAATGACATGATAAGGTGGCTGGGGTTTCACACACACACACACATAGAGAGAGAGAGAGAGAGAGAGAGAGAGAGTTAACGTTAGGGTTAACAAAAATTTCACTCAAAATTAGTTAGTTGAAACCTTGGATTTGTGTCATCCTAATTCTTTGTCACCTAAATTTGTACGCAATAAGTGCTACAACTTTGTATGTGTGCAGTAAATCCTTATCCAAATGGATATATGGAAATCATAACTTTTTGGATAATATTCCACAAGGAAACCAAAAAAAAAAGAAAAATCATGATTAACTTATGGTCGCTATCAAGGGTTTCTCTTTCCTTCAATTTCAATATTGTCGGCTCAACTTGATCAACATAAAATTGCAATTCCTACCATAACAGCATTCACATCCCAAAATTCTATCACATCCTATTTTAATTACTATCCCAAAAAGCTACTTTATCAATTATATCATAACATTTTACAATACACCTAACATTCCAAAATTCTATTTTTTTCCCATTTTATTTAAATATTCTATTTTATTCCTTTTTTTTACTATTTCTCTTTTTCTCTTCATTTTCCTCTCTTTCTCCCTCAACCTCCAGCATCGATTCAACACACAGAGCCACACACACACACACCCATGATACATCGATCAACCTATCCAAACCCATCACCACACACACAAAGCCACACACACACACAAACACAAACCATCAACAGAGCCACACACACACAAACACAAACCATCAAACCATCAACAGAGCCACACACACACAAACCATCAAACCAATCGAAGTCACCAACGGCCACTATACCCACCACCTGAACCACGCCACCAAAGAAACCCACACCTCCAAAGAAACCCACCACCGATCTGCCACGATCTCCACCACTAACCCACCACAAACCCACTAGATCGAAGAGAGATGCTGAGAATTTGGGGTTGGAAAGACCCATCAAACCACGCCAGGTGAGACAGTGGCCAACGGCGGCCTGGGCTTGGGTGTCGCTGGGTGAGACGAGGCCTGAGCTTGGCGTTGCTGGGTGATAGTGGCCAACGGTGGCCTGAGGGAGAGTAAAAGGAGAGGGAGAAATCACTGAGAGAGAGCAAAGGAAGAGGGAGAAATCTGAGAGAGAGAGACGTGAGAGACAGACCTGAAAGAGTGGGAGAGTCAGGGAGACAAAATGGAGAGAGAAAAAGAATAAAATAATATTTTTGGTTTTACAATAGTGCTACAATGTGTTCTACCTTTAGAATTGCACTGTAGCACTATTGCAATTTTTTTTTGCAATAGTTGGCTTTTACAAGTCCGGATGGAGGGGTTTTTTTGTGCTTAAATGGTAAAATAGACTAACATATGGCATATGGCATGCCGGGTGCGAATGCTCAAGAGGTGAAAATGTGATTACTACCACTAGAATCTTTTTGGGAAGCGAGGACCTTACATCTTCATTTAAGAAATGCAGGTAAGATGACAAGGTCTCGCAATTCTTTGCATTTTGCTTGCATCCAGTATCAATGTATCATCATAACAATTTATTAATTTTTAGAATCAGCATGATAACAAATTAACTTAAAGAAAAATGTGCTTAGGACATAAGAGCATTCGGGTTAAAGGAGAATCGTCTCCCAGAAATGAACAAGAAGTCATATCCATATTCAATGATGAATCTCAAGGACAGACAAGAGCATATCTTGTTATAAAAATTGCGATCTTGAACATACCTAAAAGTCTATGACAGGTTGGGATGGAGCTTCATTCGGAAAACACTTGTCTTCTTCAAATTTTCTCTGCAGACAAGAAAATTTTCATGATGCTTCAAGAACTGTTTGATTGATTGTGATTTTTTTTTTTTTTTTGGTTTTGTCTAGACAATTTTCTAGCTAGCTAGTGGTGGTATGTTTATAGTTACTCCCCATCAACAAGCTCTAAGGCAATGGGATTAAGCCACGTATCAAATCCTTAAGTTATCTTAAACTTATGAAAAATGACACACGTTCAGTTAAAAGTCACATGGCAACATCAATGAAAAAGGTCTACATAAAAAAATTTAATTAAATTCAAGATTAATTTTAAATTCAAATTTAAAATCAAAAGTTTTTAATTAAATTTGATTTAATGTTGGAGAAATTCCAAATCAAACTCTCCTCAATAGCCTATAAATGGTTTGTTTCATAAAAAAATAAAAGGGAAAATGAAAAGGTTATGGTACAGAAAAAAACAAGAAAAAAAAAAGTGATTTCCAGTTCTACTTACCTTATTATAAACCTTGCTTACGAGTAATCTAGTCATTTTTATCTTATTATATTTGTGGGTAGGCAAAGAACAAAATTCTTCCTCGGATTTGAAGTCCTACCCTATTAAAGACGAAATGGAAGCCTTGGTTTGAACAAAGCTCATTTGTTAGAATTTTTTTTTTTTTGTCCTTTCAAATATGATTGCATTATGTAATATGGTCCATTTCCTTACATATTAAAATTTTAAATAGGATTCATTACCGCATTTTCTTTTCACAATATACAATAAGATTATCTTAAAAATTGTCATTTTTGCAGCACCATTATATGAATTAAGTACTTAATAGCAACGTACCAGCGAGTTGGGAATATTTGAAGTGTAAAAATTGATGTGGGTGTAGAGTAATGTTGAAAAGACTCAAAAATGGACAAAGACTTGTACCAAGGAAGACATTCCAATTCCATGGAGTAAAAGACATGCAATGGAATCTTGGGTATCTAGATTGGCCATATTTAAGTCCTCCCCAAGGCCCCAAATCTCTCTCTCTCTCTCATACTCATATGTTCTATTTCTTGGACTTTTGCTGTGTTATAGGAAGAAGGATACAGCCAATTAAAAGCATTTATACTATTGTTTTTCTTCTTTTGCTTCTCTTATGCAATTATTGAGTGAATGTTTGCTAGTACATATATAGTGAACTATGTCCAAGAAGGTGAGGTGCCATTTTGTCTTGCTATGCTATGCGCTAGCATTTCAAAAGGATATTTATGCACCAAGCCACCAATATCAAATGGTCTTATTTGGCATGTGAATTTGAATAGAAAAGCACTATGAGTCTATGACTTTATCATCTCTGCCATTCAGTTAATTACAACTAAGTTCTTTAAACAAATAAAATTTTGATTCTTTACACACTCATGCTAGAAAAGCAGGGTCGTCTTTTCCTCTTTGTTGTAATCATTAATTATTACATGAAATCACATAGCGGTACACACTCTCATCCGTATGTAATGCACAATTTGTGAAATTTAGGAGGAATATTAGGACCCCAAGAATGTAG
This sequence comes from Notholithocarpus densiflorus, assembly GCA_030021035.2. Classification (NCBI taxonomy): domain Eukaryota; kingdom Viridiplantae; phylum Streptophyta; class Magnoliopsida; order Fagales; family Fagaceae; genus Notholithocarpus; species Notholithocarpus densiflorus. The sequence continues at coordinate 436,466 of JARYZH020000044.1, forward strand.
TTTAGCCAAGAGAAGAGCCTACTTTGCTCTCGTGTTCGCTTCTCCTCTTAATGCTAGTGATCCATAGAAACAGAAGTGATAGCATAAGTGCATGCATCATAAATAATGTACCTCCAAATGATATAAGGGAAACTCATTCAATTATTGTCCATATTTCTATAAAAGAAACTGTAAAGTTGTGATTTATAATTATGATTTTATGTTGGTTTTTATTCCGTGTCAAATTTGATTATAATTATGTTCAATCATTCTCATATATTTTTGTGGGATTTAATGTAAGGGTTGTGTGTGAGAGATTGGTGAAGATTCTGTAAAGATGAAGAATTCGCAACTAACTCGCGACTGGCTTGTGAGTGTCAACTCGCGAAAAGGTCACGTGAGAAGCACATGTTGGAATTTGAAGAGTCTTTACCAGGCTAGATTTCGCGAGTCACTTCGCGACTCAGGCCAAGTCGCAAGTAACCCACGAAACTCTTTGCTTGATGATTTTGAATGTATCTTTTCACATACCTTTACCAATACTATATAAACCCTCATTACCTACGAAATTTTTTTAAAAAAAAAAGTTTTTTTCAAAAAAACTTTTGAGAAAGAAAACCCTAGCCAAACACTTAAGAGTTAGAGATTGTTTACCCACAATCATCTACACCGCTTCTCTAAAATTTATCTTACTCCTACCTCTCCATCTACACATCCTTGAGAGGTTCTTAACTCAAACACTTACTTCACCCATTCTGAGTATTGAGAGAAGTTTTGGTGTGTATGGGAAGTATTGGAAGAAGACATTGAGTGGTAGATGCAATTTGGAGCTAATTGCAGGATCTGGACAACTAGTGAAGACATGGCTCCGTGAAGCCCGTTGGTAGCAGGAACTTGGAGGGTTCAAATACATTGGGTAAATTAGGCTTGGAGGGTCTTTGTGTAAGATTAGGCTTGCTGAATGCTTCGATTTCCTCTTCAATAACACGTCTCGATTAGGGGTGTGCACCCAACCTGTAAACCCGTCAAAACCGACCCGACCCAACCCGCCGGGTTGGGTCGGTTTTTAGGGCTTGGTGGGTTAAGTTGGGTTACAAAATTTTTTTTTGATAGCGGGTTGGGTTGGGTTGGGTTCGAGTCATAAAATTCCAAACCCAACCCAACCCACCCATATATTTAATATATATTTAAAATATATTATATAATTAATAAATTTTTTTTAAATAACTAACTCTTCCTATCCTATATAAAAGCTAATTAGTTCACACAAATCCTAGAAAATTACTATTATTTTTTAGTCATTAGTGTTGTTTGCGTTTAAGGAGTTACATTGATATTAATCTTTGGGTTTTTTTAATATATTTATATTTATATTTTTTTTCTCAATTTAATAATAATAGTAATAAAAAAAATTGTTCAATCCATAGGTTCAACCCGACCCATGTGGGTTAGGTTGGGTTGGGTTGGACTTATGTGATGGTTGGGTTGGGTTGAATTTTTTTTAACCCACCATGGTAGGTTGGGTCAAAAAATCCCCTTAACCTAACCCAACTCGACCTATGCACACCCCTAATTAATCTTGATATTATCTTGTGTTTGTATCTCTCTTCCCTACTCTTTAAGCTTTACATTTATTGTTCATTGTACTTGCTTATGCTTTAGAGTAGTGTTCCAATTTTATTGCGTATTATTTACTCTTAATTATTTCGCACTTAGTTAAGTTAGAGTAAAAGCAACTAAGCTGTAATTTAAAATTGGGGGTCTAAATTGGCTATAGTGTGTTTCACACTATTTGAGCTTTCAAAAACATTTCAAAATAAGAGAAGTACTATTAGTTTTGTCAAAAATACTATTATGGCAGCCAACTAGAAGGTGCCACAATCATAGGTGGCCGGCCAACCAACAAAAAAGAAAGGACTCCCATTACTTGGAACCATGCCACCAAATGCCTTTGCCTATTGCCACCTAAACCAAAACTATGAAACTATAAAAGAGCATTCATATTGGTTTAGCCAAAATTTTCCATCTATTATAAGATAAATTTTTATTTATTTATTCTAGTTAGTTACATACGATTATCTATTCTATACTCTATTTCATTAAAATATTATTATTTTTCATTCATTTTTTTAATTATTTTTCCACCAAGGGTGTATTTGGATATCGCTTATTTTGTTGAAACTGAAAAATTATTGTTGAAAATACTGTAAATAAAGGTAAAAGTCAGTTGAAATAGTACAGTAGGACCTATAAATAATGCCAAAAAATGCAGTGGGGCCCATGAATAGTAGCAAAATAAGCATAAGTAAAATAATTTTAATTTTTAATTTTAATCCAAATGCACACCAAATCATATTTTTCTCTCTCGATCACTAGAGTCTACATCCTCCACTTTCCCACACCAAAACCCCCCCCCCCCCCCTCCCCTTAAAATCCCAATCCACACAAGCAACTAAGACAAGAGAGACTATTATATGGCTTCACCCTCACAAGAATGTAAGTGGTCACAAACCACAACTACCTATGCCACCATTAAGTCCTCCTCCTCTTCACTATGCAATCCAGGACTATTTCAATACAATTTAAGACCTAAGATGATAGCTTTTAATGGAATTTTTTATATCTAAATATCACTTAAATAATATTTAGTCAATGTTCTATATTATAATTTTTGTATTTAAAATCTATTATTCTTTCTTTTTAGTCTTACTAATTCACTTTTAACGGTGATTGGGTTGGATTTTTACTAAGCTATGCCATGGCCTAAGAGAACTAGGTCTAGGGCTAGCTTTGATGCATTGCAACCCCTTGATTTCTTTTTGTTTCACACCAACCCCCAAAAATGACCTCATGTCACCACCACCTTTTGCTCTCTACACCACTTTCTTCTTCTTGTAGGACTCCTCCTTTTGCCTCTAAACCCAAATAGAGACTAAGAAAGTCCTTTAATTAATATAATATCGTAGTCAAACACATTCTCTGCTAACTTGGATTCTCAATCTCAAAGGAGACAAATACTAAGTTTTAAGTCCTTGTTTGGTAGGAGATCTCTCTAACGAAGGATATTATTACCAATGGGGCCGGCTGAGGAGATTCTAATGATCAAATTAGTAATGGGAAAGACAACTATGCATAATAACAATGATTCTAATGTGCATACTTTCCAGTGTAGGGTTTTTTTTATTATAGGAAAATGGAGGTGTATAATTAGCAATTTAGCAGTAACTCCCCCATAAAATTAAGCAATAGACTGTAGCCCCAAAATTGTAGGAGGACGGACCAAGTTCAATCACATTTGATGCGGTTGACAATTGGTGAGACAAAATATTTTGAGAGAAAGGCAATGATGACATTCAACGAGCACTCTCTTTAAGGGGCTCACTCATGCCAAACAACTTGGAGATCAATGCCTATATGCTTGTGGCCACGTAATCCCTATAGTAATTGATCAACCCCCCAATTTTTTTTTCTAAAATATACTAATATATATAGTTACTAATTTTGGCAATTTGGTTCAATAAAATTATATTTGGCACTCTATTAACAATATCATTAATCCATTTAAAGGCCATAAAAAAAATTCATAGATAAAACAAAATTAACAAGCCCAAAAAATTAGCCCAACAATAAATATTACCAATAGCAAAGCTAAAAAAATTAAGTCCAATCAAACAATTTTACCCAAAAAAAAACAACACAACCCTTTAAAAATATTTAAAACAAAATAATTTTGCTCTTACCGGTAGTAGATGCATGCATCAAAGACACTCTGAGTTCCTTTTTCATAAATGATCACATTGTAATATATTAAGAAATAATGATTTTGTGTGTTTTTGTTAATGGTTTGTTAATACTAAACAAATACTTATTTGAAATTTCATGATTTTTTTTCTTTATTTACACTTTCACCTCTAACTTCAAGTCCCGGCTCCGTCTCCGCACATAAACTTTGAGTCAATATTTTTTGTCAAACCAATAACACCAATCCTAGGGGAGTTTGCTTCATCATGTACCCTAATTATGGGCCTTGGTGTAAGCAGTCATCGTGGCTTGGACCTGCCAGGCCTAACCCCTCCACCATCCAAGTTCTAGGCCCTTTAGACTAGGCAATATATTTTAGTAAATATAAAGTTAAATGCACACAGATGGACAAGACACAAATTCCATATATATTATCTCAAACAAAAGACATTTGTTGCTTGTTTGATAGGCTCCAAAAATAACAAACTGGACAACTGTGTTACCTTCTGTACCCCTTTTATTTTCCAAATATATTTATTTTATATATGTCATTTATGCTATTGACATATTGTCCCCTTCTGCATGAGAGAGCAGAACAACCCATATATGTAGGCTATGTACAGTGCTCTCAAACTTACAACTATTCCATTCGATAATACCGTAAAGTATTCATTGATTGATTCCAATATCCTAGGTTTCTCCATCTCCAAGAACAACGTGTATCCCTTCATGGAGACCCAACAACCCACCTCAGATATTCGACTCCCACCTGGATTTAGATTCCACCCATCGGATGAGGAGCTCATCCAACACTACTTGAGAAACAAAGTCACTTCATGTCCACTCCCAGCTTCTATCATAGCCAGGAAATAGATCTGTATAAATACAACCCATGGGAGCTTCCAAGTCTGTATCTAGCACCATGCAATTATATTCATGAGTTTTTTCTTTCCTTTTTCTTCTTTTTGTATTCCTGATATATTGATGGTGAATTACTAAGTGAATATCACTGTTTTTTTTTACTCACAGAAAAGGTTTTGTTTGGAGAAGATGAATGGTACTTCTTTACACCAAGGGATAGGAAGTATCCCAATGGAGTGAGGCCTAATAGAGCAAGCAGGTTTAGGTTATTGGAAAGCTACAAGGGACAGATAAACCCATACTCACTTCTTGTGGGACGAAGAGTATTAGAGGTCAAGAAAGCCCTTGTGTTCTACAAGGTCGACCTCCGAAAAGGAGTTAAGACGAAGACTGGATCATCCATGAGTATGAATCATCACTCGATACCATGATTTGGACTCGCCAAGGCAAAAGAGTCTATGAGAGTAAGTTGGTTATATAAATATATATATATATATATATATATATCCATGTCAATCGGTACGATGGACAAGCTTAGTTAAAGTTTCTTACTTGTACCATTAGGTTTCGATTAAATCCAATATAAAAGTTTGGATTGAATTTCAATTGTTTTTGAAAGGATAATACGGTTTGTATTATATTGATCCATACGATTATATGTGAATTTGTTACAAAACCTGAAATCGCTCACCTAAATTTTATCTATTTTGATAACATTTTTGTACAGTTGGACGATTGGGTGCTGTGTCGGGTTCGGCAAAAATGTGGTGTACTAAGGAACATGAGGGAAGATCGAAACGGCCCTAGTTATGAACCACCAGCCTACGTTCAAAAAGTGGATGAGCCATGGTCTATGAATGTGCACCCTACCCTCTTTGCGGCTGTAAGAAATTATTTATACAACGATTGCCCAATGCTGCCATATTTCTTTGCCTCTCAGAATATTCCTTGCACTGATACAGCCGCAAGCATAAGCTTCCAAAATAGCAATGGTGGAAAATAATGTCCTAAAGACGATACAGCTATAAATCAGTCACAATACTTAGCTTCTTTCAACAGCTTGCTTAACCCACTGAAAAGAAAAACGGCAGAAGGAAATCACAATGAGATTTTCGTTTTCCCAACAAAAGAAAGTAAGCAACATTGAGATAATATTGAAAATGGGAAGTTGAAATATCTCAAAGGAATGATAGTACTGCAGGGATGAAATTCTGTGGAGCAGACCCACCTCAAGATAATGATTTCGATAATGCTCATGGGTGGAGTTCCTTTAATCCATATCAAGAGCTTGATGATCAGTTTGTATTCACAGAAAGCAGCAACAAGCTAGAGTAATGGAGAGAAGGATATGTAGCTAACTACTAGGGTTTTTGGTTGATTTTTTGGGGGTGTGAAAGTCTATTACGTAAATAAACGCATACATAACCACAAGAGATGGATAAAGATATGGTAGAACTTAGAAGTTGAATAAATTGGTTGGTGATTAATTTCATTATATATGGATTAATCACATGTAGTGTGTTGCAGTGAGATTGAGATTCATCTTTACAAGGTTCTTGTTATTTGTGATATAAATATTACAAAGATGTAGATATTCGTAGCCAATTTGTATGAATGGTTGTACAGGGGTTTGTATAAGATGCTAATATGTATACACTTCAAACTATTATTGGAACCATTATTAATTTCAAGGTTGTTTTATGATACAAAAGCATGAGCTGTTCTTCTGTTAGTTTTTGTGATATCTGGTTGAGACATCCTTCGTTGAGCATCTGAAAATATTAGTTATTAAAAGATGTGAAAAGATAAATTATTGGTTACTAACCGATTTATTCTTTAGATGAACAAGAACAACAATGATCAACTAAGTTGTCGTCTCTCTTTGCATACGACATGATGAGTTTGTTTTACTGTGCTTCATTTTCATACAACCACCTACAAAATTTCTCCCAGTGATTTGATTTCCTTGTACAAGATTCGGACGATTATTGTCTTATGGCTTTGGTCAAAGCATCAGATTTTGAAATTCATATAAAGCCAGGGTCGGCCCTACTCCTAGGCCACTTAGGTCATCACCTATGGCCCCTACTACAGAAAAGCCCCCAAATTTTGGGGCAAAAATTAATATTTTTTTTTTTTGAAGATATAGGAAAAAAATAGTTTTTCTACTTTTAAGAAGTTTCAAATAATTGAGTAATGTTAAAAATAATACAACTTTAAATACATAGGTCTTACAAATATATGTGTCACTAATCATAAGAAATAATTTAGATAAGAAAATGCTAGAAATATTATAAGTTTTACTTCAAAGACTTTACAAATTGATGTGACAATTAACAACTAAATGCATTTTCTAATTATTTTTTGTGATTGGTGATACATTTTTGTAAGCCTCACATTATAAAATTTATAATATTCCTAACAGCATTCATTCAAAAACTTGTTTATTATTTTCTTGAAGTGTCACTAATCATATTCATTACTACATTGTTTTTTAGTGTTTTTGTAGTAAATTTTTTTTATAACTTTAGCATTTTTCCACAAAAGAAGCATATTACAAAAATAAAAAGAATATATTTTTGTTATTAAAAAAATTATAATATTAAACACTAGTTAAATATTATTTAAGTAATAACAAAAATGTCTCATTTAAATATATCACCTTACCCCTCAAAATTTGTTGGGTCGTCTCTATATAAAGCTAAACTACAACCTTCCCTATGATCATTGATCCAACTGGGCTTACTTAAGCAAGCTATGACCACATATAAACCCGAGCCTAGCCCCTAGAACAGCAATCTCCTAGGAGTCAGGTCATTCTCCGATTGGGATTTTAAATATATAGCTCAAACCGAGGCAGTAATTATTATACACCGTGCATGTGTATAATACACATATACTGTCTTTTAATACTAAAATTGTGACTTTAAGGCTGTGTTTGGCTTTATGTAAAATATTTTTCAAGTGTAAGATATTTTCATGTGAAATTATTTTCAATTGTTTGTCTGCATTGTGGAAAATACGTAGAAAAATTATTTCCTATAATTGGTTTTTCATGTAAAAACCTATTTCCATAAGCCCGGCCACCATAGTCACCACCATAAACCCAGCCACCACCAACCACTATCAACTACCAGATAACCAATTAACCTAAAAAAATCATAATCAAAATCAAAATTCATTAATCTCAAAATGAGTCCAAATCTTCTGTTTCATTTTTTCTACTTTACTCTATACTCCACAAATAAAAACTAGCCACATATTAACCTAATTAATTAAATACTACCATTATGACTTATTATTTTTATTTTAACTACTAAATAAAATAAGATAAAACAAAACCCAAACACCTCTGCTGCCACCACCACCAAACATGCCGGCACCGTCAGCCGCCACCCTCGGCTTCTCCGGTCATGGAAAAAACCATCACCCGATCTACACCATGCCGGACATCTCACTGCCCCTCACCAACCAACATCACTCCACCAAAAACACCCACAGATCTAGAATCACCATCATTCAAAGCAAGACTTTGTTTTTCTCAAATCCAAATCTTTTAGATCTCTCTAACTTTCTTGTTAAATTTTCAAATAATATGGAAATGCTGGTACTGAATGTGTTGGATTGTTCATGGATTCCAGATCCGTTGGGTTTATCTAGTGGTGGAGTGATGGTGGTTGGAGGGCGATGGTTGAATATAACCCACGTATCAATTTCTTCAGCCAGAAACAAAACTTGAACAAAGGCCATAACTTTATTGTGTAACTAGGAAAAGGGGAAAACTAAGCTCAAGGGGAAAAAATATTTAAGAAGAAAGCTACTGTACATCCGTAGCTTTATTGAGGAGAAAAAGGGATTTATGGGTGATGCGCAAATTGGAGTCTTCACTTCTTCTTCTTGTTTCTGTTTTGTGGGTTTGGTTTTCTTTGATTTGGACAGTTTTTTTTATCGCACCTGCACTTTTGTTGTGTTCTTGGATTTATTTTTAGGTGGTAGCGTGACAGTGGTTTGGATTTGAAAATAGAGAGACGGTGGTTCAGACCAGGCAACGGTAGTTAGCCATGACCGTTGATGTTGATGGGGCCGGCGCCGGTGGTTGTAGTGGTGGCCTGGTGGGGATGGGCTGGGGTTTTTATTTATTATTTATTTTAAGTAATTGAAATAAGGAAAGGTCTAATGGTATGAGGCAATTAAATACGTTGTCATGTGGCATATTTTTATTGGTGGAGTATAGAGTGGAGTAAGAAAAATGAGACAGAAGATTTGTACTCTCTCAAAATTGAGTCCAAATCTTCTGTCCAATTTTTCCTGCTCCACTCTATACTCCACCAATAAAAGCTTGCCACGTATTCACCTAATTAATTAAATACTACCATTAATTAATAATGATAATATTAATAAGTCAATAATGATAGTATTTAATTAATTATGTTAACACGTGGTAAGCTTTTATTGGTAGAGTATAGAGTGGAGCAGGAAAAGTGGGACAGAAGATTTGGATTCCTCAAAATCAAAATCAAAATCAAAACTCATCTACCAAAACCCATAACCCACCACCGTTGAAACCCACAAACCACCCTAGCCACCAATCCATCAAACCCACCCCCAATCAGCCACTATCAACGCTAGAACTGATTATCCCCATGAATCACCCCAACCACTGATTCACCAAAACCCAAGAACAAATATTATTTACAATCAAACCAAAAAAAAAAATCCAAAGCAGAAGGCCAATGAGGGCAGATCGATGAGGGAGGAAGGGAGGACAGAAGGGTAGAGAGAGAGAAGTCAGATCGGTATGGGAGGAAGAAGGAGAAAGAAGGATGGAGAGGGAGGGAGGAAGGGGGAGAATGAAGTAGGAAGAGAGAGGAAGAGGGCTTAGGAGTTTACGTTGATTGATGATGACAGGCACGACCACGAACAGCAGTGGATCAGAGCTCGGGTTCAGGTGATCGGCGGTGCTCTCTCCCATGTCGGCGGCCTTTATCTCTAGTGGCCGGTGCGCACTCTCTCGATTTGAGTAGACCCAGGAAATTGTTTGAAGGTAAAACTGAAGTGTAAACAATTATACACTTCAAGCCTACTTATTTTATAGTCAAAGATACCAATTTTCGGGTTGACTAAATTTTCTGCCCAAACCAAACACTCCTCATGGTGTAAAATGTCCAATTTCCGTTACAGCTAAAACACAGCCTAAGTCACGTTTTCAAGTTGGAAATAAGCCATGATTTCAATTATAAAAGACACTATATCGACACATTGTACATAACACATGCACTGTCTTTTATTGCTAAAATCATGATTTTAAGTCACGATTTCAATTATAAAAGACATTATATCCACATATTGTGTGCAACAAGTTTTTCCAACTCAAGCCGGCCCTAACTAGGACATGGTCTATTAGGGTGGTCGGGCTATCTAGGTGTCAACTGTCAAGACTCTTGGTCTTGAAGAAAAAGTGGCTGCGTGCGGTGACACCTTTTACCCATACCAATCACACAATGGACCGAGCAAGGTGCGTTGTGGCAGTAACATGCTATGTTGTCTTATTGTAGTGCATGCATATTCATGTTAGCTTGATATGGCAATGAGACACTGGCTTTGCAAAGGTGAGGGACCCATTGTCATGGCTTGTGAGGTTGCAAATAATGCTTGTGTTGTGGGCACACCGCACATGTGCAGCAGATAGCCTTGCATTGCATGGCTTGACCACAAGCAACAAGTGGATAGGTCGCGTATGTGTAATACATAGCTAGGCTGTGTCATGAGTGTGTAACATACTAATTTAATGTGGGAAATACAAAATTGGGTTATGGCTTCCTTAGTCAAGTGTTCTTAGGTTTGCGTATGGGTGGTGATATATTATGTAGGCTAAACTCAGTGGCGGCGCCACGTATAGGTCAGGGTGTTCCCAGGAACACCCTGACCTGAAAAAAATTTAAAAAAAAAAAAAAAATTTATATTTAAGCTGAATTAGGAACACCCTCAAATTTAACAGAGCCAAGCCAAAATTTATCTGTTCAACTTTCAAGCAAAAAAAAATTTGGAAAAAAAAAAAAAAAATTTTGTAACAGAGCCAAGCCCACGGCGAGCCTAGCAGAGTAAACCCACCCACGGATTCTCAAAAAAAAAAAAAAAATACCAACACAGAAAATCAAAAATCAAACCCACTCCTCGCAGAGAAAGCAGAGAAAACCTAACCCCAATACAGTCCATACAGTCTACAGAGTAAAAGCAAAACAAACCAACACAGAGGTGAGAGGTGTTTATCAAAAAAAAAAAAAAAAAAACCCAATACTGAATACAGAGCCTTTGTACCAAAACCAAACCAAAAAAACCCCAATACTTAGCTCGTCGTCGTCGCCGTAGATCACTCCTCGTAGTCGTTGTCGTCGCTCGCCCCTCATCGTAGATCCCAGATCGGCTCGAAGATCGCTCCGGTGCTCGGTGCTCGCAGATCGCTTCGGCCTCCATCAAGGTATTTCTCTCTCTTTTTCTCTTTTTTTCTCTCTCGGTCTCTCAGTCTCTCTCTTTATCTCACTGAGTCTGAAAATATGAAAAATAAAATGTCTCTCTCTCTCTCTCTTTATTCTTTAAGAGTCACTCAAATTTAATAAGTCAATAACTCTCTCTCTCTCTCTCTCTCTCTCTCTCTAATTGGCTGGCGCCTGGCCGAATGAATGAAGAGCTTTACCTATTTTACTTTTTGCCTGTTTTTTTGTCTTTTTGAATTTGCTTTATCTTATCTGTTGGTGTTGGTCAGTGACTCAGTGTGTGTTGGTGGTGGTATTAATTGTCTTTTAGTGTATTGTGATTTGTGATTGTGAAATTTTCTGACTCAACTTGTGCTTGTCTGTTGAGTGGGGTGAGGGTAGATGGGCTTGCTTAGCTTTATTTTTTTGATACGGGCTTGCTTAGCTTTATTGAACTGTAATTGCTTAGCTTTATTGTAACTTTATTAATATTTGTGATCGGCTGATTCTCTTTTTTGTCTTTTAGTATATTGTCTATTGTGATTGGTGACTGTGAATTTCTGATTGACTCTTGTGATTGGGGCTTGTCTGTTGAGTGGGGGGAGGGGTGAATAGGGCATGGGATCGAGTGGGAAGTAAAGGCATGAGAGGCAGGCAGTGGATAATGCACATGGGGTGTGTGCTAATAGTTAGTAAAGAAAAATAATGAAGCAACTAATAAATAATAATTAATAATTTAATTAACCAATACATTATAAAAGATAAACAAATTAAATTATGTTAGGCTAAACAATAATTAATAATTTTATAATTAATGAAACAACAATATAACAAATTATAGTTTATAAAAGACAAACAAATTAATGAAACAACTAAACAACAATAATTAATAATTTTATTAATATTTCAAATGAACTTATAGTTTATTGTATAGATAACTTTGTTCATTTCTTTTCTTTTCATTTTTTTTCCTTTTGAGGTTTTTCGGTGGATAGAATGCAAATTTGTTTTGGTTTTAAGAACTTTTTTTTTTTTTTTTAAGCACAAACTTCATGCCGGCCAAATCTTGAATTTTGACCGGTATTTCCCGAAACACCCGAAATAGACCGAAATGACCCGAAATTTTTTCAAAGTAGAATAGGAACACCCTGGACAAAATTCCTGAAGTCGCCACTGGCTAAACTTAGAAGAGAGGAGACATTGGCACGGGCCAATTCCTTCACATGGTGGTGCATGCATGAACCAAGCTTGGGAGATATGCAATGTGCTTGGGTTGCCAAGTTGATGGGCAAGGCCTATGATGGGTTGGAACATGTGCACAAGTTATTCACATGTGTCTAACAAGTGACAATAATAACATGGCAAAATAATTACCATGCAGTTTCTATGCAGAGATTGCTTTGTTAGTTGTAGCATGGAAAGGATCTAAAGACACAAGCAATGTGTCCAAGGCAAGCAAGTTTGGTGGACAATTACTTGGTAATTACCCATTGATAGTTATTTCTTGCATGTTATATCCTAAGCTATTAATGATGTCAGTAGTGTGTGTAAGACGAAAAACTCAAAGTATATTGTGGAGGGAAACAATGTAACACCATGTATTTGTAATTGTAAGCCTTAGTGGTTGATTTTGGTTAAGACAGGTTTTGTGGGAGAAATGCTTTAGTGTCATTTTGTACTTTACTGTAAAATAATAAAGGTTTGGAGTGATTTCCTGTAATAGGTATTGTTGGTTATGCATGCTTTGATGGTCATGCATACTTTGATTCACAAAAATTGATTGAGTATTAAGAGTTGGCTAAGACTAAATAAGGTTTACTTATAGCATTTTCATCAAGCTATTCAAACTAGAATTTGGTAAAAAAAGGAAATAATTGAATAGCCCTAAAATCATGATGCTTAAGGCTTAACCGTTTACCATTCACAAATAACAAATAAAATGTAAGAGCATTAGTATTAGTGGTGCTAAAAGGTTATATTGCTACAATGGCATTACCATAGCTAAAATTTTTTAGCTTCTTACTACAGTGCACAGTCATCTATAGTTGTGCACCATAGCAAAAAAGATAAAGCAAAAAATTTTATTTTATTACACTTCCACGCTCTCTTTCTCCCTTGCATGCTCTTCCTTTTTTTGTTCTTTTTTTCTTTTTCTCTTGCTCGCTGTTTTCTTCTTCTTCTTTGTTTTGTTTTTTATTTTTTATTTTTTATTTTTGTTTTTTATTTTTTGCCTCTTTCTCCCTTGCACGCTATTTTTCAGCTAATGACTCTTAGCTCTCTTCAGTTTTTAGATTTGATATATTGGATTGTTTTATGGGTTTTGCAAATTGGAATTTTTTGATTTTTTTGCAAATTTGTGTGTTAGTGTGTTCAGATCGGAAGAAAAATACAAGACCAAACCCACTACAATAGTAATTGTGATGGTTGTTTATTGTAGTTGATATATTATTTTATTATGTAGAAAGTTAAAATAAAACTACTGATGTTAAGTGTTTTCTAAAGTAAAAAGGTCAAATAAATAAAGTAACTTTTTGTGGTGCCAAATAGCTAAATTTATAGCTCTACCAATGTGGATGCTCTGCCTCTATTGAGTTACTGTTCATCAATTTTTAATTATTCTCTCGCATTACTATTCATCACCAAGATTTTATTAAATAAAACCTTTTTTTTTTTTATTCCCTGCTCTCTAACCTAATCTGGGTTGATTTTGTCTTGATTTTTTGGTTGATTCTGCGTGGGTTGCTTGCGATGCAGGTTGGCTTTGGGTTGCTTCATCAACATGGTTGCTCAGAGGGGAGCTATTGGCTGCCAGGGCCACTAGGAGCTCACATTTTGGAGCTAGAGATAACAAATCAGAGCTGATAATTGTAGATTTAGGTTGCTCGCGGTGGCGAAGGTCACGGGTTGTTTTGGTTACAGTTCTAGGTTGATTAGGGAAAGTGTGGAGAGAAAAAAAAAAATTGGAAAAAGAAAAAGTAATATTTAAATGAAATAAAGATAGTGCGTTGAGGCTGATTTAGGCATGATTGGGAATAATTGATGAGCTAAAGTGACAAAAGTGAACCAAATTTGACTAAAATTATATAGAACCTAATGTGAATGCTCTTGTGACAAGGCAGCAAGTTATTGGTGAAAATCTGTCTTGTGACAGTAGGCAACGTTGATTCCAATGATAACTAGACAGCCAGTGTTCATTGTGACGGAAGACTTGTTATCCCACAAGCAAAAGATTTTGAGCGAAAACCAAAGATGCAAGGAGAACAATAGAACACTAAAAAAAAATTACACTGCTGTCTACCTAATGCGACCCACCTTTGTTTTCAACCACATTGACTTCTTATGGCAGATTCAGATCATAATCATACACTCTAGGCTTTGATGTCTATGGAGCATATGTCCCATTACTGGTGACTGGTGCTCAATTTTGTAAGTGATAAGTATTCAGTGTGGAAATATCTTGTACAAAGAGATACGATTTCATCTTCAGCCAAAAACAAGACTATAGATAATAGAATGACTGCAACAAAGCCAATATTATTAATACAGACATGACCAATGTGCTCACATTTGTGTACAAATGATGTTATATATATTAAGCAAAGGTTCTAACACATGAGAAGAAAGCAAGAACCCTAATACATGAGAGAAACAATAAAAATAATAAATCAAGCACAACAAGCCGCTCCATATGCAAGAAAATACCAGACAAACCACGTCATACAAACAGGTCAAATGACTCTTTAGTTCATCTCACTTCTTCAGTACACTGCAAATGAAACATACTCGTCAGAAGAACTTCATCATAACAGGTAAGAAACAAGAGGACACAAGGATTGGCCCACCACAAAAGTTACAATTGATATTTCATGAAAGAAAGAAAAGAAAAGAAAAGACAAATTTACAGGGGAAAAGAAACCCTTAAGATGTGAAACTCCAGAGCAACAGTTAGAGGTGAAGATTAGCAAATCCAATTGGCCATAAGTTACACAGATATCATCCTGCCTAGACTGTCCCTCACTTCATGCAGTTAGTTCCACAGGCCCCACAGATAATATCAAAGTCCATTAACAAGTCCAGTCTAAACAGAATTCCTTATGCTGTAGAAGATTTTATTCAGGAAATCCCAATTCTATTTTTCCTTTTAGAGAAATCTATAAAATATCCTAATGATTGAAGTAGATTGATGGTGAACCCTATATCTCACTACACATAACCATCCCTCTAGTGCATAACATAGTGGCCTAAATGCTAATGAACTGTGGTTGAAAAGATCTACACTCAGCATAGAGAGTAAAATAATTGAGAAATATGTACAAACAAGCGTGGATACAAATTATGAGATTATTTTTTTTAGGGCAAGAAATGCAATTTGGCACTCTCTTGGAGTGCTTCACATGTGATCAATCCTTTGATTAACAGTCAAGGTTGAAGATGAGGGCTGAATAGCTTGTTCCCAACTTCAATAAGAGATTTGTCAGTTGTTTTTAATGAAGACTTTAGTCTATCTTAAGAAGGACCTTAACAAAGGTTTGATCTTCCTTTTGTTGAGACAAAGGTATCGCAAAGCTAGGCCTTAAGGTTTTCTCTGCAACAAACATGTTAGTGCTTTTTTTTTGGTGAAAAAGTGTTTGTAACCTCCTTTTCTTTTTTTTTCTTTTTTTTTTAATTCAATAGTTACAACGAGGGAGGGAGAATTTGATCCTAGGATGTTATGAACACACCAGGAGGCGCTAATCAATTGACCTACAAGGCTCTTGGCAAGCGTTTGTAACCTCTTATCCAACTACTCTATTTATAACAACGTTGAGCAGATAGTTACTTTCTAGAGGTAGTTACCAAACGACATGACTTGATTTATCCCTACCAATATAGGTATTTGGGGAAATATATATAATTTAAATGACTTTCTGGGCCTAGAGGGTGATCCACTTAAATATGATATGGCTTATATTGGATTTTTTCAGCTTAATTAGCTTAACCCAAATTTAACTTGATTTCAGACAACATGGTAGTGAATGTCAAAGAAGTTTCAATTTAAATTTTGGAATTGGCCCAATTTTAGATTTAGCAACACTTCAATAAAATTCCTTTGTCTCCAAATGATCCCTCAAGATTTATTTTCATACAAACTCAAGATAAAGTTGCCTAGGGATGAAATAATCTCAATATAAAGACACATTAAGGTTAAAATTAACCTGGACATCCCATCTAAAGATAAATTCACTTTCAATTAAAAGATTTGGGAGAAAGACATATTGAAATAAATTTACTCATCTTTTCTTTGAAAAATAATTTAAAACAAAATTCTTTAAATTGAAAATTTTCCAAAAATTTAAAGAATAAAAACATTGTGATTCTTGTGAAAGTAAATTTAAACAAGTTCGATGTATGGATCCATATGTCACCATCACCACCACTTCTACCAAGTATCAATGAATATATATATATATATATATATATAATATTGATGATTCTTGTGAAAGTAAATTGAACCAAATAGAAAGAGTTAAAAGTATCGATCCTATGTCACCATCACCTTTACTTCTACCAAGTATCAATGAAATATATATATATATATATATATGTGCGTGTGTGTGTGTGTGCGCGCATGCGCGCGTGTATATACATATACACACGCCCACATATATAAAGCAATAAGGATGGCATAATGTTAATTTCTTTCTAGAGAGAGAGAGAGAGAACAGCCAAAAAAGAGAAGCAAGATGAGGAATGAGTGAATGATACGATGCCATCCATCCAAGCATCTTCCTTGTATGTTTCTTCTTAATACACACACAGATAATAAATGACAAAAACAAATAAAAAATCAATGAACTAAAATAACAACAACCTTACTGAGCTTTGCTTTTGACAATGGAGCAAAATCCCTTCAGAAGAAGATTGTGCAGATAGTAAACAAAAAAAAAAAACCCTCAAGGAATAGTTTTGTCTTTTGATGTGATAGAGAAGTCAAAAGAGACGTGAACTCCTTATATACTCTAGCTCATTTATGATGTGGGTTGAGTCATATTATAATTCTATCATTGAAAATTTCCATTTTCTTCTTGTCATAAAATTTCAACAAATATATACTCATTTTAATGGACATATTTATGACCACCACCATTCTAAATGAATCCAGAGTCCCCTTATAGCCTACTTAACCAAATTTCCACTTCAATTACATAAGAATGCTCAACCATGTGACACTTTGCATGAACCTCCACAATCTCTCATCCTTATGAATGACGAAACTTAGTCAATGTGTCCATATAGAAGATGGGGATACTAAGTCTTACAAACATTATTTTGGTAATTCCAATAAGTAGCCAAGGGCCACACGTTGCATGTTGACACAGATAAAAGCAAACAAGATGAGTCCATTGTATTAAAGCAAAACAAAATATGAAAGCTTCAACAACAAGATTGACCATCCCACAAACTGTCAAAAATTGCCATGAAGAAAACACAATCCTTGTGTTCAACCTAAGCTACAATTTGTAAAAAAATTCTCAAAATATTTTATCATATGAATCTAATTAAATGATCCACAACCAATTTCCTGGATTTGTTAACAACTAGAATCAGAAGAATTATAAAAAAGATCACCCTACAGAACAGGACAATAACTCATATAACTAGAATTGATATAGATGAACAAAAAGAGGCACAGTGCATGTTTTAAGCCACTGATGAAAAAGGATAGGAGCTTACTTGTACAAATATGCAGCAATTCCCAGAATTATACACAACAAAATAATATCAATACAGAAATTCCGACTCGATCTCAGCTGGAAGAAAATAGGACTTGTATTAGATCCAGCCAAAATTTTAGAACATGGCACAGTGAAGCATACGCATATCTAAATTTGAAGAAGCTGTAGCTCAATTACCTGATTCACTGTGTCTTTAAGTCTAACATTAGTATTCTTAAGGTCAGATGTTGCCTTGTCCACCTGTAAAGATGTGAACGGAATGCTAAGTAATTTAAATCTTAAATTCCAACTGAGTAGCTTTGAAATTACAAGCAGACAATGATGTTTCTCACCTTGGTGTCAATCTCATCCATCAAAGGAACTTGCCTATCTAATTCCTGCACTTATTGGAACATGTGACAGTCAACAAGTGTAGACATTGTAATGGAGCATAAACAAACATAAAAGTCAGCTAACCTCATTCATATCAGAAGCCATGTTTTTAAGTGTATCCAAACCTTCGGATATCATATCTAAGCCTTGATCCTGTAAGAATGCGAGAGAAGCTAAAATGAAGAAAACATAATCAAATAGAATAGTATGCATGAATGTGAATCACAGTTTAAAATAAAATTAAAAACTACAAATCCAAAACAAATGACTTGCCTGCTTTATTTTCCGCATTTCAAACTCCTGCCTGAATCCGCTCGACTCCTCAGTTTGTTGAAAGTATTCATCATCAAACCGACCATCTATAATCAACATGGAACACAATTAAACCACAATAGTCAATCAAAAAACATCCCCCATATGTTAAGCAAGATTGGCAAACAAAACACGAAGTGTATACAATACATCTAAATAAAAGAAAAAATCACCTGAATCAAATTTGATCTCGGTACGAGAAGCTGAAGCCGCCCAACCTCCACTTTGTTTGGCTGCAGGAGCACTCCCATCTGGTATAGCTTGGATCCTATCCGGCAATGCAAGCACCAAATCATTACGAGCAGCAAGCTCCTCCCCCGAAAGGCCTTTCACCTATAAACAGGTCAGAATCAATTGTTCATTAGACAATTACAACACCAATGCATTTATCTTTCGCATTCTTATACACAAAAAGAATCCCATTAAACCATTCACTTGAATTACGAAACCGAGCATCGAAAAACAAGTACAGAATTCAGATCTAAGTATAGAAACTCAAATTACCAACACTCTCACAGTCCAAAAATAAACTCCACTATATTCAAACTCATCGAAATTCATAAAAATGAATGTAATTACAAAAGAAAAATGAAATACCAACCTTTTTCACAGCCAATCTCTGCAACTTAGGAACCTCCTCTAGCAATCTAGCCTTGGTTCGACGAACCTCCGCATTCATCGCAACCGCCGATGCTTTATTCTTCTCCTTCGAAGCAGACTCCGCTTTCTGCACATCAGATCACTCTCAATTTGATCCAAATTTTTGCACAATTTATTAACCCTAATTCTTCGCACCAAAAATCTCAACTCAGCTAAGAGTGAATTCAACTACACAGCTAAGTTCACGTAATTTTTCCTACTGAATTACATTCTTTTCCTCAAGATTTTCTCAGTAACCAAACAGGTCAAGTCGACGGAGCAAGGAAAATCTAGAAAGAGAGAGAGAGAGAGAGATGGAAGGGACCTGAAGAGCAGATTCGAGGTCGGCCTCGACGGCGGCGTAGAGGCGAGCGAAGGCGTCGTCGCCGGCGACATTGAGATCCTTCTGCTTTTCGACGTCGTATTTGTCGTACTTCTTGCAGATCGCGTCGACTCTGGTCAAGATGTCGATCACGCTCATCTTCTGCTACTTTTTGTTTTTACTTTTTACAGTTTAACTTGGATCGGAGTAGAGAAAGAAAGAAGGAGAAGTAAAAAAAATTAGAGAGGAAGAAGAAATTGAAGAGTTCAAATTTCTTTAGAGTTCTGACTTTCTGCTTCTGTTTTTCAGGTCAGGTCACCACTCAACCAGCACAGTAGCGGTTTCTAGAGCAAATGTGGACTTTCGAACTACAGCCTGTATTGCAATTTTTTTTTTTTTTTTTTTGCTTTTTTATTAAGGCTCCGCTTGGGAGTTCACAAGGGAATGGAATGGAATGGAATGAGATGGTCATAAGAGAATGGAAATGAATGGAATGGAATAGAATGTATTTAAGTAAGGGAAAGGAATGGAAAAGAATGGAATTAAGTAACCTTGATTGGAAGTTTTAAAATAAAGGAATGGAAAGGAATGAAAATGAATGGAATGTAAGTAATCCTGTTTGGGAGCAACATGGAGAGAATGGAATGGAATCATTTTATTACAATATTACTATTAGACCCCTATTTTAAAATAAATGGTTGAATATATAGGGGTATTTTGGGAGTTTTAGTAAAAAAATCATTAAATCTAATTTCATTCCCTCCCATTCCTCCCAATTTCGGAGGGAATAAAAATTTGAGGTTTTAAGGGAATAGAGAGGAATGAGTGTTCCCTCCTACCCATTCCATTCCCTCTCATTTAAACTCCCAAACAAGGGAATGGACTTTCCATTCCCTCCATTAAAACTCCCAAACAAGAGAAGGGAAGAATATTCTAAAATTATTCTTTTTATTCATTTCCATTCCATTCCATTCCCTCCTCCCAAGCAGAGCCTAAGAGATGCATTTAGAGTAAAAATCATGTTACTCCGTCTCAATTCATTGTCAATAAGGCATGTTAATAATTATGGAAATTTTATAAATTTGAAAAATAAAAAAGTTTGTAAGAGTTTTTTTCTATACATAATTACTTTTCTTTTCTTTTTAAGAGAATAAATATTTTTTTAAACCCAACACAAAATATTACCCAAAAAAAAAAAAAATTAGAATGCCTAGATCCATCTCTTTCCAAATCCTGAGTAACTAAGAAGGGCATGGAGGAGATAGAAACTGGTTTCAAAACATTCAAAATCATAGTATTTATTTTACATTACAGGTGCATTTAGATACCGCTTATTTTGTTAAAAATTGAAAACTAAAAACAATAAAAAAATAATTTTTGAATTACTGTTCACACAAAAAACACTGTTCATTTTCCTATTTGCACTGTTCATGCTGGTTAAAAAAAAAAAAAAAAACTGAAAAGGCAAAACGTGGGACGTAGACGCTGAATCCAAACGCCTTCTACGTGTCCGTTTGGCAAATATTATTTTTGTCAACTTATTTTACTATTCAGCTTATTTTTATTACTATTTATGGGTCTCACTGCACTTTTTGAAACTATTCATGGATCTCACTTTACTATTTTAGCTAACTTTTACCTTTATTTATCGTATTTTCAGCAAAAAACTTTTAGTTTCAGCAAAATAAATGAATTCCAAACGAACCCTACATTTCATTAAAGTACTATTTTTTTATCATTTTTTTTTTTATTCTCGTAAATCATATCTCTCTCTTCCTCGACCAAAAACCACCTCTCTCTCTCTCCAAACCCATCAAACCATAAGGATTTGTTTGTTTAGGAATGAAGAAGTTAGATGATAGAAAATACTTTAATTTTCTCTAATAGTGTTTGGCTAGGAGAATGAAAAAGTAGATGGATAGAAAACTCACTTGTTTCGTTAAGAAAATAAAATGATAGAAAATATAGTTTGAATAAATTTACTTTTATGCCCCTATTATATAATATAAGAAATAATTTTTTTTATAATCATGAAATAAATAAATAAATTACTTATATATTATTATTATTATTATTATTATTAGAGGTGAAAGCCACCATTTATTTCTAGAAAAAGAAATCTGCTGACTAAGAAAAGAAAAAAGAAGCTACGATTGACTTTAAAAATAGAAGTAAAAAATAAAAAATAAAATCAAAACCCATTGATTTAAAAACCACGTTGATAAGGGAAAACAAAAAACAAAAACGCGTTTACAAGAAAATAACCCAAAAAAAAAAAAAAAAAAAATGTAACAACAACTCGCACAGTGGAAAGAGATAGTTTTGGTGTTTCCTCAAAACCCCTCTCTTCTCCCATTTTCTCTCTTGAAACCTCTCCAAATTGGAGAGATGGGATTTTAGTGAGTCCAAGTAGAAAACACCTAGTCCCCATCAAAATTCCCCCCCTTCCCAACGAAACACTCCTCCCACCCATTTTCTCTCATTTCTTTTATATCCTCCCTATTTTACCTCCAACCAAATGTAGCCTAAGATTCTTTCTCTCCTGCTCCTTTGTTGTCCTAAAAAAACTCTACCACCTACCTTGCCATTAACACATTGGAAAATAGACATGTCAACAAATGGGTTTGGAGAAATTAAAATGGATTTAGAGAAATTGATGGATTTATGGCTAGGTCAAGTGGTGGTTTTGAGGTTGGGTCAATCAATGGTTTATGGCTAGGTAAAGCAATGATTTTTTTGCTATGTTATGCGATGCTTGAGGCTAGGTCAAGCAGTGGTTTTATGGTTGAGTTGGGATGGAGTTTTGTGGCTGGGTGAAGAGATGGTCTCTGTTGTGTCTTAGCTTGATCAGGTAGAACAAGGAGGCTCTGCCATCTTGAGAGGTAGAGAATTTGATGAGGTGAGCAAATAAAACAATGAAATGCATAACTATAATATTTGTGCATATCTACACGATTATTGTAGCGAGAATGCTATTTTGCATAATTTTGCATAAGCTGATGTGAGTGATTTCATTCATACCTCCAAGCCTACTTGGACATTTTTTTTGTTCTCATGAAAAGCATTTTCCAACATATGATTCTCATACTAGGGAAGTGATTACCCATGTCGCTGACAATGATGCATAAGATATCAATCGTGTTGTGGTTGTTCTTATAACGATTGTTTTAATTGAAAGCAACAGGTCCAACGACCTCTCCCAGTCCTCATTAGCATCTTCCATGGCTTCTCTGTTTTGATCCTTCCTCAATTTGCAGTTGCTTGTAGGGGTGTGCATAGATCGGGTTGAAGAGTTTTTTTGATCTAACCCACCATAGTGGGTTAAATAAAAATCCAACCCAACCCAATCCATCACAAGGATCTAACTCAACCCAACCCAACCCAACCCATGTGGATCGGGTTAGACCCATGGGTTGGATGGTTTTTTTTTTTTTTAAATTACTATTATTATTATTAAATTGAACATTAGAACAATACCACTACAAATAAGAGCAAATTTATAATCAAATAATTATGAGTATAACACCAAACAAACACAAACTATATAATGAGAATTTAGGGTTTGGGTTTTATTTAGGAAGAAGGGTCAAAAGGTAAATAAAAAAATTGTATAATATGTTTTTTAATATATTTTTTAAAAATTAAATATAAGTGGGTCGGGTTGGGTTAGACGGATTTGTAAATCTTATGACTCAAACCCAACTCAATCCACTGTTAAAAAAAAAACTTCATAACCCAATCCAACCCACCAATTCTTAAAAATTAACCTAACTTGGCGAGTTGAGTTGGATCGGATTAGTTTTGGTGGGTTGGCAAGTTTGTTGTACACCCCTAGTTACTTGTGTATATATATACACATACTATTGGTTGAATAAAATTTTAATGGGATTGTGAACATGAGTATTAGTTTCTATTCTTTAATTTGTTAAAAAAGATATGATGTAACATTATTTTATTAAAGGGGTATTTGCATTCCATTGATCCCTACTAAATCTAATATTTTTTCAAATAGGTTGGTGGTGTTGTAATCTCATAGCATGTGATATCTCTGATCATGTTCTGTAAACTTTTTTTTCCCATTTTAATACAAGTTTTTAGTTTAAAAAGAAAAAGAAAAAGAAAACACGGATACATTTTGAGGGGTAAAAAAAATGGATTTAGATACGGATTTGACACTGGGTGTAATTATAATTTTTTCTCTCACAAAAGTTTTTTACCACTCCCAATTTTTAACTTTAACTTTTAATTTTTTATTTATTTAATAGTAGAAATTGAAAGTTGTTTTTTTTAACTCTCAATTTCAACCATTCAAAACTACCTTATCTCAATCCAAGGAAAAAAAAAAAAAAAAAAAAAGAGGAAGAAAAAAATTATTAAAAAATACTTATTCTCCTCCTATCCCACTAAACAAAAATGAATTGATTTACGTCTTTTCTGTCCTCCATTATCTAAGGTCATCCACTGATAATACATACAGACACCATCTTAAATAAATAAATTTATAGAATCGAAGGATAATTGGTTGAGACTTGAGATCCACATTTCACAACTCATGTTCCACGTGATTATGTGAGAGACTTTTAAGGCCTGCATTGTAAATGTGCAATTAGATACATATCCTTGACTTTACTTTTTTTTTAGGTACCAAATTGATTCACGGTGATTTCACCAGCCCGCACATGGTCCTGTTGGTTGGGTCAACAGACTCAACAGTACATGACAATGTAATCAATCATGGCCACTTATTTGAGTTCTCTGCTTTTGAGCATTGATGCCGGGACAATCCTCCAAAAACATAATCACATCCTGAAAGACCACACAAACTTAGACAGTAGTCAAAGTAAATTTCTAGATTCTCTGTATCTAATTGACGGCTTAAATTTTGTAAAGGACAAAAGGTAGAGAAATATGAAAAGAAGGCAATTTATTATGTTTTCATTTGGTTTAGCCAAATATCATCCATTCAATTGTTACGTATAGTTGGCTCCAAATATACCCAACTTGTCCAACTATATACAATGAACTTTGCCCTCATTATTCTTTTACAATTCTTAGTTGAGTGACAATTATTTGTTATAAAGTAAGTGCTATCAACTTTGTATCACTCTATTTTTTTAGTAGTTAGGCCCCTTCCCAATACCAAGCGCAAAACAATGTCCCTATGTTTTCATTTTTCTCAAAATCAAGTGAGGCCCGGGAATTTTTGAAAGAGTTGTAGCCTTAAAAGAACTTAACTAGTAAAAAATGTGTGCATGAGCCATTTTGTGGAATGGTTAAAATTTTACATGGGTAAAATGAGTGCACAAACCCTATCTCACATAGGTGAAACTTGTTAGTGTAGTCCGATTATGCCTTGTGTGGATTTTTCATGCCTCGGACATAAACGTTGTCTTGTATTGTTCTATCCTGCCTTAAATTTGTGCATATATAATTGATTTTTTTTTTTTAATTTCTCAAAAAAATAAGTTTCAATTATAAACTTTTTAAAAAAAGATTCAATTATATACACGCAAATTTAAGATAGGATAGAACAATACAAGACAAGGTTAGGAAATATTATCTTTAATCTTTTGTAATATATATCTATTTATAATTTTTTTTTATACCCTAGTATTAGACCTGTGCAGTGCATGAGTTGATTAAAAATTATATGTTAATAAATTGAAACTATATTAATAATTATTCAATCGGATGACAAAAAACACACTAAGTTTACGAGGAATAATATATACATCTATTGAGCGACTTCACTCAAACACAATATGCTGTGTAACTTCTAATATATCAAAACCTAATGCTATGATATATAATAAAAATAAATATTAAATTTATTTTAAATTGCTCATAATTTTGTCAAAATAGAATTTTTAGTTGAAGTAGAATTTTAAATTTCTTGGAATTTCATAATAGAGTTTTATGTAGAGTAAATTATTGGTAATAGAATTTAATTTATAATAAATTATCTTAAAAATTAATGAGGATATATTACTTGAAAATTTTGGTAATAAAATTTTAGTTGGAGTATAATTTTAAATTTCTTGAAATTTAGGTAATAGAGGTTTATGTAGAGTAAACTATTGTTAAGAGTTTGATTTATGACAAACAATCTTATTAGTTAGTGGGTATAGACACTTGTTGCGAAGCAAAGATAAACACAACTTCTAACACCCAACTTTTATTATATAGTATATGATGTTCTATTATTATAAAATACTCATCTCTCTCTCATTGTCTCCCTTATGTTTTCTCTCTGATCTCTATCTTATCAGTGTTAAGACATCTCATCATGGATGACAAAATGTCTTCGTTCCATCCTGACTCACTTCCATCCCACACATATTTTTTTCCTGTCATAAGGAAAGGACAGAGTACCTACGACCCGACTTTGCTTCATCCCAATGCCATCCCTAACACTAATTTCAACCTTAGGCAACCATCTCCATATTCCATCAATAATCCATTACACACCTACAACCCATCACACAACCATCAACGTAAAGCTAAACCCTAAATCCTTTGTGTTGAGGGTCATTTTTGGAGAATCCAAGTAGAAAGAAGAAAAGCCCAGCAACAAGGGCAGTAAAGGGTTGGCAAACAGGTTGCAAAACCATTAGGTCCAAACGGCAGAAATAATGGATCACAGGCCCATAAAATAAATAAATGGGTCTTGAGGAGGCAAATGGGCTTAAAGAAGCCCGAAAAGAGAGAAATAGCATACTCATGAGCAGTATATGATATAAAAAAGTGAGAATGGGCCACTGCAGACTCAAAGTAATGCAAACAAAGAAAGTAAGGGGTTAATGGCAAGCACATGAACCCCAAAGATGAGAATGAGGTAATTGGGCCAGGGAAACCCAATGAAGTTAGTAAAAGCCCATGAGAATGCAGAGTCAGTAAAAGGGCTAAGGAAGCTATAAGAAAGCAAATGGGCCAAGGATGCCCAAGAGAAAAACAAAAGGGATACAGGAGCCTATAAGTAGGAAAACCAATGGCCATGTTAAGCCACTGGGGAAAAAATAAACTGCAGGCCTAAAGAGACCCAGCAGGATTGAGTCATTACGGCAGGAATGACAGAGTGATATGGCAGGAAATGAGGGCAATCAAGAAATGGGCCGAAAGAAATGTAAAGTCCGGTAGAAAATAAAGTCTAGCCCCTAAGGGGAGTGGGAAATCAAAAAGCAGCTCACACAAAAGGTCAAAAAACGGACGGCAGACTGTGCAGGGAAGCCTTCAGACCACGGCGGACGCATGAGCAACAAGCAAATTTTGGATGTACATGGGAAGAGAGGCACGCGCAAGGGCTTAAACCTCATCAGCCTGTACCCAGCCAATACAGGACACAGTGAGGTCATGGGTCAGAGGTAAGAAGGCATGGTTTGGTGGTGGAGAGAGGGGAAAACCTATTTTGAGATTCCTGTCAGGGCTCTTTTGGGGGAAGTGTCCTGCTGGGATGACACACCACCCAAACGGGCAAAACTAAGCTGGAGCCACTAGGTCTATGCCATGAGGGATAGGGAGAGAGAATACACCCACACCGTAGTAGGAAGGGGTGCCACGGCAGACTAACAAACAAAAATAGTCCTCTTTGTCTGGTGATGGGGAGTGGCACACAGACGGTCCAGTGGTGGTCGGCAAGTACACCAAGACCAGACAAAGGTGGTTAAGGGCTAAAATAGTAAAATCTGACCACGGTAGGTGTTATAAAAGGAGGACGACCATCTGAGAGAAAGGAATCATCACAACACATCATAAAAAAGATAGAAAAGAAGGAAAAAGAAAAGAAAGGAAAAGATAAGAGGAAAAACTGAAACAAAGAAAGAAAGAAAAAACAAAGGAAAAACAGAGAGTTAGTTCGGCAGGCATGCATCAATAGGTTATTTTCCCTCTCTCCCTCTTAAAATCCTGTCCTCTGCCAAAAGCAAGAAGGGGTTCCTTCGGGCACCAACCATTCAGGTTCGTTTCCCTCAAAGCGATTAATTTCCGTGGTAGGATTTTCCTGGGAGATTAATTGCGTCGAGAAGAGGCGTTCTTCCCTCCCTGGTTTTTGGGTCCTGCGCGGACTAGACTTACTCTGAGTTCTTTCTTCTTTTAATTGACTCATATGCTGACCACTTATTTATTTGCGTTTTTTAAATTATTGTTGTTGTGATTATCATCCTTAAGTATGGATTAACTGTTCACTTTAATCAAGAAGCTAAAGTATTCTTCTTTTGTTTTATTATCATGTCTGCTTGCCACGACTCATTTAGAATAGTTCTGCTTGCCGTAAACATGCTCCTGGCAGATGAGATATAGTTTGTGTACAAACCGGACCAAGTTGAGTTCCAATTGGACCGGTCTCAACTCTTTTACTCAGAACATTTGGGCTTAGTACCGCAGGAGGTAGCCCAGCCTAGTACAACAATAGTACTGTAGGAGGCAGCCCAGTAGAGCACAAAAAAAGCCCACCACACTTTGTTAGGTTGTTCTTGGCCTTGGTGTACGGATCATTAGAGAGATATAGAGAGGGAGAGAATAAAAATATAGGAGGAAAAGATTTATAGGAGCTACAATGGACTGGTATATTTAGAAATCCATTGTAGTTTTTGTAAAATTTATTGCAAAATACATGACTTGATGTGGGGATGTTTCTATGCAATTTGTAAATAACATTCTCCATTTTGGTTTTTAATAGGTTTTACATTATCAAATGGGAGATACTCTATGTTTGGTTGAGTTAATGAAAAAATAAAAATAGAGGATGAAAATGTGACGTAAATAAATTTATTATTGTACTCTTATTAGATAAGGAGAGATTACAAAAGATTGGACAAAATAGAAATTTTTTTGAGTATCATTACTTCTATTTGAAATCCTTCGAGACTACCTGTCCAATTATGAAGGAAAGAACAAGTCAAAAGAAGGTGACGATGACATACTAAGGAGGTTTGGTTGTAGGGTTACATGATTGAGGTTGAGAATAGTGAGATAGATCTCTATTTCATTTATTAGATGATAGAAAAATTAATGATATGAAATAAAAGTTTAAATTAATGACGTGACACTCCTCATTTAGTATGCTACCTTAGTTTGTGAAATTACTATAGTAAAATGATAGTACCATTAACATTTTCTTTCCCTTAAGTTGAAAAGATGAATTTTGGTGGCTCGAGATGGAAAATTTCACCCACCCATTTTCGATTATCCTCCTTTTCAACAATACCAAATAAAAAACAACTTAAATTTTCTATCTTCTATTGTCCATTGTTCTAACTTTCCACATAACCAAACGGGCAAAGTTAACACGTGGACAGTTTGCCATAAATATTGCTAGTCAAACATTGTTGTCATTGTGTTTACATTATATTCCGTATATGATAGATTGCATGACCAATAAAATTACTGCTGTACAATTTTGACTGGCTCAATCTTTTCCCTGTGCATTGTAAAAAATATCTTGAAAATAAAAATACTTTGTTTAAGATGAGATTAGAGTCATGCCTATAGTTCTTCATTAACAAAATTATCTCTCTGAATCTATCAAAAAAAAAAAAAAAAAAAATCTCTCTGAAAAAAGGCTCTTTGCACCAAAAATAAAAACACACATTTCTTTTATTGTTAATTAGGCTCAACAAGAATTCATCTCCTTAGATTTTTTTTTTTTTTTTACACAAAGATACCATTACCATCCAAATTGGCCTGGGTAGCGAACATGTAAAGTTTCATTATACGAATTTTCAGACATCAGTTCACATGTCATTTACGTGTTGACTGGAAAAGGTTTTCTAAACAAAAAGAAATGCCTTTAATAACTACACGTGGCGATCTTCCGGTACTTTTCTCTCTTTTTATTTTATTTTCACAATAAACTTACCAGAACATATTCGCCCGCCATAAAATTTGCTTAGGACTTAAAGCACAGTTTTTATTAATTATGCTAATTAATTATGGGTTTGAGTAGAGTAATTTTTAAGTAATCTTAGAGCACAGTGAATGATGCTCTGTCATCTCACATTTATGATTATTAATTATGTTAATTAATTATGGGTTTGAGTGGAGAAATTCTTAGGTACCCTTAGAGCATAGTGAATGATGCCCTATCCTCTCACATTCATGACGTCATGAATGTGAGAAGAGAGAGCATCATTTTACTATACTTCAGGAGTATCTAAATATTTTGTTCCATCCTCTCATATTTATGGCGTTATTAATGTGAGAGGAGAGAATATCATTTCACTATACTCTAGGAGTATTTAAATATTTTCCGTCCGAGTGCCTCTAGTCATTTGTTGATTAACTATTTTGGAAAACTTTTAATACAATTTTAATGAAAATATAAAAAGTTGTAAAAAAAAGTCTTTTTTTTTTTTCCTTTTCCATAAAAATTTCATAAAAGTATTTCTTAAATTAATGTTCTTAAGGCATCCGTTAACTTTTCTCATTAATTATTTTTTCTAACATTTTTTCATTGGAAAAATTTAACAAACACCTTAAGGGTATTAATTTATAAACTATTTTTAGAAATTGAAAAGAAAAATGTAACTAAATATTTGATTTTACAATTTTTTATATTTTTCATAAAAGTGGGATTGAAACTTTCCTAAAATAGTCCATTAACAAATACAGAACACCATCCGGACCAAATCTGGTTTACTAAAACACCCACACATGCACATGTTTCAACCCAATACTTATCCTCCTCAATTATTGGCAACAAAAGATTATTTTTCAACAATATCTTCTATCTTATTAAAAAATAACACTAAATAAATACAAAGAATCTCATAGTTAGCGTTAAAATAGACGAATACTATTATAATAGAAAGAACGAAAGAATAGAGTAAATAAATATATTAATAATAAGAAAAAAACGGTGTGAATCGGTAGCCGGTAACGGTGGGTAGTCCAGCCAATTTCTCCTCCTCTTATTTCTACAAACTCCGCACGCACCCAACCGCTTTAGTTCTGTCCCCTTCCAAGAACAAGTCCCAATTTCTCTCTCTTCTTCTCTCTCTCTCTCTCTCTCTCTCTAAGTTTCATATTCAGTTTTTCTTCTTCAATCTGTACCAACCTTTCATCCATATTCATCAAGGTATGCTTGTCTCAAAAAACCTTAATCTTTAGCAAATTTTCTATCTCTTTGTGCTTTTTTTTTAGAAGGTTGATCATTGTTTTAGTTTTTTTTTTTTTTTGGTTTAATGTTAATATATTGTGAGTTTGATGTGTTTAAGGATGTTTGTTTGAGTCCGATCATGCCAAGTATTTGTTTAGATGATCGGTTTTGTGTGTTTTGTTTTTATTGATCTTCCGTTGGACGGTTTCTGATGCTCTATTTCCCAGCTTTTGATCGTTGAGTTTCGGTTGTTTGGTGCTTCAGATTGTTTTTGTTTTTTGAAAAGTTTGCTTTTTGGTTGGTTAAGAATTGTGGGTCTTTTTCATTCTGTGAAACTCTGTATTTGATGGACCAAAATTTTGGTGTTCTTTCAATTTGTGGGTCTCTTTGTTAATATATTATTGCTGCTCTTATCTCCAAATGAAACTTTATAACTAAAATTTCCAATGAATTTAAAAGTGTAAACTTTTTGTGGTTGGGTGTTTGTTGAATTTATTAGAGGCTGCACATGTCCTTTTGGTAATGTTTGCTTTGGATTGCTTACTCTAACAGATCCATCGAATTTGGTCTTAATAATCTATTTTGCTGAAATTTCAACGCCGCGAGCACGTGGTTATTGCTGGCTGCGTAATGCAAAAGAAACTGGTAAAAATTCTTCAAAACGAAAGTATTTTGTCTTACAAATTTATTCTAAAACTGGACCGGTTTATCTCCGTCTCGCGTCTTTTCTAACTTCTTGAACTTGTGCAGTTATTTGAATCTAACTTTCCTATCAAGCTAATCGTTTCTGGTGGGTTCACTAGTGATTACTTGCATTTCTTAGTTCTCATGGTTCTCTATGCAGTAAACGCATGAGAACTTATATAGACTGATTGCATTGACCAAGATTTAATTGATGAAAATAAGCTAAATAATTATCATTAAAGCCACGGGGCGTCGATAAGAAAGTGATTATTAATTTTCATCTGAAGCTGAACCGTTTGTAGTGGTTCCTCTTATCTCCATGAGCTGGTTTGTTGGACAAGATTTGGTAGATAGACTTGGTTCTAGTTTTACCTTGGATTGCCTTAGCATCAACTAGGTTTAGACTGTTTTTTATTATGCAGGTTCGGGGCGTGATGGTGTATTATTCTTGCTCACATGTTTTAAGTGTGAAATCAGCGAAAGAATCTTAGTTAGTATGGAAATATTGGAATGATGGCATGTCAAAATTGGCAGGTGAGAAGTTTTAATACTACAAGATCTCCCTCTCTCTTTTTCTCTCTGATCTATTTCCTTCTTCCAACCATGGTCTCAGAAACTTTTTAATTATATACTCCTGGGACCTTAGGTTGATTCTCTTACAACATTGTCGACCTTAATTTTTCTTGTCATGTCTTATTGTAGCATTAGTTGTATATCAAATGTTCATTACTTGGATTTTAGAAAAAATTCTGTTTGCTAAGATCTACATTGCCTTTTGATTTAGTTAACCCTAAGATTTTCTGTATATCAGATGCAGAAATTAGGGGATAGCTTAGTTTTTTGTGGTTTCAGTTTTCATTCTGAAGTGCGAATGGTTTGCAGGCACTTTGTTCAGGGGCAACCGAAGAACAGATTTGAACTGAGATCCTGTTTTCTCTTAAGGTTTTATTAGCATGATCTGCTGCCGTATTGGAGTGTATAAGCCAGCATTGATATAGGGAGAGCGAAGTATATGGTACTAAAGATTTCATCTTTAGCTTTCAGAATTGTCTAGACCTTGTTCAATTCACATTCATCTTTAGAACAAGGTGATTCCACTCCGGGGTCAAGGGCTGTATTGAAATCAATGACCTAGTGATTATTTGGAGGGTTTCCTGATATTTATATCTATTATGTTTGAGATCATAGAAAAGTGATGCAAGATGTTCAATATTGAGAGATTGTTATTTGCTCTCTAGGCAAGATTATAAATATGAAGGAACCAGGAATAATTTGCTTTCTAGTTTTTATTTGTGTTGTGCTGAATTGAAATAAAGGGATGGATTTTGGTTAACCCTATGGATATTTGTTGGCCTAATAAGCCTGGAGGCATCTGAAGTGCTTTTTAAAGTTCTGGCAGTTGATTCATTCTTTCATCTTGTCCCTGCATCTGGAGCTGCAGCAGTACAATGAGTGGGTGTAATGATGTCACCGTGGGGGAGTGTGCTGACTGGCATTTGGTCCATTATCACATGCCATTTCTTTTGACTCTTATCTGTTGGTGCTGAGTGGATAATACATGACTTCTTTTGTCGATCGAACTTAGGTTTGCTGATCCTGGCAGTTGGCCTATAGTTGAGATCACATACACACAAGTCACTGGGTTTAGCTACACAGCTGTTTGCAAAGCATTAGGCAGTTATAATCTTACTCATTGTACTAAATGCCATGAATACACTTGTTAACAAAAGCTTGGAAGTGCTGATCCTGTATTGTCCTAAAACAAGGCTTTGTCCCTTTAGATTGATATAGTTTGTCAGGGTGGAGACTTGGTGCTTTATAGTTGTCATTGCCTAGAGGGAGGGAAGTGGTTTCTCTGGACAGGAAGGCTAATTGCACAATTGGTGAAACCCGTTTCTACATTGCTGACAAGTTCCCAACTTCCCATAGCAGCAGCTTGCTTTCAAAGACAGCTGCCAAACTTGGGATTATGGAGACTATCCAATTTTCCTGTTAGGATTCCCCCCCCCCTAAATTTACAAGCCTCTTTGTGTCTCTGAGAGAGAGTTTTATGTACATGTGTGTGAAGCTCTGTCTTATTTGGAGTTGTCCATTTGTATTTTTAGGTTACTCGTATTCCCCTTGATTAGAATCCAGCATTTTCTGAAACTTGATGCAGTCTGAATAGGACTCTTCCTGGAAGGAATACATAAAATATTTGGTTATGTTTACCTAATCCTCTAATTTGATATTTTTCAGAAAGTAGTTTGTAGAGTATGATTTGTATCTAAGAGGTACTATATATAAGCATTCTGATATGATAAAAAGTGTTGTTGGTATCATTATGGAGATTTTGTAATGAATAAATCATGGACTGGATGTTACAGCAGTATCATGTATGGTGGTAATTGTGTTTTCAAGTTGTTAGGCTACAATTGTGACTAATGGTAATTCCTAACATTTATGCAATTCTTAATTTTCTTCAAATATGAAGCAATAAATGGTGACAAGTTGAAAAGATGCACAAATAAAATTTTTAATTGTATTCACCCAAAGACATAAAGGACACAAAGTTGAGAATTATTAATAGTAAAATATTCTGATGGTGTATCTCTTGTATACTTCCTGTGTACATTATTTGCACCCCTTTTGAGCCATTCAATGAATTTTTTATTTTTAGAGGCAAATGATTGGAAGATTTAAAAAAAAAAAAATTATATCTTTTAAACTTATTTTCATAATTTGCTTGACGTTCTATTGCCCCAACTAGAAAGTTGTGGGGAAAATAAAAAACTTAAACCAGATTTGTAGCTAAAAATTAAGGCAATTGCAGTGTCAAATTCTCTTTGGAGCACAACTTGTTTGGAAATTTGAGTTGCTTGCCTGCAGTAGGTTTCATCTGATCTCAGCCTCATCCTCCCCCTTTTTGTAAGGAGAGGTGTTAGGTGTTATGGTTTTTACTAAGTGTGGAAATGAAGCTGAATGTAAAGATCTGGTTAATATGATATGTCATATGAGGGTGATGATGCCAGATAAGCCCTGTTTGCTGGCCCGAGTAGAAGGGAGAAAGTTTTACATATGATGCTAGTTTTCTGACAGAAGTACAACAGTGGCAAACTTCTCGAAAAATGGCATATAAATGAGTGCCTCTTCTCTAGTGCAGGTTCTTCACCTTCTTCATTTTTGTTCTCTCTCTCTCTGTTAACTCTTTTTTCTTTCGAGAATGGGTTCTTCATCTGCTACTCTCTCTCTCTCGATTAATTTTTTTCCCCTTTTTGAAAAAGGACTTGAAGGATGAAGGCGATATATATATGTATACACACACACACACACACACAATATTAAAGCTTAGTCCCAATCTTTTTGTGGCGGCTATGGATCCTTGATAGATTAGTTAAGGGTTGGCCACACACACATACACACTGACATGAAAACAAGTTATTTTATATACTGGGTTTCCCTTCCTCCACTCATCTTTCTCCTTGGCTATGTTCATTCTTCTGTGTGTTCATATAGATGTCAAGTTCCATGATACTGACTTTGTCGACATTGGCCTTTTTATAATATTTATTGTTTACCCAATTGTGTCCTAGACTTGTTTGACATGTCTTAGGCATATTCTAATTGTGAGAAATACATGTTTTCAATTTTACATGACAGATTCTGCTCAATGCCACTATCTGTTTGTGTGGAAGCAATGTCCTTCTAGATGGGTCTGCAACGAACACCATGTGAAAATTATATCTGTGCTTTTCTTCAGTGGTTGTTAGCACACTCTTGTTGTCACCGTATCTTATAACTCTGATTTTACTAGTCTCGTATAGAGGCTGAAAACTTCAGAAGTTTTCTTGAGTCAATTGAAGTAATTCAACTGCTACAGATAATGCCACAGCTTCCCCATTTGGCTTCCTTCATTATCGAAATTTGGATCTCCTTTTTGCATGATTGGTATGCCATACACCTTGTTGACGACTTGAGAAGCTTTATGAGTTAATTGAAATAATTGATAGCTACA
Source organism: Notholithocarpus densiflorus (assembly GCA_030021035.2). NCBI lineage: Eukaryota > Viridiplantae > Streptophyta > Magnoliopsida > Fagales > Fagaceae > Notholithocarpus > Notholithocarpus densiflorus. The sequence continues at coordinate 471,651 of JARYZH020000044.1, forward strand.
TGTAATGCCTCAGATTCCTCATTCACCTGTATTGAAGTTGGGATCTTCTAATTGCATGACCGGTATGCATTCCCTCAGTTGGGATCTTTTCATTTTGGGTAAATATGAATTTGAAGTTTCTGGTGGTTAAAGAAATATTTTGGGAAGAGTATCACCTAATTTTCACATGCATACTCACTTCTTGTTCTGGCCTTCCATACTAATTATCTTATTTTTAAGTTTCCCAAAAATTTTTAACATAAAAAAATATGAAGCACTTATCTGCAGATTTGGGTTGCTAGGAGTACTATGGATAGTGGTTTATTTTCTAGATTACAGCTAACTTTTGGGTTTCAGGGTAATTTTCTTGGTCTTTATAGCACCTGTTGTTGAGCTATTGAGCGGTTCATGAGATTCTTCTTAGTTACTAATTCAGTCGACTTGAACTTCTGTTTACAGTTGCTACTAATACACCTCTGTTCACTCTCCCTGTTAAGGTATATGTCCATTGTCTTATTGATATTCGTTGCTATGACCAATGTTGGATCTTGTTGTTTTGATGTTGACTATCTTCCTAACCTATTTCCATAAATAGTTTTTTTTTTTTGCTATTTAAATTCAAGGAGAAGAGTAGATGAGGCCATTTTAGGTGTAAACTCCAAGTCCACATAGGTTGGTTACAGGTTGTATTCATCTATCCAGAGAAAGGTTGATCTCATGGATATTACTTGTTTTTTTTTTTTCCCGTTTGTTTACTACTTTCAGAAGGAGTATAGCAGTATAGAGCCATGTTATTCTTCAGCTGATGTACCTTTACCAACTTCTATACCCTTCATGGTTGATTACTCTTTTCAGGTTCAGGAAAAAGAAAAGGTTGTGCCAATTAATTATTGGATAAAGATAGTTCATTCAAGATGACTGTTACCTCTCTCACAACTGCTAGGTGAATTTTCTGATCCAGACCCAGGTGATGTCCTTATGAGTGGTTGTGCTCCTAAATCCTAATCCTTCCTCTGTTTCCTACCGATAATTATTCTAAGATCCTATTGGTATTCGTGCGGGGGATGGAGTGAGTACTAAGCATTGATATTCATGTCCATATTTGATTAATTGATCTTGTGTTCTTGTCACGCCTTTACTTTTCTTGCCTCCTTTTTGTTTTCTTTGCCTCAGAATGGGAAGCATGCCTCGTCAATTTTAGTGGAGAGTGGTAGTCTTTTAGGAGGAGTGAATGATTTAACTTATGGTTGGGAGACTTGGTGAGTTGAAACTTGAGGTGCGAGTAAATGTTCATTGTTGTCTATACCAGTTTTTTAAATGGTTGAATGTCCAAAGCACCCTAGTATTTTGACACATTGCTTGCAGCATATTTCCCCTCCTTCGCCCCCCCTCCTCTTTTTTTTTTTTTTTTTTTCCTTGGCTTGAATTTACAATGAAAATATTGTGACTGATCATTTGAAACTTATTTTAGCCTGGTCTGCATACTTGTTTTGTCTTGGTCAAGTTCCAATCAGTACTAATTTTATTGTGCATCAAGTACATGATTTACTTTGTAGCTGAGCTTAGTAACGTTAGCTTGTGACCAAGGGGATGAAATTGGTTCAAGATATTGGGAATCTGCTACAGGTGGGATGTGGTGGCTGTTGGTTTGTCCACTTTTGTGTGGAATCAATCTCTGCATTCCGCTTGCCCTTGGGTTAAAGGGCACCCCCATCCACCATGGGTGGTAGCTCAACATATAAACTTTGTCAGGTCATGGATTTTCAGTTTCTATATGAAACATATAACATAATTTGGGTGGAAATCTCTGTTTCCATCAACAAAAGTTTAACATTTTCATTGTTTCTTTGACGTAGTGTTTGAATTTTGTTGCTTGCTTTCATTTTATGGACTTGTACCAGTGAAGATTTGTATTGAGCCTTGTCTTTTTTGACAGGGCTTTCTACTCGAGTAATTTCTCTCTCCCCTATTCTTGGTGACTATACTCTAATGGCCTCTGTTGTTTGCTTCTAGAAACCTTGATTCCTATTGGTAATGGGAAAGTGCTCTATTCATTAGTTTCTTAATTTCTTTTGGCCTGAAATTTTCCTATGAGAGCTATCTCCTAAGTGTCCAAAATCTACAAGTGGGTGGAAAGGATGAAAGCTAATTAATCAGTGCATGCAAAACTTGGGAGTATCCTAAGTGACTGATGATGTAATTGAGAAAATTAGTATGGGTTACATCCACTTGAATGCGGAGAAAAAGGTTGGAATGGGCACCATTTTTAGCAATCTACTACTTATTTTTTAAGGATATGTTGTAGGTGAAAAATGTTGAGCAGGATCTATTATGCCCAATGGAAATTATTGAGATAAGTTTCTGTGGATAATGTTATGATAAATAATAGATTTTTTCTGAAAATCTCAGTTCATAAGTTCCATGCCAATTGTCAAATAGGCACCATTCTTCGGTACCCAGACTAGGTTCATCTAACTAAACTCGTCTTACGGGGTATTTGTCGGTATCTTAATCCTATCCTGTTATGCATATTTTTAATTCCACTCCCTATCAATGAAGCTGTTTAAATTTACATGCCTCTTTCTTGAAAAGTGAAAATGTGGTGGGTCTATGTTTAGAAGGCTCTAAAGGGCATATTTTTAGGATCTGCAAACATGTGAAGCTTAATTTTTTATGTACCTTAATTAGTAACATCAAATGGTATTATTAAAGTTGAATCACATGGCTACATAAGCATGATCTAGCAGCTATATGGGGCTCATCCACAGGAAAAAATATGAAATAAGAATTTGTTTGAAATGCTACCTTTTAAGTCAAAAGGTCTCAAAACTAAACTAACAATTAAAAAAGAATATAAATTTTCTAATGTATGATATTTGAGGAAAGAATATATTCACTCTTTTTGGTATCCCTTTATATGGTTGATGTAGGTGCATGCTTCAAGTTTACGTTTCAGCTTTATCAGCTGCATGCACACTTTTGAGGGTGTAGCACTGGGGTTCTTACTTGAAGTTTCTTGCTGAACTTAAATTTTTAAGCAAGCCTTAAGAATAACCCCAGTTGGCTTTTTAGGAACTGTTGTCAGATTGAAGAGCAGCTAAATATCTGCAGCTGTGGAATATGGAATCCAGAATTAAAAACAATGCAGTAATACATAGGTCTGACAGTGCAGGCTTACATAAAAAGAAAGTGCTTAGAAATTGAAAAAGATTCAAACTTCTTAGACATAGGTAAATTATTGTTTATTCTGCCTTCTAACAATTATGCACACTGATGGAATAGGGGAGATAAATCACTAGTTTATTGTTAATCGATTTAATTTTTCTTTTCTGTATTATGTCTGACCTCCACAACCACCACCCAAACACCCCCCCCCCCCTCCCCCACGCCTTTTCGCTCCTTCTGATACCCAGCTGCCCTTTACCCTAGTAAGATTCATATCTGAAATATGAGATGATTAGAAGGAAAAAGTGATTTGTTTTTGAGAGTTGTGAATTCAAAGATACTACTTATCCCTGGCTTTGCCAAAACTTCATATGATTGCGGCAAATCATGAGGTCAAATTCAATTCCGTTGTATTGTACGAGTTGTATATTTACCTATTAAAAAATGAGAGCTTGTATATATGAAAAAAGTAGAAGTGTTGCACTCCCTCGTGATGATTGGGGCATGAACACATACATGTTTTTTATTCTTTATTCAATTTCTTTAGTAATTTTGCAGTTTGCAACCGAATGTTTGAGATGCTTTCTTTGTATGCAGGTTCTAGCAGATTCCGGCACCAGGGCATAATTTGTTGTGACATTTAATGGGGCATAGACATTTGTTCAACGCATCCCAAATGTTCGAGAATGAGCATGATCAGAACTGGAATCATATGCATACAGACCAACATCTCTTGCATCTTGGTATTGTGACTTTAAAGACTTTGCTTGCATAACTATTATTTGTTCAGTTTCTGGTTTAACCAGGGTGAGTGTCTTTAAGTTTGTCTGGATTTGAATTACAGTTTCCTCATCAGGGCAGTTGAAACACAAAAGACTTTTCTTAAACATAGTAGTTAAAAAGAATAATAAAAATAAAAAACAAACAAACAAAAACCTAATTCTGGAAAATCGAAGCTAGTCTTATTATTTTATGTGGTGCTGATTGACCAACACGACAAACTCTTGATGGCCCATGCATAGGGAGAGCTAGATATTTTTTTAATGTGTGTGTGTGACCAATCATTTCTGGTATATGGGCCAACTTTTGTTGTGCCTATACTAATTGTGAACTTCCATTGCAGCCCGGGCTGGCACTTCGGACAATGGTTCCTTCTTTTATCCTGCGGAAAATATGCCAGTAGATGCAGTGCATTTTGCATCTCACTGGGGTCCTGCACCAAGGTCAACTGGGTATCCTTCTTCAAGTCACAACGTGGATGTGCCACCTTATCAACCGGATGCTTCTGGCCCATCTCATGATCCTTTTATGCATGTTTCAACTGCTGGAACGTTCTCTACAGCTCCAGATACTTACGCACAACATGCGTCTTCCTCTAATTATGAGAGGCAAACTTTCCATAGCGTTGAGGGCAGTTTTATTGATCTTACAATGGGCAGTGGAAGGGGGCCTCACAAGCGAAAAAGTCCTGGAATCCCTCCAGTCTGTGAGAGAGGCAGTTCAAGCAGATACTACAATGCTGGAAGTTCCTCTGATCTTCCAATATCTTCAGAACTACGGATGGATAAACCAAGTATAGATTCTCAGCACATGCCTTGGGATCACATTAACATGGCTCCCATTTATAGAGGCAGTGGCCTTTCAATTAGGGGTGAGGGTTCTTTGAGGAATGTGAGAAGCCGGTCTGCACTTGATTTGGAATCAAACCTAGCTAGGACCCATTTGTCAAACAACCCTTCACACCCTTCATATTCTGCAAGCCACCCAATTGACCATTCTAGCAATGCGGATCTTTCAGTTCAGGGCTCCAGTGCTTTGTCACGGGATTGGGGTCATATTAGTGCGTCTCCTGTTCCTGGAAGGGTTCTAGTTTCAGGTAAGTTTTATGTAGGTTTATGTCTCCCTATGTGTCAAATTTCCAATTTGCCATTGTTTCTAAGAGACTTCTGGTTGTAAATTGCAGACACAGGCAGCTTCAATCATGACACAAATCACTTCCTTGTAGGAAGCAGTGCTGGCAACTCTTCTGCTGACATTGGGGGATACCATCATGATTTTGTTACAAGCAGGAATCCGGTTCCTCAAAGTTTTCATGCTAACTCAACCCAATCTGTGAGGGGAGTTCGTAGTAGCTTTACTCAAAGGTCTAACCCGGCTTTCAGGGCTTCTACAAGCAGCTTACGTGTGGGACATGTGGCGCCTTCAGATGAAGGAATGCAGTTGGCAGCTGAGAATTACTCCTCTAGACATCCAAGGCCATTGTCCACCATAGGGTGGCGTAATGGCGACAGGAACGGGAGGTCGAGGATATCTGCTGAAAGATATCGATCTTTGCCTGATGAGGCAGGTCTCCATGATCGATTTACATCTGAGGTATCTTCACTTATCTGATAGGAACTTATGCCACATTTGGGAGAGGGGTACAGCTCCTCTGCAAATATTGGAAGAACAATTTTTACAGTGTCACTCGTCCATAAGCTGTTGTGTCATTTCAGGAGATATCTGCAAAATAGCCGTTTTTCATTTTGAACTGTCATTACCTGCTGAATGCTGGATTCCATTATCACTTTGCAGGGTTTTATGATTGTGGATCGCTCAGCCTTGTATGGATCCAGAAATATGTTAGATCAGCATAGAGACATGAGGCTAGATATAGACAACATGAGCTATGAGGTTATTTACTGAGTTCTTGTTTCTTCTACTACTTTATTCCTGTTATTGCTGTGTTTTTTTCCCCCCCCTGAAATTCTGTGCTGTACAGGAACTTCTTGCACTTGGGGAAAGGATTGGGAGTGTGAGCACGGGTCTCTCTGAAGATTTAATATCCAAGTGTGTGACAGAAACAATTTATTGTTCATCAGATCTAATTCAAGAGGAAGGAACCTGTGTGATCTGCCTGGTAAGATTTTATTTTTATTTTTTGGGCTTCATAAAGGTAGGACTTTGCCTTCAGCAGTTTTCGAATCTGAGCATACTCCATGGGGAGAGGCACTTGCCAAATGACCTAGAGGTAGAGGGCAAGTAGGGTATTTAAAAAAAAAAAAAAAATCTGAAATAGGAAAATATCAACTTCGTTGTAGAGAATTCCAAATGCCCTTGGTTTTATGGTTGGGATTATAGGGATTAGGCTAATGGAACCCAAGTCAAAACCCTTATTAATCCTCTGGACATGATTGGCCCTTCTTAATTCCCATGACTCTGCAAGCATTATGTTTTGTTTTGTTTTGTTTTGTTTTGTTTTTTTTTGTTTTTTTTTTCAAGTGTACAACTGAATGCTCATGTACCTGTTATGAATCTGTTTGCAATCAACAGGAAGAATACAAGGATATGGATGATGTCGGGGAACTGAAAACTTGCGGCCATGACTACCATGTTAGCTGCATCAAGAAATGGTTGTCTATGAAAAATATATGTCCCGTCTGCAAGGGATCTGCTGTCGCGGATAATATGAGCGACAAATAATTTATGATGCCTCTTGTTCACTACATTCTCTCATTCTTGTATATGTATATATTATATGTATGGAGATTATCCTCAAAACAGAGGAAACAATGGCAAAGTTGTAAAGGGAATGCTAGTTGATGCCAATCCATTGTTTCTGGCTTCATTTTTAATTATGTGAAGCCTTTAAATGTCCTTGTTGTTTTGTACGGTGTTCATTCAATGAAAAGTTATAATCCTCCTCTTGATGTTCTTAGACTAGGTTAAAGCCTAAAGGTATTTTATTTAACTAAAATATTGTTTTCGTCCTAAAATTTGCATGAATATTTTTTTTTTCATCTCTAAACTTTAAAAAGTTTACCTTCTGTCACTAAACTTTAAAAAGTTTACCTTCAGTCACTAAATTTGCATGAATATTTTTTTTTCATCTCTAAACATTTTTAATAGTTTAGGGATGAAAAACGAAATTCATGCAAACTTAAAAAAAAAAATTTCTCTAAATTTTAAAAAGTTTTCCTTTTGTCACTAAATTTTGTAAAGAAAACTTTTCAACAGTTTATGGATAAAACTATGGATGAAAATAAATTTTTTACCATAGTTTAGGAATGAAAAATGGACTTTGGAAATTAAAAATTATTAAGTGTAACATTTTCGATAGTTTAGGGATAAAAAATGAAATTCATGCTAAGTTAAAGAACAAAAATATTATTTTAGCTTTTATTTTGACCAAGTGAGTGTTATTATAAAGTTTAAGGACGAAAATATTAATTAAGCTTTTATTTTGACCAAGTGAGTGTTATTATAAACTATTAAATTGAATGAATTTACATCTGATTCGATAAAATGAAGAATTTGCCTATAATTTTGGAGAAAATTACCTAAGAAAAAGCAAAACGGAAAGTGTAGTCTCCTTAATTTTTTGCTTGTATTTATGTCTTTAATACTTTTTTTTTTTTTTTGAATGAATAAAGGTGGAAAGGAATAGAGTTCATATTCTGTCTTCTGAACTATTAAAACACATGATCAATCACTCAAATTAAAAACTTTGTCTGCCGTCTATTTTGTTATTAAGTTTAATGAAATTTAGTATTAAAAGACCAATTTACCTTTTTATCATTTGTTTTGGAGGGGTAAATTGATCGTTCAATATTTAATTCATTTATACTAAACACAAACTTAGATGGCATGTGGACATTGAACATAATTATAACTTTTAGGAGGTCAATCGTGCATTTTAATAGTTTAGAAAATAAACTGTAAAATTAGATATAGTTTAGAATGAAAATTTGAAATTTTCCCTTATGTTCTTTTAAAGTTAAGCCTCAATGTGGTTTGGTTTGCAAGATTTTTGAGATGGTAGATTTCAAGGAATTTTAATATATTCATATATAATTTAATTTGATTAGAATTAGATAAGATTTACGAGAATTTGAGATTTATATATTCCAATCAATTGTCGAATAATTTTTTATTGGTTTCAAATTATCTTTAAGTTATGAATATAATGTCAAACACATTATTCCTCAACCATAAAAGATCTGATACTCCAAGAGAAAATCTCAACTATAGAACAATGCACCATACTGTAGACTATTATTCCTCACATTATATAGCTTTCTTATAGATAATTAGAGAGAAAAATAATATGAGATATGAATCATGTTAAATCATCTAAAATAATTTTTAAAAAATATTATAATTTTATAATTAAGACCAAAATAGTAATTATTTTCAAATTCTTATTTTTCAAGGCTTATTAGGATATCATACCTTGAAAATTAAAACAATTTATTTCCTTCAAACATTAAAGTGATTCTTAACCAGAGATATAATTATATAAATAAATAACAAGCTTTCATCTATACTATCTATAAGAAGATTTCTCTTTTTGGATTGAATTTTTATGTGGTTTAACAATATCTTTAGACTCTACGTTTAATAGGGACAAAACTTGAAGACAATCTGGTAAAAATATATCTCCAACTACACGTAAAATACCTACAAAATTACTAATCCATGTCTTCAAAACAAACTTATCCAAAAATTAAAAAAAAAAAAAAAAACTTATCAATCCACTTTGATATTTCCCTCAAGATCACGTACACTAAAAAAAAAAAAAAAAAAAAAAAAGCCTCATAGCTAACTTATTCCAAATGTGCAAAATTTAAATTGACATCAATGAAGTTGCCCAAAAATTCAACCCACCTAGGTGACTTGGTGAGAATCGACCCAAATCACCCATGATTTGGTTAAAAGCAATTGTCATCCATTGACTCGATATTTTTAGGTTAGATGTCAGTACCTACCCCCCTCTACCCCCACCTGCCTCACTTGACTGACCGAACCATTCCCTTACCCAACCATAGCTTATACAGCTCTTGCCATCATCAATTACCTACATTGTTGGTCATAAAATCATCTCTAATTTGGTCAAATCTTATTTGTGGAATTTTTACACCTGTTCAAATCGAGTCGAGTAGCGAGTTAATTGCGAATTCAATTAGTGGACACCTCTTAAGTAAATTCAAAAAAAAAAAAAAAAACTTTTTGCGGTTTTACCTAAAAATTAGAAAATATTACTTAAAAATAAAAAAAATAAAAAAAAGGTTGGTGAGCAATGTGTACAACCAAGAAAATTCTGGAACAACTTGGAGAGAACGTATAGTATAGTTTCCCATTCAGCCTAGAATAACAACCCTCCCAAAAGTCCCAACGACTATTCTTCATCTCCACCGCTCCTTTCTCGTAAGTTCCCCGGGCATCACACGCAACCCATTACGTCATTGGGTCGGTTTCGTCTCCTATTTAAATCACCTCTACAACCCTTACTCTCTCATCCAAATATCTCTCGAAATCTCAAAATCTCGCAAATTTCTCTCTCGCAAATCTCTTTCTCTCAAAAAGATGCAGATCTTCGTGAAAACTCTGACCGGCAAGACCATCACCTTGGAGGTGGAGAGCTCCGACACCATCGACAACGTGAAGGCCAAGATCCAAGACAAGGAAGGCATCCCGCCCGATCAGCAGCGATTGATCTTCGCCGGAAAGCAGTTGGAAGACGGCCGTACTCTCGCCGACTACAATATTCAGAAAGAGTCCACTCTTCACCTCGTTCTGCGACTCCGCGGAGGCATGCAGATCTTCGTCAAAACCCTGACCGGGAAGACGATCACTCTGGAGGTGGAGAGCTCCGACACCATCGATAACGTGAAGGCCAAGATCCAGGACAAGGAAGGGATTCCGCCGGACCAGCAGAGGCTCATCTTCGCCGGGAAGCAATTGGAGGAAGGCCGTACCCTCGCCGATTACAATATCCAGAAAGAGTCTACGCTCCATCTCGTGCTCAGGCTCCGTGGAGGCATGCAGATCTTTGTGAAAACCCTAACCGGGAAGACGATCACCTTGGAGGTAGAGAGCTCCGACACGATTGATAATGTCAAGGCCAAGATCCAAGACAAGGAGGGGATTCCACCGGACCAGCAGAGGCTTATCTTCGCCGGGAAGCAATTAGAGGACGGCCGCACCCTCGCCGATTACAATATACAGAAGGAGTCTACCCTCCACCTGGTGCTGAGGCTCCGTGGAGGTATGCAGATATTCGTGAAGACTCTGACGGGGAAGACGATTACTCTGGAGGTGGAGAGCTCCGATACGATCGATAATGTGAAGGCCAAGATTCAAGATAAGGAGGGAATTCCTCCGGATCAGCAGAGGCTCATCTTTGCTGGGAAGCAATTGGAGGATGGGCGGACTCTCGCTGATTATAACATTCAAAAGGAGTCCACTCTTCACCTTGTTCTTCGTCTTCGCGGTGGCCAGTAAAAGATTTTCTCTGAAGGTTTAATGTGTTCGAAATGTGGTTTTCTGAATAAAGTGTAATAGTAGTTATTTTAGCTAATAGGTTTTTTCAAAGTTCAAAACTATGTTGTGGTTAAGTTTAATGTACTTTATATCTCTAAATAAATAATAGTGCCTTTAGTTTGTTCTAATTTCTGTGTTTTTCTTGTTGATCTTGTGATATTTGCAGTAGTATTTTGTTATGATAAATCAATGATTTGATAGCAACTTACCTAGCTTCATTTGGTGTGTGTGAGATGACTTTTATTACTTTCAATAGTTAGAGAAAACATTCATATATATCTAGTTGTTTGGTTGAATATGAATTGGCTACATGGTATGACGAAGTTGTCATTAGTGTGAGAAATTGTTGTTGAGGGAAATTATGAGTGCTACAATCAAGTTTCAGACCAAATGTTAATCTTTTTCGTCCCTAATCTCATGTTTTAGGGTTAAAACTGAGAATTTATTGTGATTACGATTACTGGTTATGTGGTGCTAACTTTGTTCAAAGTCAGTTGTGTCTTTGTTAGAATGGATACAATTTGTAGTTCTGGTTAGGTTATTTGGGTCCTATAGGCTATAGGAAGTGGCTATTAAATTACCGATTCTCACAAAACTTAAGCTTTTGAGATATGATAAATTTAATTATTTAACCACATACTTCTAACACTCTCCCTCACATGCCAAAATTACCTTTTAATTGGGTGAGGCTCAACACGTCAAAATTTATACCATAATAAATTACATTTTCTCCCAAAAGTTTAAGCCTTTGGGATATGGTAAATTTAATCATTTAACCACATACTTCTAACAATTTTGTTTCTAAATGGAAGCATGTTTAAATGTCTTTGTGTTTGGTTCAAGATATTTATTTGATGGAATTTGTACTTGGTGCCTTTAATGTCAAGAATACAATTATATGATTTTTTTTTTTCTATCTAGCGCTTTGTTTTCCTTCCCTATTCCCTCTTGCAATTTCTGAGCTATTGCCATCTTGACAGTAACATTTTGTGAGACTGTTGGTGAGTTTGATTGGTTGTTTTGGAGTTGTTGATTTAGTATGTACCTATGTATTTGGATTTTGGACTCTTTACTATTGGGGATGATTCTCTTATGAGACAAGATGGTAATATAGAATAGAATAAAATATGAATAATTTTGTGGATGAAAAGCAAGCTCCCATAATTAAGTGTTGAAATTGAAAATGTTTTCCAATCTATTAAATTCATTAGCTTTAGATATTATATTGTTCTAGAGAATTGTTGAATTAATTTGGTCAATGTACATGTTTGGTGGGTGGCTGGAAATTTAAGAGCATGGTTGGAAACTTAGGATTGGTCAGGGAAAGAATAATTGCTTTGGTGGTAGTGGAGCTGTGCTTTGTGTTTACATTGTTAAACACAGGTGACTTCCTAGTGCTAGAGGAGAATGTATGATCTTTTTGAATTATGATTTTCATGGACTGTCTATTGTTATTGCTGTAATGACATATAATTTACTCATATTTTTCCCCCTTGAATGATTCCAAAAGTTCCTGTGTTATCTTCATTTACCTTGGATTTTTGGCACTTGTTGATATGTGGGAGGGAAGATGTTGGTCATTCCTCCCCCCCACATATCGTCTAAACTCTTAGTACCATTGTGAACTTAGATGATGCTGATATCTTCAACTAGAACTTGAATGGGTGGGTAATCTTTCCAGAAAACATAAAGCTGAGTTTGTCATTTTCAGTTGGTGTTACATAAATGAACAAAGATACAGAGTGTTGCCATACCTACATAATGGCCGCTAGGCAGGCTGGTGACTCTCTCCTGGTTCCAAAGTCTTTTAAGACCTCTAAATCTCTATCTCTGCAATACCTCTTTCCTCTCTGCTGTAGCTTTTGATATTATATTGTTGTAGAGAACTGTTGAATTAATTTGGTCAATCTACATGTTTGGGTGGCTGGAAATTCACAACTGGTTTGCAACTTAGGAGCATGATTGGAAACTTAATACTGATAAGGGAAAGAACAATTGCTTTGGTAGTAAAGTTGTGCTTGTTTCTTACATTGTTAAATTAGTGGCTTCCTAGTGCTAGAGGAACTTTCTGATCTGTATGATTCTCAATCACTGTATTATTATTCCTATTTCCTACAATGACTTATATATTGTCCTCGTTTTTTTTTTTCTTGTATGTAATGAATTGGGCTTGTCCTGTTTCCCAAATTTCCTCTGTTTTGGCATTTATTGTTGTTGTTATTATTATTATTTTTCCTTTAGCTAGAACTTAGAAGTCTGCATTCGGTAGGTACTCCTGTATATTTACAGTATTATGTGTACCCCTCCATTTGACATTTGCTCCATAGGATGGAAGGGAATATGTTTGTTGGTCATCCCGGTTTTTGCTTTTGTTTGTTTCCCCCTGAAAATATCCTCTAAACACCACTGTGAACTTTGATGATGCTGATATCTTCAACAAGAACCTCGATGGGTAGGTTATTTTTCCAGAAAACTAAAGCCAAGTTTTTGTCATTTTTCAGTTTATGTCTCTGACTAGTGTTACATAAATGAACAAAACATGGAGAATATTGCAACACTCAGAGAAAATCTTAACTATAGAACAATGCGCCATACCCTAGACTGTTTAGAAGAACAGAAACAAAATTACATTTGAGGTGATTTTTCTCCCGGTTCCTTCAGAGAAAGGACTATACCTCTCTAATGATAGATCCATTTTGACAACAAAGCTTCTGGTTGGACTCAGCCGATAGATCAATTTTGACAACCAAGCTACTGGTTGGACTCAGCCTTTTTGCATTTTGTTTCGCTTTTGGTATTTATGTATTAGTGATAGGAATTTGTTTCTTTTACCTCAGAATTCTTAGGATCTCAAGAAGTTTTATGTATGCTAATTAGAGAGCCCTGAGTAGTCACATTCATTACCTTTGAATTCCTTAGCATCTCAAGAAGCTAGAGAATTCTTTGTTTGTTGCTATGAACTGGAATAAACCAGGTTTTTCCATTGGTGTATGTTAACCGATTTTAGGTTTTAGGTGTAAGCTACCAAGGTAGCACTGTCTATCACATTGCCTAAGAGGTAAGAATGGGGGTGCTTAATGGTAATGTTTGGTGTAGATCTATATGGTGTTTGTTGTTTTGGTTTGAAGTAGTTTAATTGATTTTAAATATATAGGGCTTCATAATTCTTGTTCGCCTAGTTTATATACATAGAAATACATGTCCTTTTTCTCAGGCATGTTATCTTCTGAGGATTACTATATCAATACATGAGCTTGCCTGGCTGGTTGTAGAAATATAGAAAACAAAAATGATCCCTATCATCGGTTAGTAAAAACCACAAGTGAAACCACAAGTGAAACAAAATTCTGTATGTGTTGTCAAACTGGATTTAACAAGCTACGCAATTGAGATTACAAACTGGATTGCTTTTCCAACCACTTGAAAAGGTCCAAGTGACCAACCAATGGTCTCATAAAATATTGTAGTTTTCATCAATTTGCCCCTCAATTTATACACCCAAATGCTTAATTTTGTCATATTCATTCCCCATCTAAATTACTCAATCCCTAGGTGTTAATCTCCGTCTAAATCACTCACTCAACCTGCTAAAAAAAGTTCCTCGCTTTCTAATTTGAAATATATGAAAAGCTGAAATTTGAACATTAAAACATAATTTGTATTTTTGAGACAAAAATGCGGAGCATCTTTTCACAAACACTTAAGCTTTTGCTGTGACTAATATTTTTGCATTCAAAAAACAAAGAAAGAAATAAACTAACACCCAAATTTTCCTTGATGAAAATTGGACAAATTAGTTAAATTCAAATTAATCGGAGTGAAAACGATGTTTTTACAATCGATAAGAAAAAAGAAATTGATAGTTTTATTAAGAGTTAAAACTTTAAAACACTCTAAAGCCCTCCCTCCACCTGCCCAATTCTAACTTGGACCAATCTCGACCTAAGTTCCTTTGCACCGAATTGATGGATCTTTGTATGGATTCTATGGTACCGGTTGTTCCTCTTCTTGGCTTTTCTGAATAGATTTTGAATTGATTTTGGTTATTATTTTCTTGGAAAGAGGTTGATCTCTTCTAGTACATACTCGTGTTTTTCTCACTATATGTCACACTATAAATAAATATGTTCCAAGATCATGGTCGTTGCCATTGAGGCTCTCTTGCTCACCATAACCAGCAATCCCACTTGTGTTCAATTGTAAGACTGTTTTCCATCCATGCCTTCTTGTCTGAAAACTGAATCAAGATAATGATAAACCAATGTCATTTCAAAAAGGCCTTGATATTATAGCTAGATTATAAAAGGTGAAGAAAACCAATCTAGATATAGATTTAAGAAATTCACAACACTCAAGCCAATCTACTTTACTCAAATTACACTTTTTCGTCCCACAAGATGAGCTGAGGACCCACTATGTGCATGTATAACTTACTAAGAAAAAAAAAATTACATCATTTAAATATAATAAAGGAAATGTTTGAATGTCACATGGATTCATAACCATATAGTGTTTTACAATCTCAGGTCCAGGTCCAGGTCCAACAACAGCCCAGTAAGCCCAACAAGTCATACTTCCCGAAGCGAGGCCAGACGTTGGAGCTGGTGTGCGAGTCACTTGGTTTCAAAGGGAAGGGTTTGTGCAAGGTGGCAGACACTGGGTTCGTTGTCATGTGTGACCGTGCACTCCCCGGTGAGCGTTTCATTGGGCGTGTCACTCGCAAGAAGGACAACTATGCTGAGGTATTGCTATTATTAATGTTGTTAATATTATTGCTTTTGGTAGTGAAGACAATACTAAATGACGAACTGGGTCTTGTTTTATTTGCTGTTTTGGTTCCAAATTTTGGAACTTTTAAGTTTTGTGTGTGTGTGTGTGTGTGTGTGTGAGTAAGTGATATCATTTCAGCTCAAGTGTTGTTGGGTTGGATTCTATGTTTAAGTTGGTGAAACGGTTAAGTTTAGTTTTAAGTATGGGTGCTAACTACCTAGGAAATTGAGAGAGGAAATGGGTCTTTTTGTGTATGCTAAATTGGGTTGGAAGGAAGGAAAATTAGAAGAAAATTTATGGTAGCTCAGACAATAAAAAATGACGAATTGGGTCTTGTTCTATTTGCTGATTTGGTTCCAAATTTTGGGACTTTAAGTTGTGTGTGTGTGTGAGTGGGTGAGTGATAAAATTTATAAAAGTTAACATGGCTTTAGAAACAAGAGTATTAGTAACAATTTCACGTCACAAATCCTCATTGGAAATGCTGGTGGCATACACAACTTTCAGTAGTGGTGCCACTTGTATCAGTTCTATTTTTTTTTTTTTTTTAATTTTTAATTTTTTTTATGTGAATGTGCTTATAATGACATGCTAGGGAGTTATGTATCGTTCTTTGTCTTTCATTCTCTCAATTGAATCAATCTCTTCTTTTGCTTTTGAAAATTTTAAGTGACAGGATTTTTTCTTTTTTGATTTTGTAAAATGTACAGGTGACTAAGGTAAAGACAATATCTCCTCATTGGGACTTTGTGGATGCCCCTTGTGAGTATGCTTCTTATTGTGGAGGATGCAAAACACAAAATTTGTCTTATGAGGCTCAACTTAGAGCTAAGGAACAACAAGTCCGTGAGTTGGTGATGCATGTTGGGAAGTTTTCTTGTGAGGAACTGGAATCCCTAAACATCATGAAGCCAATTGTTCCCTGTGATATCCAGTTCCATTATAGGAACAAGGTTAGGACAGAATCTGAACCTTATTAATTTTGTTGTTTAGATCTGGTCACATGCAATGATTCTACTATTTTTCTTCTTTCTTTAGCAGTATAAAAGCAACCCATAAATGGTGCTAGATTCTTGCCGATTGTCACTAAGATTGTACTGGAAAAATTATAGCACTCAGCCATACATGCTCAACTTGTACTCTTTTTAGGTGTTATAGCCTCAAGCAAGATATGCCCATAACGTTCAAATGAAATGCTTTCATTTGTTTTATTGTGTATTGGCTCATTAATTGATCACTAATTCATTTGTTGAATCAATTAAATGAAAATTATGTCAGAGTTTTAAAATGAAATGTAGTGATTCTTAACCTAGACATTGAGACGATTTTATAAGCATAAATTATGTTAACAATTACACTCTTTTTCATGATGAGTGCTATGCATCTGATTAACAGCTGATGTCTTAAGTACGCCAATACCCAGCCATGTTATTTTTGTTTTTCCTATTTCAATCACACCATTCATAAGCATAGAAACAGAATTTACCTCTACCAGTGATATACATTGGCCTGAGTATATGTTGTATGTTCTAATCCTGAGTATGTAATTCACTCCAAATTGATTTTCATACCAACTGTAGAACTCATAACTGCTGTGTACTTTGTTGTTATTGAAAAAAGTATATAAATAGATTGGTTCAAAATTTTAAAAATATCTTAGATGCTACTTTCCTGCTATTGCAGATGGAATTCTCATTTGGCACTCAAGAATGGCTACCTAAAGAATTATTATTAGAGAAACAAGATGGTAGTGAGAGCTATGCCCTGGGACTGCATGCTCCTGGCTTTTTTGATAAGGTTCTAAATGTCAACAAGTGCTTACTGCAAAGTGAACCTGCCAATATGGTATCTCATCTTTTTTTTTTTTTTGTTCCCCGTAATATTAGAGGCTTGTATGCTCTTCCTGCAGACACTTTGAATTGGATATGTGATTTATATTCCAAATAAATTAACTTGCCCATATCATCACATTTGAGGATTTCCCATTTGTAAATTTGCTTTGTATTACTGGCATGCCATTCTTATGATGCAAGGCACCCAACGTTTATTATACATAGATGATAAATCACTAGAGTAATCTAAGTTGTCCTCTAGAGTTGTCTACTTAATAAAATTTGGAGAAGTCTACATTCCATGACATCTACTTGTTAGGAGGTGGTAAGCTTAACCCCCCAAACACTGCTCGACAGTGGATTAAGGCATTTCACTTGGTTAAAGTCCTTGGTAGGATTGGCAAAGAGCCTTTGTAGCTCAATGGCATTGCCTAGTTGCCCTTATGAGGAGAATTAAGGTTTGAATCACCCCTTCCTCACTTGTAAGATTTTTTTTTATTTATAAAAAAGGTCTTTGGAAGTTAGTAGGATTTTTTTTGGATAAGTGATAATATTTATTCAAAAAGAATCAACAAGTACACAGGAAGTATACTAGCTGAAGGTTATGCAGGCGATCTAAAATTACAATGAGCAATAAAATCAAATAGATTTGAAAAAGAAAACTTCCCTGCAGCTACCATCCACTCAAGCTACCATCCTTGTAAGAATTATTTAAAAAAAATGAACAAAAAAGTGACTTGTAAGAATTCTCAAGTCAATTGTTCAATGTCACTGAGTTTGTTGCTCATATCAATTTTGGGTTTTCTTTACTTCCTACGCAATTGTCTTCTTCTTGTACTTGTTTTTAGCTAGAAACTTACACCTTTATATTTGTTTTGACTTGATATTGGCAGCATACTTAATTCTTTGACAAATTAGTTTATTACCATGTCAGAAATATTTTGTTCTTTCTGGCCTCTTTGACTTGCATTTCTGATATATAGGTTCTTGCAGCTATCCAAGATTGTTGGAGAGATCCACAACTGGGTATTTCTGCTTACAATGTTCACTCTCATGCTGGATTTCTTAAGCATCTAATGCTAAGAACTGGAAGGTACAGTGCATTCTGTTAAATCTCATATAATTAGGTTTTTCTTTTTTACCCATATTTTAGCTTGCTGTAATTCATATGCAAATATACATTAACTTTCAACTTAGGAACTCTCTTCGACAATAATGGTAAAATTTTGGTTGTGTTGGGGAGTACAGTGAACAGAAGCAAAAAAGCTTCAGAACTCAGATACATGCAGTCAGTCTATAGTTCTTTGCAGATATGAATAATAAATGGTTGAAACCAATTATTTGGAGTATGATCAGACATTGAATTCTTTTCAAGGACTTATTGGTCAACTACCAATTTAAAATGTTTTCTTGATCAATTGGCAAACAAAGAGTTTGTAATTTTAGTATTACTTATGAAGTTACCTGTGCTTGTTTTGGATTTCACACTCTATTATCAAATTCCTGTTGTTCAATGTTGAGGTTGTTGAATGTTTGATCAAAATAATAGATGTAAGTGTACCATTAGTTTTTTTTTTTTTTTTTTATTTTAATTTCAGTTTTCATGATTTGAGTCATAGTTATTACTTGTTAGTATCTTACAACACATTATGTGATTCGCATTTTTTACCAATTTGACATGTATCTTATAAGTGTATCATAAATCTTAGTGTATCACATGATACAACATATGTATCTTAAGGTATGATATGTAATTTTGATATGTATTGTTTCAGGCAATGCACTTGTCATTCTTGGTTTACATTATGTCTTACAATAAATTATGTGATTCACATTTGTTACCAATTTGATATGTATCTTATAAGTCTATCATAAATCTTAGTGTATCGCACGATACAACATACGCATCTTACACTATGATAAGTAATTTTGATATGTAATGTTTCAGGCAATGCACTTGTCATGCTTAGTTTACATTATTTGTATTCACATTTTTTTGTTTTTTGTTCTTAATTTTTTTTATAAGCTCTTAAATTTTTTTTTTCCTCATAATAAAGCTAATTTAATTGGGGCATTAGCATTGCAACACCCCAATGGGTGCTGGAGGATATGCTTACCAAATTTGAGGATGTGATGTATGTTTTGTTGCTCTGCGTGAGTGATGTTTTTTAGGCTAGTCAGACCTAGAGATTTCACCAGATTAAGTCTTGTTTTGTGACAGAATGATATCAGAGCAGTAGGTTTTGAGTGAAGTCTAGGCTTGGATCTTAGGCTGATTCTAACAATGTTCTGGAGATCTTTATGTTTTTGGTAGGTAATGATCTCAGATTTGGAGATTTTTTATGTTGGACTGAGTTGAATTTGAGGAAAACAAGTGTGATTTTGAGTACCAAATCTCTTTTGGGGGGGAGTACGTAACATCCCAATGGGTGCCATCTTGATATGCTTGCTAACTTTGTTCTTTTTGACATAACTTTAGTTGCTTTGTGTTAGGTGATATGTTTTTTAGGCTAGTCAAACCTAGAAATTTCACTAGATCGAGTCTCTGGTCAGGCCTTAGTGCGATGGCAAGTTCCTTCCATTAAAAGCAATAGGCTTTGGGTTTGAATATGAGAATCAATCTGTCCAAAAAAAAAATTAGAGGTAAGGCGGCCTACTAGTCACCTCTCATAGGCCCTACAAAAAGTGAGAGTTTTGTGCAATATTACGACCTTTGAATACTATATAATTAACAAATATAAATGATTGAGAAATACAAAATAGAAGATTTCATACAAGACCATGTCATACATGGTATAAAGAGTAAAAAAAAAATGAAAAATATAAATACATAAAAATTGAAAACGAGGAAAACAATCATCATTAGTATTATGATTTTATCATCATTTGAATGAGAGACATCTAGGCTATAGCACTATTTCTCAAAGTGCTTATGTTGTTAGATACATACGCGCGCGCACACACACCAAAAAGAAAAAAAAGAAAAGATGATTAAAACTGAAAATATTCTAGATTTTCTTTCAATCAATTATCATAATTGACCAAAAAAGGGTAATGGAATCCAATTTGAAGATACAAAAAATAATATAAAAGATACTAAAAATAATGAGTAAGAGGTGAATGAGCATGAATGCTTTAATTTATTTATATTGATATAATTGTTTTATGAAATTTTAGTATTTTATTAATTTTCAGGGTGTTTATCATATAAAATTATAGCATTTTATTAATTTTTGAAATGTTTGTGTATCTTATGATACAAGATACCAAAAAAAAAAAAAAAAATTGATTCTTGATATGATTCAAGATTTGACAACTATACTTTTGAGTAATTTTTCAATCATACAATGCTTGCTGCAGATCTTGTTCTTGGTATGTTCATGTTTTTTAGATTATCATTGTAAACCTTGTTCTCAATTTGAATTAAATAGTTATATTTATATATTGTTTATGTCCTAGGGATGTAAAGACTGGTCTGCCAGAACTTATGGTTAATTTTGTGACCTCGTCTTACAAGCCAGAACTGCTGAAGCCCTTGGTTGAGAAGATTTCATCCATTCCTGAAGTGGTTTGTATGACATATTTCTCCATCATTTACTCAAATATAACTCCTGTGTTTTACTTTTGCATCAAGCAAGCTTCTGGCGTACTTAAAATCCTTGAGTTTAAATTATTGAAATTCATAAATTCATACATAGATATGTGTGTAGGATTGGATTAGTTTGAGTCACTCCCAAATCAAACCATTGAAAATCAGTTGATGACCAAAGACTGGTACAACCAATCCAAGCAGTTTAGTTGGTTGATCCGTTCAATTCTGATTCCTTAGCCATAATTGTCCCGTTTTTCTTTTAGGGTGGCAGGGCCCTGTTTGATTAATTTGATTTATATTTTCTCATTTTCAGTGCACGATATCATTGAATTTATTTGGTTTTTATTTTATTTTATATAAGTAAGAAAATAATTCATTAGAAAGACAGGATGCTCAAATGTAAGCACCCTTAAAGAATTAAAAACGGACACTAATTAGGTCCAAAATATAACAAAGGAACTTCACGACCCCCCAAAATCAAAATACAATATTCAAACAAAGATCTCACTATTCTTAATATCTTGCATAGAATGCTCTTTGTTCTCAAAAGTCTGGTGATTTCTCTCTCCGTAAGGTCCACATGATGCAATATGGAGTAGCTTGATTTACAAACCTGTTTCAGTGGCATATAAGCACCCTCTCCAAACAGTCAACAGATCATTCATCTGGCTTGGAATTGCCCAAGTTACCCCAAAAGCTGTAAGGGCAAAAGACCACAGCTCTCTAGCTATTGGAAACTGTAATAATAGATGCTCTACTGATTCACAACTGCTCTTACATATTATACATCCATTAACAAGCATGAACTTCCATGGTTTCATGGACTTTTGTACTCTATGCACATGATTTGTTTTTGTCCCTGATGTATACTTCCTGTATACTGAGGTGACGCCCTTTTTCTTTTTAATATATTTTTATTACTTATTAAAAAAAAAAAAAGTATTAACTTCCATCTAAAAAGGTTATTTTAGGGTTAGTATGGAATTCAAACATACGAAATAGGATTGAACACTGAACTGCCCTTTCCTATTGAATTAATTTATCTTATCAATTCATGCTTCATTTATCTCCTTTTTTAATTTTTTTATTTATTATTACTGTTTTTTTTTATTTATTTATTTATTTTTTTTTTATAATGATTAATAGGTAAGTGTCATGAATAATGTAAATAGCTCCATTGGTAACACATCGGTTGGAGAGGAGGAATACACTTTGTATGGGAAATCTGCCATCACAGAGATATTAAGGGGTCTTACATTTCAAATATCAGCCAACTCTTTCTTTCAGACAAATACTCATCAGGTATGCTATGCAACTTAATTTGATGCACTACCAACTCATGCTTGCTTTCATATGATTAGATTCTTACTTAGGTTTCCTAGTTTGCTTTTTGTATAATCCACAATTAGAAGCAAAATTCTCAACTTTCAGGCAGAGGTTTTGTACAAACTCATTGAAGAATGTGCTGGTCTCAGAGGAGATGGATCAGAAATTGTTCTTGACCTGTTTTGTGGAACGGGCACCATTGGTCTGACACTTGCCAGAAAGTAAATCTCTCTCTTTTTTTTTTTTTTTTTTTTTTCATTGCATTTGAAGTATTATAGTAGTACCTGAAAGAGAACAAAGTGGATAAGATAAATAATGAGGCGAGGGCGATTGAACCAAAAAAGGTCATCACCAGGCTGAACTAGTGGAGTTCCTTTAACTACCCCTCCCCTTTCTTGAATTCTCAAACCCATCATGGTTATAATGACTTGTAGCTTTGTCCCAACCAGTAAAATTATCTACAGAAGCACCATATCAGCAATTAGATGCGTTTGCTGAATTGTCCAACAAAGTGAATATGTGAAATGGGCCTAGATGATGCTTACAATTAGTGGAAGGAAGGGCAGCCACAGATAAGAATACCAACCTGTAAATTAAAAAAAAAAAAAAAAAAAAGAACAAGAAGAAGAAGATGACTAACTTTTATTTATGGGGGTTAAAACGAGTAGGGGGATTTGAACTTATGTACTTATGTTATCTACATAGGGGAGTTCAGGTAGTGTCACTAAACTCTTGGCTAAGTTCTATGACTAATATAACATGATATTTTGTTCGTTTGTTTTGTATCCTTCAAAGGGTAAAAGATTTTGGACTTAATAAGTTTACATTTTACTAGTAATGTAAATTTAAATTGTACACATTTTGTTTCTACACTATAATGTAAGTTTACATTGCTAGTACAGTGTAAACTAAGAACTTTCCAAAGATTTTTATTAGGAAACTTCTCCATTCAAATTACTAGCTCCTGTGAACGAGAATGTTGCACTCACCATGCTCTTGCCCTCCCCCAAAAAATAATCGAAAGTAGAAAAAGAAAGGAAGGCTTACCATGGGTATTAAATAGTAGAAACAATACGGCAGAAAACCAAATTGCTGGGCTGCAAGTGTGAAAAAGAATGTCAATTGTCCTAATTAGTGATAGTTCTTTCACATTGCACACAAATATCAAATGCTGCATTTTATCCTCTATAAAAACATAAGTAGAATTCAATCTGTACATGATCCAGCATAACATTTGTCAATTATTTGGATGGCTCAACAGCTAAGAGCTCGCACCTTATACCAACAACGACTTTGAAATCCTCTTCAAGTGACCTCTTGATGTATCTCTGGAAATTAAACTTTCTTTGACTCTCAGGTGCTAGATGTGCCTGAAGAAATCAATTATCAAATGAATCAGGAGCTCTTGGCAACCACAAAAAATGGCATTGTAGACTACAAGTATAGGAGGCTAGCTTACAACAATAAAACCATGGCGCAGGGTCAAGTAATCAACTTTGGGGACTGATCTAAAAAACTGTCGGAAGAAACATACCTGCAAATTTGGAAAATGCAAATTGTATGTATTTTTTTTTCCTAGCTTTTAAAAAGTAATATGTAGACAAGCCTTTTGGAGTTTTTGGTGCTCACGGTCCATAGGAGGACTGATGATCGGCTCCAAAAGCTTAAGTGCCGCCGCCCAAACGATGTGTCCCTGGCAAACCTAAATCTTTCTGGGTCTGCATTACAAACCTCACTTTTTTTAATCACACATGCAGTATCATAAGACGTTCGTGTAAAAGCTTGATACTAAAGCTTGAGCTTTAATTTTGTGACGAACGGTTATCTAACTTAGTATCATTGTATTGCTAATTATCTATGAAATCTTTTGTTAGAAGTTCATATTTTGGGACAATCTCTTATGATCTCATCTAACATTAGAGGAACGCTGAATAATTTATAACTAGGGATAAAGGTACATATAATATGTTTGCAACTTTGTAAGCAATGTTAAGGAAACAATTTTTTCATACTTGTTAGAGGTGTTAAATTGTAATTGAAACATTATTTTCACATGAAAAATATTATAATTTCTATTTATTTTTATATCGCAAGACCTATTATATGTTGCTCTCATGGTACGTAGGTGAAACCTACCATTGGAGAAATGGTAGTCAGCTGTCCTTGTTTCCATTTCCCATGCCTTCCACTTTCTCATCTGCAAAAGGCAAAAAAGTTCAGCAAAATGTTGCATTGATGAGAGAGCGATTCAGATTGATTATTGATACCTTTGCTTTGCCTAAAGCCATAGTGATTATACAGTAAAGTACGTGGAAAACCGCAAGCACAAAGATGAAGATATGGAGTTGGTGGATGCCTTTCGCTGAGACAAAAGAAATTTTACCCTGCACATATTCACCCAAAATGTTTATATTATAAATGATGTGGCTGATTAGTATGCTTAGTCCCACATTTAGACGATAATAACAAAAATTAGTGATTAATATTTATTATTGAGTCTAAATTTATTAACTACATTGGATTAAAATGGTGTCCTAGGCCTGACATATTGTATTGGCAACTTACAAAGAAATATGAGAATAAATAAACTACATAAAATGTTTGGAGTAAAATTGTGTCTTTGATATATTGTATTAGCAACTTACCAAGATAAATGAGAATAAACTACATTAAAATTTTGGATTAAAAAGGGTGTCTTTGATATATTGTTTTAGCAACTTACAAAGAAATATGAGAATATACCCAGTGGCAGCTCCAGGAATTTTGTTTAGGGGGGTCATTAAAAAATTTTAATAAAAAAATAACTTGAATATATCAAGTTACCGACAAAAAAAAAAAAAAAAAATTCATAAAGTTTTATAATTTCTTTCTACAAGTATTCAAATTTTGAATTATTATATGATAGTTCATTATGAGTATCTATTGCCAATGTGAGTAGCTATGAGCCTATTATCATTTTATTTTGTTAAGTTTATCTAACATTTTTATTTTTATGCAGTTTTTACTATCTATTTGTTATTGTTTTTAGAAAAATATTTTAAACTAAATGATTAAACTAAACTCATTGGCTTTGTATTAATTATACACTAGTGTCTACTTAACCAATCAAATGCTTGGACAATCACTAACTTTCAATTTGTTTTCTTGAATTTTAATAACTTTATAATAGAAAGTTATTATAACATGATAACAATATACAAACATGTAACAAACCATCTCTATTTCCTAATTATTAAATTATATAAATGTATATTATATTTATATTGTACACACAAACATCCACACACATCATAATTCACACAAATAACATTATAACAAAAAGTAATACGCACAATCAATATTAGATACACTCACACACATAATATAAATTTATAAAAAATAGTGACACTTACAATTCACAAACACTTACTCTTTATTCTTAGAGTTGGAAATACTCGTAATAAGAGTGCGCAAAATTTAAGTCAAGGTATGCAAAAATATTTTTAAGAAAAAATTATAGTATTAAACTAACAAAAAAAAAAATTATATATATAATTTTTTTTGAAGTCAGGGGGTTCATTTGAACCCCCTGAGAATAGTGTAGTGCCGCCCCTAGAATATACCAAACCATGAAGAATGGTGACTCCCATGATAGGGGGAAGAAAAAAATGGTAGAAGTATGACAATAACGACTCGTACAAATTTCAGATTAAATATTACGGAGGCAAAATATTAATTTCATGCAAAAAGAATACTATGAGGAGGAAAATAATTCAACATGCCTTGTCTGCGCATTTGTCATATCCTGCAGCGGCTAAAACACGTCTAGTATTACCACCGCCGCCAAAGTCTGAAATTGTTAGAAGCCTCCGGTGGCCATTCTCTTCGTCCTTGTTTAGTTTTTTCTCTTGATTTTTATTACAGGGATGCCATGTTGCCCCAACAGCCTTTGTTATGCATATACTCGAAATGGGTCCTTGTCCTACTGTTAGGAGCAAGGATATGAACCCCAATAGCATAAGCTCTGAGAAAGAGATCCTTGAGTTAAATATATAATAGCTGACTCAAACTACAAATATTATGTTCTAAATTATATGTTTGATAATTAGAGATCTAGCAAACCTGATTTTATCTTTTCAAGAGCTTCATAAAGAGCACTTTTATGTCTCTTTGTTAACCACTGCAGGGTGCAAAAGGCACATCATCATTCATTACCAACCCAACCAATTACACTTATAAAGAAAAACCATATATAATTGTATAAGCACTAGCTAGAGAGACTACTAATATAGCCTTTACCTTTCCTATTAAGTGAATGACATGTTCAATGATGATAGAAACTACAACCAGCACAAAACACACTACTGCTACTGCCCAAGTTGGCGTTTGCTCCAAGGATTGTCCGCCCTCTGCTCCTGCCATCTACTACTTCTATATTTCTTTTTTCTTTTGGCCTATAATAAGTTACCGTAAAAGAAATTTAGGGAGCAAAAGAATTGGCCTTTTTACCGATTCAACGAGTTGGTTGAGCAAGAAATAGTGAAATACATGTAGCAAGAGAGGAAGCTATAGCTAGGTGACTGCTGAAGCTTGCAATCCAATATAGAGAGAGGTGAAGACAAATATATAGGAAAGAGTCCAAGGTGGGGCAGTTGGGAGACCTTGACTTTGGACGTTACCTACGGGAATGGAAAGGAGACTGGGATTGAGACATGGAAGTAATATTAATGGTATGCTCCTCTTTTATATAGTTTTTATTTATTTTTTAAAAATTTATAGTGTATTGGAGAAGGAGAGATTATTATTTTTTGATAATTCAATAATTGAGAATTTAAATTTCAGATATTTCCATTAAAAAACATCAAAAAAGACCTACCAATTGAAGTGTTGAACTACAATCTACTGGGCTCTTGACAAAGAATGAGACATTTGAATCTTGGTCTTCACCCTACTTAATTGTAGTATTAAAATAAATGATTTTTTTTCTTTCTTTTTGAATTTAAGATAAATGAAATTGATATTATATCAATCACAACTAATGATCTCAACAAAACAAAAATGATGTCTTTCAGTATATTTTGTTTTACAATATTTGTTTGCTAGTCTCACACCACATTGGAATTTGTAATATTTTTTAATTATAAGTCCCATTCCTTTTTTTTTTCCTTTTTTTTTTTTTTTGGGCTTAAATAAGCCTTACTCCATTTGCTTGATAAGTTCATGTGGTTATTTATGATATAAATACACAGTTTTGAGTCATTTTTAGCACTACATTTTGCGGTGTGATTTGGCCAAAAATCATCACCACATCACTTCTCAGTTGTGCAATCAAATTTGTAGTGCGGTGCAGTTCGATTCAGTGTAGTATATAAAGTGCGGTTTGGTCAGTTTTGGGTTGGTATATTTTTCAAAATTTTATGGCCAATTACTAGTTTATTATTAATAACCATAACAGTAAATTTAAATAATAATAATAACATGTGTAACAAAAAAATAGCATAAATATATACAAGATTTTTTTTAAAAAAAAGTTCATAACAGATTAACAGTAAACTAAAAGTACCACAAGACACAAGTATGTACAAAAGAAAAATAAATAAATAATCAATGACAGTAAATCATACACAATTATACACCTAAAAGTGAGAGGGTATTGGGAGAGAAGAGTGAAAGTGTGAGATGGAGAAGTAAATGAGGTTTGAACTTTTGATTTTGTATTTAACTAAAACGAAGTCCTTTTTAACGTGAAACTAGAACACATTAATTAACACTGGTCTGACTAGTTACTTCATATAATATTAAATTATTAATATACATTTAATATATATATATATTTATTTATTTAATTATTTATTTATTTATATGGGTATGGTGCGGTTCATGCCACTTGCCGTGTGGTGTGATTACTCCATTTTGTGGCCTATTTTGGTCAGTTTTGTTGCAATCGTATTGTTTGAGTGGTATGGTGAACACGAGAAATTATAAGGTCCTCATGGTGGACCACGCCATTTGTCCACCATTCCAGTAAAAGACTACCACTTGTTTAAAATTGTGGAGTTTTAAATGAAAACTGAATACTGACTCAACAATTTTAAATAAGTGGGAGTCTTTTACTGGAATGGTAGACAAATGACGTGATCCATTATGAGGACTGTATAATTTCTCGGTGAACACACTTACACCTATCGTAATCAACTTTTTTTATGGTTGGATTACATTTTTTTATTCTCAACATACCTATCGAATTTCATATTATTCATATGTTATTTAATATTAAATTCATAAACTCATGTTTTAAATATTATTTTAAAATTAAAAAGACTTAAAATTTAAACATTTTATGATAAGAAAGTTATTATCTCTAATTATCTTGATATTATATAAGTATGAATATAACAAGATCACTATTGAATTTTTAAAATATTCATTTAATTAAAATTATGAAATAATTTAACATTAAAAAGAAGATATATATGATATGGTGTTAATTTTATGAAATGGATCACAAGTGCGTTAATTTTCCATTTTTATGCACGAACAAATTATGGTACGGCATTCCTATCAAAAAACAATTATGGTATGGTATTATACTATTATCCCATCAATATGATATGATATGGTGTCAACTATTTTTATATAGATCGATAAGTGGTTAGATTGCTTATTATCCAAATTGTTCAAATATATCTACCATTCTATACATAAATCATAATACTGAACAACATTCATTTTTTTTCTTTGTTGTGCAAATATATAGAAAAGACTTTTTTTTAATAAGCAAAAAAAAAAAAAAAAAAAATGATCTCATCATAATTTATGCCTTCAATATTTATATCTTTTTCTTTTTTCTTTTTTCTCTTTTGAGAATCATATGTATGTCTTATTCAATTAGTCTGCGTATAACTCAAATTAAGGAGGTGGTCTTTTTTTATGAATCATATTTAATCTTGCTTTGCATAACTCCAAAGTGAAGAAGCCAAATTAACAAATAATTGAATTGCATTCTTCCTATCAAAAAAAAAAAAAAAAAAAAAATTGAATTGCATTGCATTCTTTCTACCCAAAAAAGAATTGTATTCCGATCAACTAAGTTGTGCTTGGCTTTTATATGTGCTGGTGTCCACCCTTGACCTTTAATAAACTATGATCCTTTTTTTTTTTTTTTTTTTGAGAGAGAAACTATGATCCTTTTATTCTCATATAAAAGTACTAGTAATTAGTCTACATATATACCCTTACATATTATTTTTACTAAATAATGTTGACCGGGTAGGGATGTAATGAAATAAACAAAAAATAAAATAAACAGAGTATTTTATTTCATTCGTAGAAACTCTCCAAATTACATTTCTCTATTGGTCAAATTTGATGGTAGACTCTATTATGGACAATACAAGTAAATAAGAAAAAGTTGGAAATTGTAAAAACTGAAAAGTGAAGGAGAAGTTGCAAGCCAATTTACAAAAACCAAACGTTCTTCTAGGGAAATAAGACGTGATTTTGGGGAACAAGACCTCCCAACACAACAGATTGATGTTATTAGGACTTGACATTTGACCTTGTAATTTAAGACTGTCTCAACTCTCAATTTAATAACAGTACTTACCAATAGCGTGCTCATTAGTACTAATACACTCCACCATGTGATGAATGGTTTTTCCTCGTAGCTACGACTTAAATTTTATTTTTATTAATTGTGTAAAAACTAAAAATACAATTATATCTTAAAAATATGATTTTTTTTAATAAAACTTGTACGTTCCTTTTTAAATGAATTTAAATTGAACCAAACGATTAGTCAAAGAGCTTGGTGTCGAAGACAAACTTTCCATCATCATGTCTATGTGCCTTCGTCATGTAATAGGCTCATAAATTAGTTTAGTAATTACATCTCTTGAACGTGTCTTGACTCTTGACTCTTGAGGTAGTTGGCCAAGGAAGCAATCAAAATAATAGGGTTTTTTTTTTTTTTCTTCTTTAAAGATTAATGGATAGGATTTGAATTTAGGGTGTTAATTCAATAACAATTATCTTTTATCATTAGGCAAAGATAGTAATGGGTTTCTTGATGGAGGGGTGGTAATGTATTGGGGGGGGCATGGTCCCTCCAAATTTTTTTAAATCCTCTCTAATTGTGCGTAAAACTAGGTCTCAGTCCCTTTAACTTAAGAGCTGGCCCCTAAAAAATAAAAAGCTCAGCCCCCCCTCCTACACGTAGCCATAAGAATTCTCTTCTCACACCCCAAATCCCCACTTTTCAGCCATAAAGATTCATTTATTTTGTTTTTTTTCCATTCTCTATTAAAGGCACAGTCACAGGCATATCACTTCTTTATTTATTTAATTATTTTTTTGCTAAGAGGCTAAGACCATATCCTCCTGATGTCCACGTCCATGTCCATGACCTTGTCCTTTACTACAGTTTTACACTTTACACTTTTTAGTCATTCAATTTTTCTAATAGGATAAAGTCATAAAACTGAGGTGTAGTACATTATATTTTTCAATTAATTAAATTCCGTATTGAATTTAATTTTTCTTTAAAAATGATAATATTGTTTTTATTTTATTTGTCATGGTAAACATGTGTTTGAATTTGATTGAGAAACCTAATGTATTACACTTTAGATACTACACTTAAGTTTTGCGATTTCCCAAAACTATTATAATATCCTGCACTTTATAGCTATCCAAAAGACTCTACTCATCACCATCACCGGGTGCTCTCTCTTCAATTTTTCTTCATTAATTCTTCCTTATTATGCTCTCACATGATCACATTTTCATTAGCTCTTTCCTCTTCCTTAACAGAGTTTTCTTATTAAAAGCTAAGAAAATATTGATAGATACCAAATTCTTCTTCTTCATCATCATTGCTATTTTAGTTTAATTTCTATTTATTTAT